>OZ057399.1:44709027-45214027 GCA_964056695.1 Melieria picta
TACACAATTTTATTGTCGTACGACTGCTCCTTCTATTTTTGTCCCTCGTTACTATGGACTTGCGACACTGTGCGTCGTTGCAACCGCAAGCAGTACACCTAAACCAAACACTATGTACATAAATCGTGTTATGCTAAAATTTTTCGCTTCAGTGTGCTCATTAGAAATTCTAATAAGCGCACATCAATCAAATCATAAATCGCAGTGCGCTGCTTGTATAAACGAAATCACGCCATGACTCCCGGCCGCACTGCCCAAATTCAGCCAGCAATCAGTGGACGTGACATACTGACACAATGCCACGCTGACTTACATACCGTCGACTACACAGCAGCGCAACTAACCAAAGTTCCGCCAGTTCTTCCGTGTGCTTTTCTATTTTTATTGCTGCCGCGCGACGTCTGTCGATTGGCTGTTGCCTCCGCACACCCCCTGCCCCGCCAAGCTACAAAGTGCCATTGCGGGTGTGCCGTTGGGGCCGTCGTTGTGGTTCTTGTTGTTGCTGTGTTAGCTGTTGCGCCGTTTCGCTTACTGGCAGACGTTAAAATTCGAAATTTGCGTGTCGCAGGCAATTTTTTGCCAAATGTCTGCCAATGTGTGTCATAGTGTTTGTTTAGGTGGATTTGGTGTTTTTGGTTCTGTTTTTCAGCATTTCATTTCTTACACAAACACATATACCTACAACGTCCCTGTCGGACCTGAGACAACTAGTTCCCAAAATTCATTGGTCTTTCAACTGGTTTTTTGTAGTCAATTTGACAACCAGTTGTCCAAGTGACTGTCAGCGGATGCAGAAGTCAGTCAGTTCGCGTCTAATCGTTCACGTTCTGTGTGTGCGTTCATAGGCGGGAAGAGCACATAAAAATGAGAAAAACGAAACAGAGGTGAGAGAAGCAAAAAAATACTGTTAAGGCTGATCTTGCGATTGTTCTGCTACAACAACAACGTAGAAATGTTTGCATTTTTCGAACTTTCTGTTTCTATGACACGAAGTTTGCTCGATTTGCACGTTTTGTCTTGAATGATTTCAGTTAGAATTTTGCGTGCTTGCGTAAAGCAACGAATTGCAGCGGCAGCTGAAAGGTGTGCAGTAATATATTTATTTATTTATTTATGAAGTTATTCTTCAATTTATTTATTTATTTATTAATTGCAGGCGAAGTCCGCCAAACAGAAGTGTGTCAACAAGTCGGAGTTCATCTTGGTTCATCTTTAAATGCACCAAAAATTTTTTCTTATTCGCGATGATTTTTTGTTTTTATTTTTAAATATTTTTAAAATAAAATAATTATTTAAAAAATGCACTGTTTTATTTTCCCCATAAAAATCGAGTGTTTAGAAAACTAATCCAGAATAAACTAGTTTGCAAACTAGTCGCTTTGCAACTGGTTTGAAAACTGGTTTACTTCGGACTAACCTTGGACTAGTTGCAAATGGATGCAGACGGGGACAATTGACCGTCGCCTAGGACACCGCCATGTTAAAAGGGTATGACTGTCAAGCGATCAGTTGAAAAACTAGACTTGGACCAGTCCGATTTCCCACAGGGGTGTATATGTGTAGGTATATTGGTTTTTGTTGCTGCTATTCATTCCCAACATTTGTAATTGGAATTATTGTTCTTATTAG
The DNA here is from genome assembly GCA_964056695.1 of Melieria picta. Taxonomy (NCBI): domain Eukaryota; kingdom Metazoa; phylum Arthropoda; class Insecta; order Diptera; family Ulidiidae; genus Melieria; species Melieria picta. The sequence continues at coordinate 44,710,657 of OZ057399.1, forward strand.
GCAGGTTGTGTTTGTTGTTATTGTTTTATTTATGGACATCTTCTTCGTCAGTCGACTGTTTTGACGTTTCGTGTCACAATGCCAACAGAAAGCAACCATTTTTGTGGTGTGGGTTACTCTGTAATTGTTGTTGGTGTAATTACGGTTGTTGTTGTTGCTATGATTTTTCAACTCACCACTTCATCTTTTTTGTTGTTTCCACTGTTGCATTCGTTCTTTGTTGTTGGCGTTGTTGCCGCTGATATTTGTTGTTGTTGTTCATATTTTCGTTGGTGGCAGTTTTGACTTTTCGAGAAGTTTGGGGTTAACAGCTTTTTAATTGCTGTTTTTATTTGTGGCGTTGTTTTGCCAGCAATAGTCGCTTGTTCTGACGTTCGTCTTCCTTCCTCCTTCTGCCTGTTGCATTTCCTTCTCTTCAGTGTTGTTGCATTAATTGTGAGCTGCCAGTTTTGGTGTTATTTACGTTGCCGCTTTCCACTCGAACCTTTTTGGGCGCCAGGTTAGATATCCGTTCTATTTAATGTTACGTGTTTCCGTCACAAGGACACGCCAATTAATTACGTTGACAACTTCTCGGCGAGTATTCAGACTGGCAGTGAGTGGAAAGAAGCGCGTGATTTAGTGGCGACAGAGTGGGAAGGTGAAATGAATCATTGGCGACATGCAGCGCTGCGAGTGTCGCTGCTTATTTATAGGTTTCCTTTTAATAAACAAACACACTATGTAACAAATAAATCAACAAGTTGGTTTCAGCTTGAATAATTATTTTATTGTATTTCATAAAATATTTTTCAAGAACTTAAGGTCGATTTCTGCACCAAACTGAAATTTAGGAGTTGAAATCGAAACTTTTGCGAGTTTAATAAATTTTGTGAACATCAGAAATTATTAACCGTAGAGTTTGCAAAATATAACTTGGCAAGTTATAAAATTGGGTTTCCTCAGTTTTGGAATCTCAGATTTGGACAAAAGTTGAGTCAAGTTATAATTTAAACAAAAAATCAAATTACTCAAATCTTCCTGGGAAATTGGTGTCAATTTCAAGAGTTGATAAAATCAGTAGTTGAGTCAATTTATAAATTTCAAGTTACGATTTTGATGGAAAATCACAAGTTATTAAAAAAAACTCGAGTGTTGAGTGTTGGTAGAAAAATCTTTAAGTTATATCAAAAGTTATTTAACTCCGAGTAATGTAAATGGATCTTTATTTTCTATATATCTATAGGAAAAAAGACATTTTCGTGAAACAATGTTCGTGTTATTGTTTACGACTTTAATGAGACCAATCCCGATGCAGGCATCGTTACCCTGTAGGAATTCGGACTGGTCCGAATGTAATTTTCCAACTGGTTGCTTGTCAGTCATAGCTGACTTCAGAACCGACTCGTTTCCTTGAAGCAAACTCATCCTTTTAACATGGCGATGTCCTAGGCTACAGTCAATTGTCTCCGTCTGCATCCATTTGCAACTAGTCCAAAGTCAGTTTGCGAACTAGTTTATTCTTGGTGAGTTTTCTAACCAGTTGATTTTTATGGGGGAAAATAAAACAATGAAAGTTTTCAACAGTTATTTTATTTCAAAAATATTTTCAAATAACAACAAAATTCTGTCGCGTATAAAAAACAAGAAATATTGGTGCACGTAAAGATGAGCCAATATGAACTTGGACTTGCTGACACATTTCTGTCGAAACTGTTTGGGGCCTAACGAAATACAACATCCTGACTTCGCCTGCAATTAATAAATAAATAAATGAATTAATAAATAATTACATAAATAAACAAATTAATTTATTAATACCTACCTTTCAGCTGCTGCTACAATTCGTTGCTTCACGCAACCACGCAAAATTCTAACTGAAATCATTCAAGGCAAAACGTGCAAATCGAGCGAACTTCGAGTCATAGAAAAATACATGTTCGAAAAATGCAAACATTTGTACGTTGTTGTTGTAACAAAAGTATCGTTAGATCAGCCTTAACAGTATTTTGTTGATTATTTCACCTCTGTTTCGTCTTTCGTATTTTCATGTCTCTTCTCGCCTATGAACGCGCACGCAGAACGTGAACGATTAGATGCGAACTGGCTGACTTATGCATTCGCTGACAGCTACTTGGACAACTAGTTGTCCAATTGACTTACAAAAAACCAGTTGAAAAACCAATGAATTTTGGGAACCAGTTGTCTCAGGTCCGACAGGGTATATTGTTTAACGCATACAATTAAGTAATGAGACTGATTCCATAAAAACCGTATATTTAAAAATTATTTTACAACTCTGCCATCCCCTTAAAAGTAGTCCCCTTGGGCAGCTATACAACGATTCCAGCGCGTTTTCCATGCTTCGTAACATTTCTGGACCGCTTCGACTGGGATGTCCGCGAGTACCCTCGTCACGGCCGCCTGGATGTCCGTAATCGACTCAAAATGGGTTCCTTTGACTACCGATTTTGTTCTAGGGAACAAAAAAAGTCACAAGACATATCGGGCGAATAAGGCGGCTGTTGCAACACGGCGATCCCTTTAGAGCCCAAATACTGGGACACGCTGAGGGCGGTGTTTTTTTTTTTTTTTTTTTTTTTTTTTTTTTTTTTTTTTTGCAGTAGGTGGAAAAGCATTGAAAGCCTGAGGGCGGTGTGGCACGGCGCATCTGGGCGCACCCTGTTGACTCGTTTTCGCAATCTTTCGACTAAGAGCACTATCACCATGCACTTTTACAATTTTAGCGTACGTTTCCGAAGCTGTTTCGCCCAATCTGGCGCAAAATTTCATCGCGACGCGTTGCTCTTGATTTCGTTTCTCCATTTTCGTGACGAACACCACCAACACACGTCTACTCAACACGACACAGCAGGCGAACTAAACAAGCTAGAGTGATGGTAAATATATCAATGGAGAGGGGAAGGGAGTTTCAAGGTCGCAGATTTATCACAAGCGTGGCAATAAAATCAGTCTCATTACTTAATTGTCACGCCTCGTATGCAATTTTGTTTCACCGATTTCATTTCGATCTCGGAATGACACCATTTCGAAAATCAAAAAGGCATGAACCCGCACTCTGGTGCAATTTTGCCGATCTGAAATCGCATCCGATATAGCTAAATTTTAACCCTTTCGACCCCAAAGTTGCCTGAGGGCAACTTCACCTATTTGTCATCTTATAGCAACAGCTACGATTGATTTATGGGTTTAATTTAAGTAGGCACCAACAAATTAATATTTTTAGAAGTGAATTCAAAGCAAATTACAAAAATGTTACTGTTATCCCCAAAATAATTTCCAATAATTTGCAGCGATATCAGAGAAAGTTTGTGTTCTAATTGAAGTCTACGAATTGGGCGCGTTTGATCAAAACCCTGTTTCTTTAATAATGGGTAAATAAAATCAAAAAGTGATAATTTTGTATTTTTCCATAAATATTACATAATTTTTCTGTACTTAAAAAATATTGATACCAAATTTTTTTAACCCGTTTTAAGCTAACATTGTTCAAAAGCAAACTAGCTCTAGAATTCTAACAAAGAGGCGTGGCGAGTTAAAATGTCGTGTGCACACATCTTAGGAAAGTGTTTCATGATTTTAATACCAAAACGTAATATCGAGACACAGGGTAAAATTCGGGATCTAAGGGGTTAAATTGAAATCATCAATAAATTGAAAAAAGTGGTGAGAAACCACTTTCAGCTTTCGCTGAAATTATACTTTCGCTGAATTCAAACAGTGGCGCACGCAAAGCGGGGTTTGTGGGTTCAAACCTCTTTCAAACCCCTCTCATGTTGCAAACATTTTGCGAGACAAACACAGTTTTAACTGGTACTGGACTCGAACCCCCTTCTCCTTTTTGAAACTGTGTGTGCATCACTGAATTCAAGGTAATTAGGGAAATTGCATGACTTTCGCTTTAGTTGAAGTGAAAAATTGTTTGACATTTTGTGCAATTCACAACTAAAATTATGCTTAACTTAAATATTTACAACAGTTGTAAAAGTATTTCATCAAGTACGAGTATCAGCGAATTGGATATTTGATGAAGAAAGTTCATGCTCGCATTTCGCCACAATTGTCTTGTACGATTTTATTCTTTTTAGCGCTAATTCGTTTTGGAACTGCGGCACTCAGTTGCCAGGAAACGCCTCGACGCGCCCAGCCACAATGCCGTTCGATATGTTGGCCTCGTTGCGGCTGTGTTCGCTTCGGTTCGCCGATGTCACGTGCGCCGTCTTGCGGCCAGGCGTCAAATGACAAAAATTTCATTTTTGTTGTATTTGCGGCAATGTCGTGCACCTTAATGGCATTTCCAGTCGACACCGCAACACACTTTCTTAGTTTTCAGTTAAATTGCCACCACTTTGTGGTGTGTGGACTTAAAGCAACATGAAAGTTTGAGTTTGAAAAGTTTTCTAGTATCTTTTTCGCGTTAATCCTGATGGCAGATAATCGTCAAGATGTGAAAATGTTGTTAAAAACTTGGCAACTTTCAGTTGTTAGGCCACAAGTTTAAGGTTTACTAAAGCACTTTCGAGTGTGTGACTAATTTTCGTAAATGATGTAAAGATGGAAAATAACAAAATATGCATAAATTACTGTAATCAAATTCGTATAAAAAAATGGAAAATTGCTCAAGCCAATTATTGCGCTTAAACAGAGAAAATCAGTGTCCATAGTAATCTTAGCTGCTGAACTATAAAGAAATGTTAATTTACTGGCCGACTGACTTCAGCGATTTTGCAACAAGTCAAAGTTATTGTGCGACTCAATGCGTTCATTCCGACTCAGGTAATTATGAACTTATTCGGTTTGTTGTTGCATGGATGTGAGTGCTCATCATTGCATGTTTAATGATTCAAATTGCTAGTTAAATAAATACTTAAAAGTAAAAGTTTTTCAGTCTCTTTTGACTGACTTTTTAAATCGATTCGCTCAAATTTTACCTACCGGCCACGCCCACATACAGGCATTACACACTTTTGGCTAGCGCCCAAATGCAGGAAAAATAAAAACAAAAACTTTATGTTGAAAATGTGCACCAAGCAACGAAAGTAGTTGCCACATGATTCGCGTTTGACATCGACGCACAGCGATTAATGTTGAATTTGTCGATAATTTCAAACAATTAGGCGCTGAACAGTGTATTTGGTTTTGTTATGCAAAGTTTGTCGATGCATGAAATTAATTAAAATTTCGAATAATCGACAAAAAACTTAACAAATAACCGAAATAATACAGAATGTGGTCCAATAATACCAAATAGCAAGTCAAACAAGCGCACAGCAAAGAACAAACAAATATTCCATTTAGCATAAATTAAAAGCCAGAAATAAACAATTTTATTGAAAATTGCTAATTAGATTCGTTTGCTGACAATGAAAATTGCTGTGCAGAATTGCAACAATAAAATACACAGAGCCAACAACGGTTCAATTACACTGTGTGCAAAATTTCCCCCACTGCTTTCTGAGCATGGAAATGTGAGAAGAAATACACTCTTAAAGAGTTTTGCTAGACACAATTTCATTATTTTGCTAAAAGTGCACAAGTTGCTGAAATTGTATGAATTGAAATAAAGTCCTGAAGAGGTCAGCGAACTGCGAACGAAACGTCGGCAAGTACTGAAGTTTCACTGATCACCACTGACCTTACCACCAATTAACCCATTAATTTTATTATTAATTTCAAGTATGTATATGGCTTTTGTTGAAAATATTACTGGTGATAGTTTCTTAAAGTCATTAGACTGCCTCAGAGATCTGCTTCGAATGGGCAAATGAACAACAACATTTCAACGAGACTCGCTTGAAAAAGGTCTAAATATACATAATTATTATGGCTTATCTTATTTCTGAGACCTCTGGCATTAGTGAACAGAAGGTCCTGCATGTAATTACTTACTTACTTACTTAACCCTTTCGAGCAACTTCACCTATTTGTCATCTTTTAGCAAAAGCTACGATTGATTTATGGGTTTAATTTAAGTAGGCATCAACAAATTAATATTTTTAGAAGTAAATACAAAGCAAATGACAAAAATTTTACTGTTATCCCCAAAATAATTTCCAATAATTTGCAGCGATATCAGAGAAAGTTTGTGTTCTAATTGAAGTCTACGAATTGGGCGCGTTTGATCAAAACCCTGTTTCTTTAATAATGGTTAAATAAAATCAAAAAGTGATAATTTTGTATTTTTCCATAAATATTAAATAATTTTTCTGTAATTAAAAAATATTTATAAAAATTTTATTTAACCCATTGATGTGTTGTCTCTGTTGCCAGGTTTCCAACATATCAAAATCTAAACTTTGAATACTTATAAATATTTACATATGAGACCAAGGAAGTACTTTCATCTCTCATTGATCTAATCTCTCAAGCAAAAGCTTTCACCCAGCGCAAAAGTTGTCACCCAGTGTTCTTTGGCTCTAAGTTGTGTATGAATGATTGAATGAATGAATGAATGAATGAATATCAAAGCAAAATTTACTTTTGCCGCCATTTGCAAATGTTATAGCATCTGCCGATAGAGTGATGACTTTTGTGCCACCCTGTACTTCTTTAGGTCACCGCACACAAAATTATTTGTGTTCGGAGTTCAAGTAAAAACTTTCTGAATCAAAACAAAAACGAAACTCTGATCATCCCAACAGGGACCTGTTCAGATTTTTAGTTTTCATGTAATGATTACAAAGCTTCAAACTCCATGTTGAGCGGTCTTTAAAATATGTTTAATAGTTGACATTATTTTTGTAATATGAGAGATTTTGCTTTCGCTAGAAAATGTTTTCGATTTATTGATGTTCTTATTTTTGCCTAAAAATTTGTTATTAAACTTGTATTGTAGATTCTTTCTTTTAAGTTCATTTACTTTGAACGATCTGACTTATTTCCTAAATTAGCATAGGAATCCTTTACTAGACTGCAGCCTAACGGATAGTTTTTCTTTGAATCTCTCTGCTTCGCGAGTGTCTTTTCAAGTTAGTGACATCAAGAGCTGATTGCGCTTTTCCTAAGTTGGCCTAGTTGTGCTTTCCAGAGGAGTGAACAAGGAAAGTATCGAATCCAAAAACACATTTATTTCAGCGACAGATGTTCATTGTCTCCTTCACATTACATGTAATTTTTTTTTTAATTTTAATTGCAAACATTTTTGTTGTTACATAGTGTTATTTAAATTGCATAAAAAAATTACATTATTTGCGGTAATTTCTTGTACAGTTGCGCTCTTGTTTAACTTGACAAATATTTGATATTTAAACTTTACTATTTATAAATCAGCGACAATTACTTAATTTGAGCAAAATAATACAATAAAATTATTTAAAAAAACATTTCATATTTTGTTATTTTCATAGGCTGAGCAAGACAGTTCAGAAGTCCATCGTTCGGAAAAAGGTGAAAAGCTGATAAGAGACTTTTACAATCTGGAAAAAAATTGCCAAAAAAAATTAAGTATGAAAAATTCAATCGTTCATTTTATTAGTCGAGTTTCTACATTAAGGATGATGTCTTATTTTAATAAATATGCAATCTCGATCGAGGCTCAAGTATAGAAAAGACTGTACGAGGGAATGAAATGTAGATAAGAAAAAGGAATAAGGAAGCTTGAAAGACTGGGGGATTAAAAAACATGCTCTGGCAGATTTTGTTTTGAGATCAGTTTCGAATGTCAGGAACTTCCACAGGACAAGAAAATGCAAATATTTATAGAGTGTTAGTATCGGTCGTGATGGCGATTCCAGTCAGATTTCTTCGACGATCTGAAATTTTTAATGTTGGCCTTAATAAAAACAGTGGGTTGGCCAGAAATACTTTTATTGTGAGAGTTCTGAGTTCAATATACTCTCAAATTCTTTGGAATCTCTATAAACGTTTTTTGCGACATTCTCCTCAACTACCTACAACCAAATATATTTTTAATTGTTTGATATTAATTTTTTCTTCCCTAATCTGTAAGTTTTAACCCTTTACACGGCAACGGCAAATTTTTTCATCAAATGTTGTTTTTTACATATAAAACTTAATTAAAAAAACACGTATTTTTTTATTTTTTAATATACTTTAATTTTGTAATGTTTTTTGTAAGAAACATTTGGTTGCACATTTGCAACAAAGCATTAAAAGCATTTTTATATTTTAATATCAGGTGTACAACTTTGCTTCCGCCGTTTTCCGATAGGTGGCTGTACCGGCTGAGGCTGGTTGAAATACATAGATGGTAATGCCTTTAAAGTGAGTGTGGACAGTGCCTAACGAATTGTCATCGCCGTTTCAGTGACAGTTGTTCTTGTTTTCGTATTATTCACGCTCGAAAATGTCCGTTATGTGCCCAATTCTCGCCATTTGCGGGAAGTTTTACTTTTCTGTTACAATTCGCAAAAAAATGCAGCTGAAGCGCATCGAATGCTCTCAGAAACTTACGGTGATGCTGCTCTGAGTGAAAGAACGTGTCGGGAGTGGTTTCAACGTTTTAAAAATGGTGATTTCGATGTCGAAGACAAACATGGTGGTGGAAGAGAAAAAACCTTCAAAGATGAACAACTAGAAGCATTGCTTGATGAAGATTCGTGCCAAACCCAAGAAGAGCTTGCCGAATCGTTGGGAGTGAGTCAGCAAGCCATTTCAAAACGTCTCAAGGCCCTGGGCATGATTCAGAAAGAAGGAAACTGGGTGCCGTACGAGTTGAAACCGAGGGACACGCCGCAAAAGTGGTCAAAAAGTACCTGGAAACGCTGAAATGGGAAGTCTTGCCCCACCCGCCGTATTCCCCAGATGTCGCCCCTTCTGACTTCCACCTATTCCGTTCAATGGCACACGGCCTGGCAGATCAACATTTTCAATCCTTCGAAGAATTGGAAAAATGGATTGCTTCATGGATAGCGTCAAAAGAGGACTCCTTTTTTCGAGCCGGGATCCGAAAATTGCCGGAAAGATGGGAGAAAGTTGTTGCTAGCGACGGACAATACTTTGAATAATACATCTGTAAGCACTTTTTCGCAATAAAGCTTTTAATTTTGGAAAAAAACGGCGGAAGCAAAGTTGTACACTTGATATGTTTAATTTTAAATGAAAATTTTTAAAGCAAATAATGCGTTTGTTGTAGCATAGTCATAGTCCGCATTTTTCACAAAGTGTTGGTGTGTTTTTTATTAATAAGTTTTAATCACTTTGGTTTCACTAAAATAAATGCGTGCAACTTTTCGCAAAAACGGTCAAATAAGTGCTGTCAAGTAAAATTTAGCTACTTTTCCCCACTATTAATGCCAGTATTTCAAAAAAGGAACGTTGCATGGTTGTAAAATAGCAAAAAAGAGTCGTTTTGATAATTACTTCCGAAATTACGGGCAATTTTACGGTTGGTTGCAGATATGCAACTGTACCGTGTAAAGGGTTAAGGCTTGTGTAATACTAAATATGTAATAATAAATGAGGAGTGAAAATGTCAGGTAACAGCTAAATAGGTTCGAACGTACCAAGTAAGGAACTTCTGGACTAAATACGACGAAAAGGAAAGCATTAGGTGCTCCGTTTCAACAAATTCTTCGAAAGAAGGTGGTTCAAGTGGATAAGAACCCGATATGCCATGGAATACGGGTTTATCAGTATCTATGAGGACTTGAAGAACCCTTCCTATTATACGGATAAATATTTAGAAATAATTCTCAGTTATAGTTCCATTATAAAAAATATCAAATTTCGAACCGACATAATGAAATTATTTTTTCTGTTTCTAATCAACTTTTCACCATTAGCAATCCCCATATCGAAGTTAATGTAACCGGGACCATAGTGCAGTGTGCAACAAAACACATTGATTACAATAGTAGAGTTCACTCTTCATAGCATTTTAGGTGTAAAGTTGCCATCGTAGCAATCTGTAACTACAATCTACAACTGCTTTCGAAAACATTGCGGAAATTTAAAAAATGCTACTTTACATATCACTCACATTCATGTAGGTTCGCATAGAGATGGGCATGTAGCCGTAGGCGCGTAACTCGGTTGACTTGGTGGTGCGCATAATGAAGAAGAGCGTCATGCGGCGATAGCGGAGGCTGCCCTCGTGCCAGTTGCTGTAGAAGAGCGCTGGCCGCAATCGATCGCTCTGTTGTGTGCGTGTTAAATGTTTTCGTATAATTAATATAAACAACAACACTTGGAAAGTATATTAAAGAGAGGCTGGTGTCAGGTGCTTACCGCCTGTGCGAAGCGTTCGCCATTGTTGCAAAAGAAGTAATTCATAGTCAAGAAGAAAACGACGCCGGATCCATACTTCAATCCATCTGCCATGCTTATCATAATTGTGGCAATACCCATCAACGAAATGGCAATGGATGAGGTGGTCAAATTAACCAGAAAGGTTATGTTGAAAACGTCGTTGACCTCTCGAGCGAGTCTTAAGCATAAAGAAGAGAGAATGAAAGTGTGTAAGTATTGAAAAGGTGATGGTTCCATTAATTTTTTCTCGCTAATTTTTGGTAAAGCTGCACCAACACTCAAATCCATAGTAAAGAAAATCTCGTCTTTTCAAACATTTGCAAATTGTTGGTTTAGTTACCTCAACATGCGATTGTGGTAAATCATAATAAATTTGAGGCGGTCCTCGGCAGCGGCCGAACGGACATCCACCGTCGCCAGCGCATCGGTCAGATAGCTCAAATGCAGCTCCATTTGGGTGACGAAGAGACAGAAGAAAAACTCATCGGTCAGTATGAAGCACATCGTGGTGAAGGAGCTGACGAGCTGCACCAGGTACGAGATCACAAAGCAGCAGGGCGTCTGGAAGAACCCCTCCGTTTCCCACGGATACCAGATGTGCGTCTGGGCGCGGTAGTTGACCTGAACGTCGGCGGCGAGACCCTCGTAGAGCAGCTTCAGAATGGGCAGCGCATTGAAGTAGGCGAGCGCAATCATGTACGCGCCAATGTTGCGCTTGTTCAGCTGGCGCAGCTGCTGCGCGAACTGCTGCGGCCTGTACGAGCACGACGGCCCGGTCGGGTTGGGCTGCAGTCGCTGTTGGTCAGCGCCGGGAAAGATGGCGTGGAACTCGCGCAGCAGCGCTATGATGCGCTCACGCTTGGCGCACAAATTGCAAAATCTCGACAGCCCCAAAGCCAGATAGAAGACCACGGCGAACATTTCGAACACCTGACCGATGGTGGGCACATCCGTGTCGTAGGCGAAGCGGCGCACAGACGGGTGCAGAAAGTAAAGCAATGTGCCAGCGTACGTATACGACACGTTCACAATGCTCAGAGCGCACAGCAGCTGCTTGAGTCGACTGTGCGGTGGCTATTTGGCATTCGGCGCCCACTCGAAGGGCGCACACAGCAACAGTTTGAGACCCATGTTCGGGTACTCCAGAAAGTCGTGCAGCGTGTAGACGTGCATGGGGCGCAAAAAAAATATGTCCTTTTTTTTGGAAAAATTTTAAACCTTAAAAGTTGTCCTCCGTTGTCTTTGTTTAAATTTTTTGCGACTTGCTACACTTTCGGCATTGGCCGTCGGTCGTTGGCGTCTGCCATTTTATATGTGCTTTTGCGCCTGCGACATTCCAATATGCAATTCACAAACGTCGCAGCGAGTCGCAGCGGGACGACGGCTGCCCAGGGTTGCCAAAATGCAGTTTTGTTCTATTTCACCGTGCGACCAAAATTAAAAAATTGCAAAACACACGAAAAAATCGGTATACTCGAAAAACTAAGGGCCAAATGTAGTAAAACTGTGTTTTTAGCTTTTCTCTTTGACGTCAGGATTTTTTTTTAAAGGACTTTGAAATTTCAAGGACATGTTTATTTCATTGTTTTAACAATTGAGCGCACTGTAGAATAATAATATGGGTATCAAATGCAAGAGAAAAATCCTGAGAATCCTAGAAAATTTAATGTTTTGGTGCAAAAGGACGAAAAGGTATTGAAAATGTCCTTTTAAAACTTTATCTTTGAATATCCTTGGAAATTTCCAATAGTTTTTTTTTTTTAAAATATACCTAAAGGACTAATATGTGCACTACCACATCCTTGAATTTCGTCTTTCTAACTTTATTAGTTTAGGATATAACAAATTTAATACTTCTCTCTCTTAAAAGGACATTTTTAATACTTCTTCGTCCTTCTGCACATAAACATTAAATTTTCTAAGATTCTAATGATTTTTCTCTTTCATTTGATACCCATGTTGTTATTCTACAATGCGCTCAATTTTAAAAATAATTGTTTTAAATAAACATGTCCTTGAAATTTCAATTTCAAAGTCCTTTTAAAAAAAATCCTGACGTCAGAGAGAAAAACTAAAAACACAGTTTTACTACATTTGGGCCCTAGTTTCGTGAGTTTGAATGGGACTTGATTCGCCAATAGTTGATGAACGAATGTACCAAGAATGACAACAAACGTTGAACGATACGAACGGCCGAGGCTGGGGAGCAAAAATAGGGAGAACATAGGTACAAAAGGAGAAGAAAAGGATCAGATTAGTGATGGCATCGACAGATCACTAGAGAAGGCAGTCATTTAGCCATCACGGTAACTTGGGCATATTTTCTAGACAGCTCGACAGCTGAGAAAGTGTTGTCTCAAGGATTGGAACCGCATTCATGCAAGCGCCGGAAATTTACAGGGGAGATGCTTTACAGTTTCTTCGTAGTCTTTATTCCACCAACCTTTGCAGAAGCCATTGTACAGCAGACCCAGTTTTTTTGGCGTGTTGACCGATGAGGCAGTGTCTAGTTTTGACCCCCACGACAGTCCCTAAAAAAGGTTTGTTAAGCAGAATCAATTGCCTGGATTCGCTCAGGTTGGTCAAAAGTCAGATCTGTCTTGCTAGAGCCATCAAGTCTTTGCTCTATCTAGGTATGCATTCTTCAGATGAAGTTTGAAAGTGGAGTGTGGTATACCAACCTCCTCTGTGGCATTAATGCATTGAAGCTATTGAAGGCTCGTAGGATATACATACAGTTTCCCACTATGTCTTTGTGCCCAGGCACCCAACAGAGGTGTACGCTGTACTCTCGGACATCTCGTTTAGAGATGTGCGTCAGTGCGTTAAGCAAAGCCTGTGTTGCAACCTGGCTGTCGGTATAAATGGTGATATCCCTCTGGGAGATAGTGCTGATCGATTAATTTTAGAAATGCAGCCGCCTGACTGATGGCCATGCGTTTGACTTAGAAGACATAGCAATGCTCTGGTAATGGCTGTGAATTTAGTTTGGAAGACGCTGCAGCACTTGTAGACTGATAATTTAAAGAATGTGCGAAGGATCACATTGCTGCACATACACCTTTGCCGACTTTGTTGTTCATCTTCGAATCATTCGTACAGAAATTTGCCGCTTTGTAGGCCTCTTTTGGAAGCCCGCGTTTGTTTTACTTGTTAATCGAGGGGATTTTAATAATGAAGAGTGCTTTGGGAAGTGTTTTGGGAATTGCGTTATTTTGATGTTCTTTCACAAGTATTCAACCTTAAATACTGGCAACCTTAAAAACTACAAATAAATATTTCCATTGTATTTTATTTCAGTTTTTGAATAAGCCGTACCAAAAAGTTTTTTTTTTAATAAACGTTCGTTTTTGTACTAACTCCCACGATAATATATATAAAGGTCGAAAACGACCCTAACGTAAAATTAATATAGTTGTTTTTTTTTTAACGTACGTCTACGGTTAATATAGCATTTTGCTTAAATTTTAGAAAAATTCCATTGAATTCGACATTCGATATTTGTTTGATTTTTGCACATTCAGCGTTCACTGTATGGCTCTCATTTGTGCTCTGATTTTCTGTTGCATTTCAGTTATATTCTATATTTAAAATTTGTGGCATGTGGGCAACTCTGATGGGTAAAAATAGCAAATAAAAATGCACCCATTAATTACGTGTTCAGCAATTAAAAATGTGAAGGTATTAATTTGTATTGGAAATTTGTCAAAGTGACATGAAAATTGCAACAATTACAACGATGCTTTGAAAAAAGAGCGCAGCATATTTTTCTGTAAATAAATCGCAACTTGCTTATGTGTGTATTAACCACACCCCTTCTTAGATGGTTGTATATATAGTAGCTATATCAATTATTAGTAAGTATGAATGTGAAATTTTGTAAACTAAAACAAGTTGAATTAAAAATATTCAGGAATTTGGAAATTTGAAACTATTGGAATATTTTATCTGTAAATGCATTGACTGGAAAATTATGTCTACATTTTCGTATTTCATATTTATGTAGTTGATTTGAATGAAACAATTCGTGAATGCTGTAACCGAGCGACTGAAATGAAATACGTGCTTAAAAAAAAATACTTACTGCAAATTTGCCGAATTTGATTGGTTTGTATTTTGAGTAATTTTGGTAAAATTCCACCAACGGCGAAATAGTTTATTGCACTCAATGGATTTGGGTTGCTGCCAGTTGCCAATGTGCAACTGACTGCAGTCGAGTTATGCATTCGCTCAGCTGTGCCAAATCACTCGGGAATCGAATTAAGCAAATCCATTTGCAGCTCAGTTAAATGCGAACTTTTGCCTGCTAACTGAAATTCCAACAGTGACTAATTCAAATCGTGGATTTAGTGTATTTCGTTGGTGTTTTCGTTTTACCGTTGCAACTCACCTTTTTGACCAGTCAAATGAAAAATTTATGACTACACAAATTGCCTACAATTTTCAAATCAATTAAATTCAATGTTGGTTTTTTGAGCAAACACAATTGTCCCATAAATATTTACATATTGATCCAAATTAAATTGGAGCCTGGCAAATTAAATTGTATTTCCTGTCATGCATTCGTATGAAATAAAATATATATTTACACAGATGTGAGCAAATATGTGTGATATATCAAATTGCATTGACACTGCAAGAGATTTAACTAAACTAATGACACACGTAACCATTTTGGTATTTTGGGCCTATGAAAGAAGAGTTTTTAATCAACGAAATTATATTTGAATTATATTAAAAGTTTCATATAATTTAATTTAATCATATAAAATACCTAAAATTACTTATTACCTAAAATTGCTTATAACACCGTGCGACAACAAATTTTACACACGAAAAAATCGATATACTCGCGAAACTAGGGGCCAAATGTAATAAAACTGCGTTTTTAGTTTTTCTCTCTGACGTCAGGATTATTTTTTTAAAGGACTTTGAAATTTCAAGGACATGCTTATTTCAAAAAATTATTTTAAAAATTGAGCGCATTGTATAGGGTTTTCCAACAAGAGGTGTTATTTTGAATCACCCGGTATTTGGCAGCTGTCACTTCTGACGCTTTTATTCTTTGACATTTGACAAGTAGAAACTACGCCATTACTAAAAATGGAACGATTCACGCTTCAACAACGCATTGAAATTATTAAAATTCACTACAAAAATGGTGAAAATCTTGCAGTCACAGTTCGCAAAACTTAAGCTATTTTGGGTCGTCGTGAAGCACCTTGTCGGACCGCAATACAGAAATTGGTGGAAAAATTCGAGCTGTTGGGACAAGTTAGTGATGTGAAGAATAAAACCCGTGCACGTCGCTCAAGAACAACTGAGAATATTGCTGCTGTAGCCCAAAGTGTTGAAGAAAACCAAGGTTTGTCGATTCCTCGTCGTTCTTTGGAATTGAGCATTCCAAAAACGTCATTACACCGTATTTTGCATAAAGACTTGGGTCTTAAGGCTTATAAAGTTCAGTTAACACAAGAACTCAAGCCGACCGATCATCAACAACGTCGTGTCTTTGCTGATTGGGTCCTTGAAATGCATGAAAATGATCCGGAATTCCATCGAAAAATCATCTTGACTGATGAGGCCCATTTCCACCTTGGTGGCAACGTCAACAAGCAAAATTGTCGCATCTGGGGCTCGGAAAACCCAAGAGTTATTGTTGAGAAGCCTCTCCATCCTCAACGTGTCACTGTTTGGTGCGGTTTATGGTCCGGCGGGGTCATTGGACCTTACTTTTTCGAAAATGAGGTTGGATCAACAGTTACGGTGTCGGCCTCGATAGTCCAGCGGGTAGCGCGCTGGCTTCTCATACCAAAGGCCCCAGGTTCGATTCCTGGCTCGGGCTGGTGAAAAACTCGTCTACTTCTATCGCTATCCACATGAAGGAGATGAGAATTACAAGAATCGCACAAGTGCGCTCTTGGCAGGCAATGGCAAAACCTCCAAGTGTGAACGAAAAACTGCCAATCGCCGTTCGGATTCGGCGTTAAACTGTAGGTCCCCTCCCACCTCCCTTTCCCCATCCGCTTGAAATGTGTGCTGTAACATATGTTGGAAAGACAGTGTTGCATACGCATTTCAAAAACGGGTGAAATATGAGATATTACTCTCATTTTCCTTCCCTATCCCCCATGGGTATAGTACAATGGTCTGAAATGGACTGAGTGCTATGGAAGGCTTGCAGCCTTCCTGCCCACCTTCACATCCATCCATCCATCCAACAGTTACGGTGAATGGATTGCGCTATCGAGAGATGATTAATGATTTTTTATGGTCGGAGTTGGATGGTATTGATCTGCACAACGTTTACTTTCAACAAGACGGCGCTACGTGCCACACAAGCAACGAAACCATTGCTCTTTTACGGGAAAAGTTTCCGGACCGTGTTATCTCTGGAAGAGGTGATCACAATTGGCCACCGAGATCTTCTGATTTAACACCTTGCGACTTCTTCCTTTGGGGCCACGTGAAAGATAACGTGTACGCCAACAGCCCAGCGTCGATTCAAGACCTCAAAGATAGAATTCGTGAAAAAATTGAATTTTTCTTTGAATACCAAAATAACACCTCTTGTTGGAAAACCCTGTAGAATTAAAGCATATCCTAAGTCCAGAGAGAAATTTTAGTATTGCTCCGTGACCTCTGGACTCCCACTTGGCATCTATTATTAGGTATGTCCCAAGATCTTTTTCTCTTTATACATTTTTTACAGAATTTTCAATATTCGTCCGTAAAATTCCCAGTTTAGTCAGGTGATAAATGAACTCGCAATGATCTGTCACAATATCTGTAATAATGCTGAGATGATTCTTCGTTAAACTCATACAGTCTTCGAATATTTTCCTAATATAGGACCAGATCAACGCTTTGGAATGTTCTAAACTTGGTTCGTAGATTGCTACTAAATTCTTCGTCCTTTTTGATAAAGAAAGACAGAGCTTTCTTTCCACAAAATGGTTCTGGACAAAATGGTTTCAGAGTCACAAAATGGGTTTGGAGAGACAAAAGGCTTCAAGACTAATCGCCGCTTTATTTCCTTCAACACCAATGTTCCTCGGAACCCAGACCTGATTATGAAAGTCAAACACGTTTAATTTCTCAAGGAATGCCAGCATCCGTCTTGAGGATCCTTGGATTCCTTATGTCATCGTAGCGCCTTAATTGCCGTTTGGTTATCAAAGAGGATTGCAATCTTCCGGTTCTCGTAGTTCCGTGTTAGATTGAAGTATACACAGCTTTGAATTGCATAGATTTCTGCTGGAAATCTTGAACCAATCGACTGCGAGTTTCTGTCACTTTGCTCAGAGAGACGAACACAAATACAAAGAAACCATATTTTCAAGTCTTTTCCAATTTGAGCTGCGTGTGATAATACCTTTTTGATTCAGTCTGACGTGGATTTTTTAAAACTGAGAGCTGAGAATTAGTTCTCATTTCAAATACAAATACTTTGACTATGTTTGAAGTCAATTAGCCCATTAAATAAGGATTTTCCATACAAAACTATTGAAATTCAAGCTGTGTATTCTGTGACCTTGATTTTTTTGTGATTTTTTTTTTGTCAAAATTCAATTCTATAACTAATACGAATTTCAATTCAATACAGTTCAATTGAATTCAAAGTTGAACAAGTATTATTAAATACAGTATTATCAACAAAAATCTTAACCCTTTGCTGACCGTATTAGATTTTGATTTTTAGAAAACCGAAATTTACATGCTGCATTATTCTTGATTTGGTAAGTTTCACCAACTAAACTCAAAAACGATTCTCAACATTATAAATTAAATAATTTTTGATTTCTTTGGATCCCGAAGTTTTAAAAATTCCTTCGTAGTGGAGAGCCGAATTTTTTATAAATGAACTAAGGGTTCAAATTTTATGTTTGTATCTTCAGCGGGCAGGACAAATAATTCTTCGTACAAATTCTTACATACATTTATTAGATATTTTTGTATATAGATTTCAATTGATTTCTTATTTGAAAAATAAATAAAGAAACTTGCGGCGTATATCACTGATTGTTAATTTATTTTTGTTTTTTCCAAACCAATTTAATGCTCCAATAGTCAGTACAAAGAAAATGCTGAAATAATATTTTTTTTAATATAAATTAGAAATTCTGTCGGCATTGCAATGTTTAATTCAACAGCAGTTTTGCTGCAAATCAAAAAAATTTTGCTGACATTGCGCCGCTGGGCTTTTGTATTGTTGTAGTGCGACTGTATCGACGTTGCTTTGTTCTTAAGTTTTACAAATATTTTTTTAAGTCGATTGCAATTCAATTTTCTGATCATTTGTTGTTGTTGTTATTCATCTTATTTGTGAGTAGCCTTAATAAAAATTGCGAATGCTTTGACATCAAAGATAAAGTCTGTGGTTTTCTTGTATTGATTTTATTTTAAATAATTGTACTAGTTTTGCTGAAATTTTTATTTGTTTTGGTTTTGCTGCAAAATACTTAAACTAATGCAAGCCAAATGTGCGGTTGAATAACTTAGCTCGGTCGCCATAATTGACTGTAATTACCGACAGAATCAGGCTTCATTCCACTACTTGAGTGTCTTTTAATAATGTTTAAGTGTCAATAAAAAGCAACTAGTTTTGAAAATATTGCAGTTTGTGAAAATTACAAACTAGTCACATCCTCTTCTTGTTGGTACAGACTCCAACTTAGTCGATGGCACGAAAAAAGGTAAACAGTTGATAGGACAACTTTAGGATCTATAAGAAAAGAAACAACACCAATGAAAACATCGATAATGCTCAAATATTGAAGTGTGTGGACTCACCATCATGTAGGTCTCCATTGATACGCTGGTGTAGTTGTAAACGCGCAGGACTTGCGGACGTCTGGTGCGCATAAGAAAAAACAAAACCATACGGCGATAGGCCAAATCGCCCTCATACCAATTGCCATAAAACACGGCGGGCCTCAGCTCATCGCTCTATTTTGCGAGGAGAAGAGGGCGTTAATTAAAAAATGTGATCAAGAAAATAGTACTAGGATTTAAAAATATTTTGTTCTTGAATTTTTCTAGATGTAATATAAATTTTTGTTCCCAGGAAAAAAAACAGTAATAACACCGTGCGACAAAAATGAAAAAGTTTTTCCACACTGGAAAAAATCCATATGGGCGTGAAATTAGAGACCAAACATAGTAATACTGTGTACTCAGTTTTTCATTTCTACATCCTTTGTCCTTTTTAAAGGACTTAAAAATTTTGAAGAGGATAAAAAATATAAAAAAGACATAACCTCGTTAGAATATGGCGATATATGGAAAGGCTCAAGAATCTAAATAAAACTGATTTTGTATCTATTTGTAAAAAAGGATATGAAAAAGGTCCTTTCAAAATTTTAATCCTTTATATCTTCGAATATTTATAAAGAATTTTCTTGAAAAGTAAGTATGTTAAAACCCAAAATCTCCTTGATCACATGTCAAAATTTCTTGATTCTAACTTTATTGGTTCGAAAGTTATTTACAAAAAGGCGGAAGCTGCAATTCGAATGAAGTACAAAAGTTCCATTTATTTGAGGATCAGTATTTTAAATAATAAAAAGATACAAAATCAATGAAGCGAGAATAATGAAATTTTGACAAGTGATCAAGGAGATTTGGGGTTTTAACATACTTACTTTTCAAAAAAATTCGATGTAAATTTTCAAGGATATAAAGGATTTCGAAGGAGCTTTTTCATATCCTTTTTTTATAAATAGATAAAAAATTCATTTTATTTAAATTCTTGAGCCTTTCCTCTTTCTTTTGATATACATATCGCCATATTCTAACGAGGTTAAGTATTTTTTATATTTTCTTATTTTGTATCCCTTTCAAAATTTTGAAGTACTTTTAAAAGGAGAAAGGATGTAGAAATAAAAAACTGTGTACGCAGTATTACTATGTTTGGTCTCTAGTTTCACGCCCATAAAGATTTTTTCCGGTGTGAAAAATGCGGTGTAATCAACCAATAATAATAATCAACACAAAGCATTTGCCTTGCTTAGGCCCTATGTTCCCTAGAGGAGCGAATAAATCGATTTAAGCGAATAATCTAAATCTAAATAATCGAATGAACTGAATAATACATATTGTTTTGTGATATTTATGTGCAGTTCCTTTTTAAATTAATATCATAATGCACTACTTAACATTAGAATGGGTTAAAAATGATTCCACTGCACTATTTTTGAAGTAAATTCAAATGAAAACATTAGCCCCAGGGGCGTAGCCAAGGGAGGGGTTTAGGGTGTCAGAACCCCCCCCATAGCCTATAATTTGTCAACATTTTCAATCACTATGCATCGTATGTACGTTCCCACATTAGCAAAAAGGTCTTTTCATCTTTAAATATTTAAAAGAATATTAACAAAACCCTTTTTTTACCGAAACTAATTTGTTTTTTTAATAGTCACGTTTAGGCTTAATACAGCGATTTGCATGTTCTAAAAACATGTCTAAAGAGTAGTTTAGTTCGTCGACCGGAATGTCCTTCAGGATGTAGGTACAAGCCTTTTGGATGGTTTCTACGTTCTCAAAACGCTTTTTTCATCGGCAAATGCATTCTTTGAAAAGGTGAAATTCGCACGGTGCCACATCATGTGAAAACGAGGAGTGGTTGATGGTTAAAATTCGACTTTTAGTAAACAAAAAAACAGTCAAAACAATTGTCAATAGATGGGATGGCATCCTTCGATAGTCAAATGTTCAGTTAAAATGCGATACATTTATTCTATGCTTAACCTTCGCCTTACTAAAGATGATCCCAGGCACTTCCGCCGCTATTTTGAGTAAAACTCACAATAAATATATAAATATTTATTAATTTATAAATATTTTTCATACTTCAGTATTTAGTATCTTCCTCTGGCGATAGTTCGTATTTCGAAAAAAGGCCTAACTTTATTGATTTATTTTGAGACTATGGAAAATATTAGAAGATTTCTTTCTAGAGGGTTTATTGAACACATAATGAGGTACGCAAAAAAAATTTATCGTGAGTTTTAATCAAAATGGTAGCGAAAGCGCCTGGGATCACCCAGGTACATTTGTATAAAAAATGACAAAATTCAAGTTTAAACATGATCAAAATTTCAAAAAAAATATTTTTTAATGTTATTGAAAATTACCTCAAAATTTGTGCAGATATTAAACATGAATATTAAAAATATCACCCGGGTGGGTATAAGTGAAGCGAAGGTTAAATCCAATTTCAAGAATTTCAATGAAGATTTTGGCTTATCTTTTATGAATTACCGCCCAGTTTTGATCTACGGTGATCGCGGATTCAGATGGCTAACACGTTGGTCATCATTTATGTTCTGACAATCGTTTTTAAATCGCGTTTACCACTTATGAACTCCACCACGGTATAAACAAAAATCACCATAAACTTAGTTCATCAATTTAAATGCTTCGGTTAAAGTTTAAACATTTTTAAAACAATAGTTAATATTGGATCTTTGTTCGATGCACATTTTTGTACGATGACACAAACATACTTCCACTTCAGATGCAATAACTTCGCCTTCAGTCCACCAAATTTCATGACATTTTTACCAAAAATCAGGGAAAAAATTTAATTTTCCACATAAGCCACAACAAAATGCCCTATTTGGAAAGTGCACTTTACTTTGAAAAACATGTAATACTAAATTGGCAAAACAATTTTTTAAAACCCCCCCCATGACCAAGTTCTGGCTACGCCCCTGATTAGCCCTATTCACAATCTTGTGCAAACCTTCTTGCACTGTAGCATCGTTGCAAACTGGTGAAGTATTTTTTTTACTATACACAAACAAAATACTAGTGTCCGACCGAAACCACTTTTTTGGGCCGAAACCGGAACCGAAACCGAATTTCGGTTTTTTTCTTAATATTCGGCCGAAACCGAAACTTTATAGTTGAAATAAAAATCACCACATCAAGCATCAAAATCACCATTTTTCAACAAACGAATTTTACTTTAAGTAAATAAAGAACAAACCAACAAACATAACATAAATAAATAAATACTTATTAATAAAAAACAATTCTTTCTTTTTTTCAAACATAAACATAAAAAATCACCCATTCGAACCTTACTCGCTAATATTCAAAATTAAATAATTTAATATTATATTCTAAAAAAATAATTATATTTACATTGGTGGCATCTAAATTCTCTTCTTAATGTAACAAATATTCTAGAAAGTTTCGGTTTCGGCCGTTCGGGCATTTTTTGGCCGAAACCGAATATTCGGTCGGACACTACAAAATACACAAAGATGCATTTGCTATACCCTTGCAAATATGCAACACTTAGTAACCATAGTTTATATTCTTTATTATGCAAATGCAACAACGAATTGCAAAACTGACAGCTGTTAGAAAATAAAGCAAAAAGCGAAAAACAAGTTGATAAACATAAAAAAAGAGAAAAAGAAGAGTTAAACTAAGTAAAAAATTGGCTGAGGAGAACACAAATAAGATATATTTAGTTATCTCCAAGGCCGCTTCTTAGCCAAAATTCTGTGAGTGCATTCACAATAGTTGTGAATTTCGCGTCTTGCAACAAGTATTGCAAACTAAACGGAAAAAGACTACTGACAATTGATGGCAAATATTTGCCAATGCACAGATTTGCAATCTCAAATGCACAAGATTGTGTATAGGACTATTAAAAATATTCTTAAAAAAGATTTAATCTTATTTTCTAACATAATTTCATATGAACATTTAAGAAAGGTTGGATTAGTTGTGAATTCCATGTAATGCCAACACATTATCCCATATCAGTGTATTGCATACTCACAGCTTTTGTAAACATGTGTGCATTGTAGCAGAAGAAAAAATTGATTATGACAAACATTGAGAGGCCAGCGAAATATTGTAGCGCTTGCATTAGGCTCATTGAAACTATGGTCAATGAGGTCAGGCAAATGGCAATGGAGGATGTCGTTAAATTGATCATAAAGGCCGGATTGAAAATTTCGTTAATCTCGTTGCTGATTCTGTGAATGCGAATTTAAATGTGAGAATAAAAATTGGAAAATTGACATTTTCAAGGTCCGCATCACTCGGCGATTGATCATGCGGTTTTAACTCACCGCAGCAACCGGCTGTGATACTGAATGAGCCGCTTCAGCTGTGCACTGGCGTCGGGCGAGCGCGCATCCAGCGCGGCCAATGCTCTGGCCACATAATCGAAGTGCATTCGCATTTGTGTGATGAAGAAGCAGAAAAGGTACTCGCCCGCCATGACGTACGACATGGCGGCCAGCATCGATGTGATCTGGCACACGCAGCCTACGACAAAGTCCGCGGGCGAGTGGCGCTGTGCCGCGAGACTCTGCCACGGGTACCAGGTATCCGAATGGTACTCGTACGTGGGGCACAGCTCGGGCGCAGCCAGTTCGTAGAGCAGCTGCGCTACGGGCAGCAGGTCGTAGTAGAAGAGCAGAAGTAGGAAAATAACGGCGGTGCGTTTCATTAGCCGACGGGAGGCGGTGGCAAAGTGTTGCGTGCGATAGCGGACGGCTGCGAATAGAACGAATGGAAGAGTGTAATGGCTGTTTGCTTCGGACAAGGACTTACCTGGCCCTGGCGCCGCCGCTGCGACCAGCTGTTGGTGTTGCGCGCTGGGGAACATGAGCAGCAGTTCCTCCAGTAGTGCCGTGATGCGCGCTCGATGCTTGAACAAAATGCCAAACTTGCACTGACTAATTATCAGATAGCCCAAGATGCTGAGCAACTGTGATATTTCTGCGATCCGGTTTGCCTCGGCCGCGTCCGCAGCGCCGGGCCGCACCACAAAATAGTGAATGAGAAGGCCAAAGTTCTGGTAGATACAATTGGCGGTGGCAAAGAGGCACCAGATCGCGTGCAGGCGATGCTCGAAAATGATGTCCTTTTTGGCGGCGTCCTTCAGCCACGCGAACGGTGCCAGCAGTGTCAGCTTGAGGCCAAAGTTCGGGAACTCCATGAAGTCGTGCAAAGTGTAGGCGGACATTCTCGGACTCGTCTTGAAACTAAGAATTTGCTATTTGTGTGCGTCTCTGCTCGATTGCATTCCGCTTAAGTACGCGGCCGATTGTGGAAAACTCGTTAACCCTCTCGCTATTTTGTTGCCATATGGCAACATGCTAAAAGTTCTGGGAAATATACTAAATTTATAAACTGAATATTTAAGTTTAAAGACGAGAAATATACACGTTTCTTGAATGTTATATCTTTACATAATAACCAAACATACTACTGTGTACAAAGAATACCCGGAATTTGTTTATAATTCAAAAAATCTTTATTTATTCTTCCAAATCAATTTCATCGCCTTCAAAGTAGTCCCCCCCCCCGATGCAATGCACTTATGCCAACGGACTTTCCAATCTTCGAAACATGCCAAATAGTCACCTTCCGGTATGGCCTTCAATGCGCGCGGCGATTCACGTTGAATCTCTTCAATCGATTCAAAACGGTGTCCTCGAAGTGGTCTTTTGAGTTTGGAGAATAGCCAGAAGTCACAAGGAGCTAAATCAGGCGAATACGGTGGCTGTGGAACGATATGAGTTGGCGAAATGCTCACGAAGAACCAATGCCGTGTGAGATGGTGCATTATCGTGATGCAAAAACCAAGAGTTGTCTCTCCATAAATCCGGCCTCTTTTTGCGAATAGCTTCACGCAAACGACGCATAACGCTCAAGTAATATTCCTTGTTGACAGTTTGGCCCGGCGGAAGGAACTCATAATGCACAACACCACGATAATCGAAGAAATCGAATTCCGGGTATTCTTTGTACACAGTAGTATTACATTACATTACATTACATAGCATTGCATTACATTACATTATATTACATTACATTACATTATATTATTGTTTATTAATTAAGTCTAATCAAATTACAGACTTAGAGAAATAAGAGGTGTAAATTCAAACAAATTCGAAAAATATACTTAAAGGTACTTATAATTAGATAACATGGTGCAAAATACGTTTAACGGTAATGCGAGATCAATATCCAAAGAATTTGTGAGGCTATTAAATTCAGTTAAAACTCTAGTAATAGGAGCATTTTTGGCATAATTGGTCTTGTTAATGCCAACATTAAAGAGCTCAGACCGCCGAAGAGATCTGGCTGGAATATTAAAATGAATTACATTACATTACAATACAATACATTACATTACACTAAACTACATTAAATTAAATTAAATTACATTACATTACATTACATTACATTACATTACATTACATAATATGCAGTAAAGAAAGAAAAAAAGGATACATTTTTATGTAATTTTAATTTTTACTTTGTTTCATGTAAATTTTTTCAAGAATTTAAGCTGAAGTCAATGAAGAAAATTTCGATTTTTAGTTATGCGTAAAAAAAATTAAGGTTATGTTTAAGTAATTATTACGGCCACAACAATATGGTTCCAGGGTCTGGCAATAAAAATTCAAAAAATGGAAAATGGTCAATGGAAAGTTGTTGTTATAACCACACAGAAGACTAAATCGATAAATTAAAAAGTTTAACTTTTCCTTGTCAAAACCTGTAACGAAAGGGTTAAAAGCGCTAAAAATTATGTGTGCAAAATGATGAGAACTGGTAAAAAGGGGAGGAGGACAGTTTATAATTGTGTTGTGGGTCCGTGCGGTTTGGCTTAATTGACCAAAACCGCAAATGATTTTAGTAAATGGAATTTACAGTGGTTAACTTGTTTCGGTGACACACACTTTTATCATTAAATCAACATACAGGTTATACCGTTATAGATGTCACAATGGACATTGTGTTGGCTAAAACAGGAAATTTAAATCAACTCAGTGCCTAGGCTGACCATATGGTCACACTAAATATGCACTAAAAATATTAAATTTGAATTTTTAATTTTTTTTTTAATTTTTTAAAAATTTTAAGATTAATTCGAAGGATTTACGGCACATTCGAGTTAAGACAGAAGAAAGGAAGAAACATTGGAGGACCGAGGTATGGAATCACAAGGAACCGACTCTGTTTTTATTTTCAGAGGTTGACTGTGAAAATTGTCTTTCAGCTGTTAGCTTACTTAGTTTTCTGTTTATTAAATCGTTGTTAGTTGTTTTTGTTTTGTGAAATTGTTCTTAAATATTTAGAAAATTAAGCCCTTTTTAGTTGTTCTATGGAACCTGGAATTACAAATTGTTATTGAAATGAAATAATCGTTATGAAATATTTTCGTAAGTCAACCATTAGAATCGACCATACTTCTTTGTCACTAAAGTTATAGTGCGAAGGGATAATGGGATAGTACGCTGGGATAATGTTGTGCGGCGATTGGAATACGTTTCCGAGGCGATAGTTTTTATTCCAAGAAAGCAGCAGGGCCTCACTGAAAATCTTTAGCTCTCTCTTCGTTAGTTTAGCTATTCAAGGAGGTTTATTGGACATTTATTGGAGTTGTTGTTGCCATTAAATAAAGATTTAGTTCGCATTGGGTGGGACACAAACAATTTTTTAATAATATTTTCTTAGTATAAATTAGAAATTTTCTCGGCATTGCAATGTTAAATTCAAAAACATTTGTGCTGAAAATCAAAAAAACTTTCGCTTACTTCGCGGAGCTGGGCTTTGGTATGGTTTGGGTGCCTTAAGTTTTACAAATGTTTTTCCAAATCGTTTTCAATAAAATTTTTAGTACACAAATTTGGGTCGAAATTAAAGACATTGACTATGTTGTTGTTGTTCTTCTTCAGGGACAGATGATTTTGAAAATGTTATGGCGCTTCACTTTTTTTTTTTTTTTTTTTTAAATACGAGCCAACGCGCAGGGGATACCCCTATAAATGCGAGGCATTGCGCTGGTTCAGGAAGGATATATAGGTTGGGAGAATGTCCTAATTAGGACATTTTAATGACGTCCATGAATTTTTGCACATTAAGCCTAAAAAAAAATGTTTGACTACAATGAATGAATTAATTAAATAACTCACGCATGACTGCCTCGATTTGTTTCGTTCCGTGTAAGCGACACACATGAAGCGTGAATGCTTCTTGTTTAATGATTGCGTGATTAGCGTGTAAGTGCTCTAAATAATTTAATAGGTGATTAAATCATAATGGAAGGTAAACAATTTAATGCCGCTTCAGCGATTCGAAGAAAAAGTGCTGCTTTCAAGCAGATACTGACTGAACTTGAATGGACTAATGACATTTATGGATTTTTAGTTAATTAAAGTACATAAATTTTTTGCTCATATTAAACTTAACTTAAAGGATCAAAGTTGGTTATATTTGCTTATATAAGTGTTTTTCTTTAATTGACATTTTTAAATGTTTACATTGGTTGGGATGCCAAGAACTGTGATCGTTGGTGCCGGGGTGATCCAATGTATGAAGACATACGAAGTTGTTTGAAATTCGGCTCAATTATTTCGTCACACTTGTATCGTTTCCTCGAGCGGAGTTTGCAATTGAGTTTGGTGCTTTGTGCGTTCTTTAGTGCTTTTTTATTTAAAAGACACCAAGACTAATTCTTGCTTAAACAAATTTTAAAACAATCTTCATAAAAGCAGTGCTTTACAACACTATATTTCATTTAAAAACTATACAACACTGAAATGTTGGATCATTGTTTGGATATTACATGAAAATTGAAGAGCTCTTCCTTGGCTGAATTAATACTTGGGTCCTAGTACTCGTATGTTACACAGAACATTGGGACAACTACCAACATTTTCTATTTTTTTTTTGCTCATCAATGCTTTTTGAGTGGAAAAACGCGGGTTTGAGTGCTTTCTGAAAATGAAAAGTTGACAACACTGGCATCTGGTAGGCATCTTTCGGCAACTTCATAAGTTCGGATGATCTGTTGAATGATGATGATTGGATGATCGAATGATAATTTACTAACTAGAATTGAGCCAACACACTGTAAAAAAGTTCAAGAAACAGTTTTTCTCAACTACAATCGATGCGTTTGGTCGTCCACACTTTGCTTTTCTATTGGCTTAGGCGATCGGATGTTGCTTCGTTTTGTTGCCTCGAACGATCGTATTGTAGGCTGTAATATGTAATCTGCAACAACAATTAGCTTAAGAACTCCAAGGTTTGGAAAATTTAGTTAATCTGTAGTTAGGCTCTTTTGCATAGTTTGTAAGAAGTGAAAAAACAGATTAAGACCAACATTGAAGTAGGTGGTTATGGTGGTTGTCTCATTAGGTCCATTGTGATACCACATATTTCACCCTTTTTTGAAATGACATTGAAGTAAGTGTTGCCAGTTTTGTTTTGCAAAATCTTCTAATCAAACACAAAAATTATACATACATACAAAATTGTATTAAAGAAACTGGCACTTGAAACAAAGTTCTTGCTGTGCTATTTCTAGTTTATTACAGTTAATTTTAAAATAATTGTTGAATAATTGTTTAATTATTGTGTGCAAGTTTGGTCAATTAACATAGAGAAAATGCCCGTAAGGAAACAGCTAAAAGAAGCTGAGTTGTAATTTGTGTTATTCTTGAATGTTATGTAGAATGTTCTTGATTCTTATAACAGACTCCTTGAAAAGGAGGATGCAGTTCCAGTGGTTTGTGTTGCATAACCTCAAAAACTAGTCTCCAATTAAGACCTTTAAGCGTGATGATCTCAAAGCATGGCTTCGAGTTTTGATTGCTACTTGTGCATAGTTAGGCAACTTTCAACATCTTAAATAAGCAAGTTTTCGAATTGAATGCGATTAGTACATGGCGCGAAAGAACGTAAAAAGTTGGTAGGAGGCTTTTAAAATCTGAAAAAAATTCAGACATAAAAATAAATTGAATGTAAATCTATATTTTTGAGACATTTCCCACTCACCGCCATATAAGTGGGCATGGAAACTGTGGCAAATTTATAGGCCTGCAGCACATTCGATACGGACGAACGCATAATGAAGAAGAAAATCATTTTGCGATAAGCCAAATCGCCATCGTACCAATTGTTGTAAAAGGCGGCTGGCATCAGTAGATCACTCTGAAAGTGTTGAAAGTTATTTGAAAATATAATGTCACTAAAATTGGAAATGATTCAACTCATAAGAAAGTGTAATTTTTAATAAATTTTCTTTATCGAATAACGACAATTTAATGGATTCAACTTGATTTTTCTCTTTTTTATGTTAAAAAAAATAATAGTAATGAAATAAAATGTGCGACAAAAATAAAAAACTTTTTCACACTGAAAAAAATCCATATGGGCGTGAAACTAGAGACCAAACATAGTAATACTGTGTACTCAGTTTTTCATTTCTACATCCTCTGTCCTTTTAAAAGGACTTCAAAATTATGAGGGGGATAAAAAATAAAAAAGAAATATAAAAAATACTTAACCTCGTTAGACTATGACGATATGTTTATCAGATGAAAGAGGAAAAGCTAAAGAATTTAAATAAAATTGATTTTTTTATTTTGTAAAAAGGGATATGAAAAAGGTCATTTGAAAATTTTAATCCTCTATATCCTTGAAAATTTATATAGAATTTTCTTGAAAAGCAACTATGTTAAAATTCAAAATCTCCTTGATCACGTGCCAAAATGTCATTATTCTCTCTTCATGGATTTTGTATCTTTTTATTATTTAAAATACTGATACTCAAATAAATTAGAGTTTTTGTACTTCATTAGAATTGCAGCTTCCGCCTTTTTTTAATAACTTTTGAACCAATGAAGCTAGAGTAATGAATAGCATTGCATTACATTACATTATATTACATTACATTACATTATATTATTGTTTATTAATTAAGTCTAATCAAATTACAGACTTAGAGAAATAAGAGGTGTAAATTCAAACAAATTCGAAAAATATACTTAAAGGTACTTATAATTAGATAACATGGTGCAAAATACGTTTAACGGTAATGCGAGATCAATATCCAAAGAATTTGTGAGGCTATTAAATTCAGTTAAAACTCTAGTAATAGGAGCATTTTTGGCATAATTGGTCTTGTTAATGCCAACATTAAAGAGCTCAGACCGCCGAAGAGATCTGGCTGGAATATTAAAATGAATTACATTACATTACAATACAATACATTACATTACACTAAACTACATTAAATTAAATTAAATTACATTACATTACATTACATTACATTACATTACATTACATAATATGCAGTAAAGAAAGAAAAAAAGGATACATTTTTATGTAATTTTAATTTTTACTTTGTTTCATGTAAATTTTTTCAAGAATTTAAGCTGAAGTCAATGAAGAAAATTTCGATTTTTAGTTATGCGTAAAAAAAATTAAGGTTATGTTTAAGTAATTATTACGGCCACAACAATATGGTTCCAGGGTCTGGCAATAAAAATTCAAAAAATGGAAAATGGTCAATGGAAAGTTGTTGTTATAACCACACAGAAGACTAAATCGATAAATTAAAAAGTTTAACTTTTCCTTGTCAAAACCTGTAACGAAAGGGTTAAAAGCGCTAAAAATTATGTGTGCAAAATGATGAGAACTGGTAAAAAGGGGAGGAGGACAGTTTATAATTGTGTTGTGGGTCCGTGCGGTTTGGCTTAATTGACCAAAACCGCAAATGATTTTAGTAAATGGAATTTACAGTGGTTAACTTGTTTCGGTGACACACACTTTTATCATTAAATCAACATACAGGTTATACCGTTATAGATGTCACAATGGACATTGTGTTGGCTAAAACAGGAAATTTAAATCAACTCAGTGCCTAGGCTGACCATATGGTCACACTAAATATGCACTAAAAATATTAAATTTGAATTTTTAATTTTTTTTTTAATTTTTTAAAAATTTTAAGATTAATTCGAAGGATTTACGGCACATTCGAGTTAAGACAGAAGAAAGGAAGAAACATTGGAGGACCGAGGTATGGAATCACAAGGAACCGACTCTGTTTTTATTTTCAGAGGTTGACTGTGAAAATTGTCTTTCAGCTGTTAGCTTACTTAGTTTTCTGTTTATTAAATCGTTGTTAGTTGTTTTTGTTTTGTGAAATTGTTCTTAAATATTTAGAAAATTAAGCCCTTTTTAGTTGTTCTATGGAACCTGGAATTACAAATTGTTATTGAAATGAAATAATCGTTATGAAATATTTTCGTAAGTCAACCATTAGAATCGACCATACTTCTTTGTCACTAAAGTTATAGTGCGAAGGGATAATGGGATAGTACGCTGGGATAATGTTGTGCGGCGATTGGAATACGTTTCCGAGGCGATAGTTTTTATTCCAAGAAAGCAGCAGGGCCTCACTGAAAATCTTTAGCTCTCTCTTCGTTAGTTTAGCTATTCAAGGAGGTTTATTGGACATTTATTGGAGTTGTTGTTGCCATTAAATAAAGATTTAGTTCGCATTGGGTGGGACACAAACAATTTTTTAATAATATTTTCTTAGTATAAATTAGAAATTTTCTCGGCATTGCAATGTTAAATTCAAAAACATTTGTGCTGAAAATCAAAAAAACTTTCGCTTACTTCGCGGAGCTGGGCTTTGGTATGGTTTGGGTGCCTTAAGTTTTACAAATGTTTTTCCAAATCGTTTTCAATAAAATTTTTAGTACACAAATTTGGGTCGAAATTAAAGACATTGACTATGTTGTTGTTGTTCTTCTTCAGGGACAGATGATTTTGAAAATGTTATGGCGCTTCACTTTATCTGTACATGTCATTCCTGAAAAATATTTGGATACGTAAGTAGTTCTTCGTTGGGCTGTCATATGTCGAGCACCTTTATGTCTTAATGTCCATCTTCCTAATTAGGACATTTTAATGACGTCCATGAATTTTTGCACATTAAGCCTAAAAAAAAATGTTTGACTACAATGAATGAATTAATTAAATAACTCACGCATGACTGCCTCGATTTGTTTCGTTCCGTGTAAGCGACACACATGAAGCGTGAATGCTTCTTGTTTAATGATTGCGTGATTAGCGTGTAAGTGCTCTAAATAATTTAATAGGTGATTAAATCATAATGGAAGGTAAACAATTTAATGCCGCTTCAGCGATTCGAAGAAAAAGTGCTGCTTTCAAGCAGATACTGACTGAACTTGAATGGACTAATGACATTTATGGATTTTTAGTTAATTAAAGTACATAAATTTTTTGCTCATATTAAACTTAACTTAAAGGATCAAAGTTGGTTATATTTGCTTATATAAGTGTTTTTCTTTAATTGACATTTTTAAATGTTTACATTGGTTGGGATGCCAAGAACTGTGATCGTTGGTGCCGGGGTGATCCAATGTATGAAGACATACGAAGTTGTTTGAAATTCGGCTCAATTATTTCGTCACACTTGTATCGTTTCCTCGAGCGGAGTTTGCAATTGAGTTTGGTGCTTTGTGCGTTCTTTAGTGCTTTTTTATTTAAAAGACACCAAGACTAATTCTTGCTTAAACAAATTTTAAAACAATCTTCATAAAAGCAGTGCTTTACAACACTATATTTCATTTAAAAACTATACAACACTGAAATGTTGGATCATTGTTTGGATATTACATGAAAATTGAAGAGCTCTTCCTTGGCTGAATTAATACTTGGGTCCTAGTACTCGTATGTTACACAGAACATTGGGACAACTACCAACATTTTCTATTTTTTTTTTGCTCATCAATGCTTTTTGAGTGGAAAAACGCGGGTTTGAGTGCTTTCTGAAAATGAAAAGTTGACAACACTGGCATCTGGTAGGCATCTTTCGGCAACTTCATAAGTTCGGATGATCTGTTGAATGATGATGATTGGATGATCGAATGATAATTTACTAACTAGAATTGAGCCAACACACTGTAAAAAAGTTCAAGAAACAGTTTTTCTCAACTACAATCGATGCGTTTGGTCGTCCACACTTTGCTTTTCTATTGGCTTAGGCGATCGGATGTTGCTTCGTTTTGTTGCCTCGAACGATCGTATTGTAGGCTGTAATATGTAATCTGCAACAACAATTAGCTTAAGAACTCCAATGTTTGGAAAATTTAGTTAATCTGTAGTTAGGCTCTTTTGCATAGTTTGTAAGAAGTGAAAAAACAGATTAAGACCAACATTGAAGTAGGTGGTTATGGTGGTTGTCTCATTAGGTCCATTGTGATACCACATATTTCACCCTTTTTTGAAATGACATTGAAGTAAGTGTTGCCAGTTTTGTTTTGCAAAATCTTCTAATCAAACACAAAAATTATACATACATACAAAATTGTATTAAAGAAACTGGCACTTGAAACAAAGTTTTTGCTGTGCTATTTCTAGTTTATTACAGTTAATTTTAAAATAATTGTTGAATAATTGTTTAATTATTGTGTGCAAGTTTGGTCAATTAACATAGAGAAAATGCCCGTAAGGAAACAGCTAAAAGAAGCTGAGTTGTAATTTGTGTTATTCTTGAATGTTATGTAGAATGTTCTTGATTCTTATAACAGACTCCTTGAAAAGGAGGATGCAGTTCCAGTGGTTTGTGTTGCATAACCTCAAAAACTAGTCTCCAATTAAGACCTTTAAGCGTGATGATCTCAAAGCATGGCTTCGAGTTTTGATTGCTACTTGTGCATAGTTAGGCAACTTTCAACATCTTAAATAAGCAAGTTTTCGAATTGAATGCGATTAGTACATGGCGCGAAAGAACGTAAAAAGTTGGTAGGAGGCTTTTAAAATCTGAAAAAAATTCAGACATAAAAATAAATTGAATGTAAATCTATATTTTTGAGACATTTCCCACTCACCGCCATATAAGTGGGCATGGAAACTGTGGCAAATTTATAGGCCTGCAGCACATTCGATACGGACGAACGCATAATGAAGAAGAAAATCATTTTGCGATAAGCCAAATCGCCATCGTACCAATTGTTGTAAAAGGCGGCTGGCATCAGTAGATCACTCTGAAAGTGTTGAAAGTTATTTGAAAATATAATGTCACTAAAATTGGAAATGATTCAACTCATAAGAAAGTGTAATTTTTAATAAATTTTCTTTATCGAATAACGACAATTTAATGGATTCAACTTGATTTTTCTCTTTTTTATGTTAAAAAAAATAATAGTAATGAAATAAAATGTGCGACAAAAATAAAAAACTTTTTCACACTGAAAAAAATCCATATGGGCGTGAAACTAGAGACCAAACATAGTAATACTGTGTACTCAGTTTTTCATTTCTACATCCTCTGTCCTTTTAAAAGGACTTCAAAATTATGAGGGGGATAAAAAATAAAAAAGAAATATAAAAAATACTTAACCTCGTTAGACTATGACGATATGTTTATCAGATGAAAGAGGAAAAGCTAAAGAATTTAAATAAAATTGATTTTTTTATTTTGTAAAAAGGGATATGAAAAAGGTCATTTGAAAATTTTAATCCTCTATATCCTTGAAAATTTATATAGAATTTTCTTGAAAAGCAACTATGTTAAAATTCAAAATCTCCTTGATCACGTGCCAAAATGTCATTATTCTCTCTTCATGGATTTTGTATCTTTTTATTATTTAAAATACTGATACTCAAATAAATTAGAGTTTTTGTACTTCATTAGAATTGCAGCTTCCGCCTTTTTTTAATAACTTTTGAACCAATGAAGCTAGAGTAATGAAATTTTGGCACGTGATCAGGAAGATTGGGGGTTTTAACATACCTACTTTTCAAGAAAATTCTATATAAATTTTCAAGGATATAAAGGATTAAAGTTTTCAAAGGATCTTTTTCTTATTCCTTTTTAAAAAATAGATAACAAATCAATTTTATTTAAATTCTTGAGCCTTTCCTCTTTCATTTGATATACATATAGCCATATTCTAATGAGGTTAAGTATTTTTTATATATTTTGAATTTTTTATCCCCTTCAAAATTTTTCCTTGTCCTTTTAAAAAGACAAAGGATGTCGAAATGAAAAACTGAGTACGCAGTATTACTATATTTGGTCTCTAGTTTCACGCACATATGGATTTTTTCTGGTGTGAAAAATGCTGTCGCACGGTGTTATATATCCATGGTTTTTATATATGTGGTCTTTACTGCTTTGATATGGGACCAATTGTTCTCATAGTTTAATTCTTTCTTTTATTTTGATATCTCAAGATCATGGAGCAATTATCAGTTCGAAAATAAACCCATAGAAACCATAAGATTCATTCTTCTGACTTTAAAATTTGTTATATCGTTTGCGATTTAAATAAACACTCATACGCCCCATATTCCACCAAAGAACCCTTTAACAATTTTTTAAGTTTGCTCGGTTTTCAGCAAATTTCGCCCTTAATTTCCCTCGAAACTGTGCTATGAAGAGACTCACCGACTCGGTAAATTCGCTGCCATTGTAGCAAATGAAGAGCGTAAACACCAGAAACGACAATAGGCCCACCGAGTATTTGCAGGCGTGCGCCGCACTGATCATCACCATGGACAGACTCATCAGGCAGATGGCAATCGACGACGTGAAAAAGTTCACCATAAAGGAAATGTTGAAAATGTTGTTGATCTCTTTGGATATGCTGAAAGTGCAAAAGTTCCACTTCTAGGTAGCTTAAAGTTCTTGAAAATGTAACTCCAAATTTTGCGCACCGCAAGAGACGATTGTGATAGCCGATGAGGTACTTTAGCTGCTGATTGGCATCGGTGGCGCTTGCGTCCAGCGTCTCCAGCGCATTGGCCAAATAGTCAAAGTGCAGCTGCATTTGTGTGATGAAGAAGCTCAGCATGAATTCGCCAGCCATAATGAAGGCAACGCCGGTCAGCGACGACTGCACCTGACACAAATAAGCCACCAGAAAGCCGACCAGCGACTGGGCGTTGTTGCCGATTTGCCAGGGATACCAGGTGTTCGACTGGTAGCGGTACGACGGCTGCTGCTGCTGTGACGAAAGCAGCTCATAGATGAGCTGGACGATGGGCAGCGAATTGTAGAAACAAAAGGCAAATATGAAGAAAATCGTTGTACGCTTCATGAGAAGGTTGGATTTGTGCACAAAATGCTCGACGCGATATTGGCCGCGCACTGAAGGAATAATAAAAGTGGGCAATGATTTGATTTGATTGAAAAAATATTCAACGGAATTGAACTGTTCCCAAAGTATCAACAACAACAAAATATAATAATTTAAAAATATAATAATTTAATAATAATTTGTACAAAAAAATAAATATTAATAAATAATATTAATATTAATTAATAAATAGTAATAATATTAATAAATAATAAATTGATAAAATATTCAACAGAATTGAACTGTTCCCAAAGTATCAACAACAACAAAATATAATAATTTATACAAAAAAATAAATATTAATAAATAATATAATATAAATAAATAATATTAATATTAATTTTAATTAATAAATAATAATAATATTAATAAATAATAAATTGATATTCAACAGAATTGAACTGTTCCCAAAGTATCAACAACAACAAAATTTAATAATTTAAAATGATAATAATTCAATAATAAATTATACAAAAAAATAAATATTAATAAATAATATTAATATTAATTTTAATTAATAAATAATAATAATATTAATAAATAATAAATTGACAAAATATTCAACAGAATTGAACTGTTCCCAGTATCAACAACAACAAAATATAATAATTTAAAAATATAATAATATATATAAATTATTATATACAAAAAAATAGAAAAAAATAAGCTCAACAAATTTCTTCTCCAACAAATTTTTATTCGTTCCTTAGTTTTAAGAATCCTGGACTTATGTGAAAAATTAGAAAAAGAATTTAAATATGATGAAATTTCTTGAATTAAAATCAAGGAAAACTTCAGTCCCCTATCAAACAATTTTTGTTTTAATATTTAACCCTTTATCTGGCCGTGTGACAATGTTACAAATCCTAAAATTAACTGAAGTGTTGCTATTATTGTTAGATGTGAGCATGTTGGGTATTGTAACACAACCGAAAGCAAAAAATCGTGTGAACACAGTATAATGTTTGTTTACTATTTTCGCGCCAAAAGTTTAGTGCGTCAAATTTTCTGACAACGCAACAAGTGTTTGATTTGCAAAAAAAAAATTGTTTGGAAATTGCGAAATACATTCAAGTTTTTTAAAATTAAGTATGTAAATATATAAATAAAATGTTTTTATCAAGTTTGAGTGAAAATATATACCTAATATTTATATGGTGAAATACTGTGTGTAACATTTCTGTAACAAATTACATTTTTTTGAATAAACGATTTAAAATTCCGTAAACAAAATTAAAAAAAAGTGTTTTTAATTAAACAGGAACTATAAAAAAAACAACGTTTTGGTTAAGGTAAAACAAATCCTTTCGTTTGCTCTATTTTCGCTTCTTCTAAACATAACCCAACTTTTTGTCGTTGCAACTAATTAACCACTAATTAGTTGAACCCACTAGAACTCGTCAACACTGAGCAAACTGCACGACACGACACTGATTGCCGTTGCCATTTGCCATTTCGTGAGTGTCACCTTCACCTGGCATTCGTTGTGCTGCTCCTTGTCGAATTTGCTGTTGCTGTCGCTGCATTGCGGCCGATGGAAACAGCCGCTGACACTCGTGCATCAACGTCGAGATGCGCTGCCGGTTCCAGAAGAGCATCAACATCTTGCAGGCGCCCACCAGCGTCAGCCCCATGATGCCGCCCGTCTCGGATATTTGGCCCAGGATCGGCTCGTCGTCGCTGGCCGGCTGCACCTGCGGCGCAAACAAATAAATCAACATGCCCACATTCTGATAGATCAAATTCAGCGCGCCGAAACTGAACCACAGCCGCTGCAGGTGGTGGCGAAATCTATCGATCGGCTGTCGCTGGCGCTGCTCGGCGCTGCTGCCCTCCCAGCTGAAGGGCCTTGTCATCGCCAGTCGGAAGGCCAGGTTGGGGTACTTCATGAAATGTTGCAGCGCATAGGTGGCGCGTTGCGTGCGGCTGCTGTTAATCCGTCTCATGTTGCGGCCGTGTCGGTTGTCCCTTTTCGCGTGCACACTCACTTGGAATTTGATTTTTTCGTCCTCGGCGGCTTTTATACGCGACACATGCGGCGACGCGTCGGTCTGCGGCCGACCGCTGTGAGAGCAGCCGCCAGGGGTGTGCCACAGTCGGCCATTTGAAATTCACAAAGCCGATGTGTTGGCTCATAGATTGGCGCAATTAACCGCTTTATGGGCCGAAATCTTGTGGTGTGGTCATGACTCAGGCGTAGGGATGTGCGATTTGGGTCTTTTTTTGCCATTGCAAATGCCATCAATTGTGGTTGGCAGATTCGAAAGGCTTCGAAATACTCGCAATGTTAACATTTTTGCATGGGATTTCCATTACTCGCCGGATTACTGACCGTATTTTAAAAATTACTGATTAAGAAATTCGTTACTACTCGGACAATTCAGATTTGAATTCCGCTTGGACGGTCTGAAGTGACTCAACTATTTAAGTAATGAAATGATCCGTACTATCCACATACATTTTTAATGTAAAGCTAAAAATATCTGGATTATTGATCTGTACTATCCACATTACGTATAAGAAAATCGTTATACCAATGCGACATTTCAAATTTAAATTCAGGTCAGACAGTCACAAATGATAGACCTTACTGACTGTCTGAACTAATGAAGTGATTGATGGATCTATAAAACGGACTGTATGCATAAAAAATGAATATAAAACGAATCTGAAATTTCAAATTTGAATTCGGCTCGAATAATTTGGAATGACACAACTAATTACAAATAATTAAGTAATGAAGTGATCCATAATCCGTACTTTCCATATAAAATTTGAATGTAAGATCAAAAATGTCTGGATTACTGTCCTATACTATCCGAATCAAAGACAAAAGATTCGTTGCCTCACTTTAACATTTGAGATTTCAATTTCAAAAACGACTGTATAAGTAAAATGATTGCTGGGTCTGTAATCCATACCATTTGAATATAATCCGGTTTTCCATTCTGAAACCCATTATTTGTATAGTCTGTATTGGAAACTCGTCCATTGTTGACTTAAGAATAGAATTGAGAATTGATTTCAGAAATGTCCGCATTTCAGTGGTATTTGGTTATTTCGAGCGGTTCGAAAATCTTCAAAGTTTAAACTGTCCGGTTAGATGGATAAATCGAAAAGTCTGCATATAAGAACTGAGCTACTTATATGACTGGTTCAGCTGGAGTACAGATCCAGTCACTTAGCTTAGTGTCTATGGTTTTGAATTTGGTTTTGGCTATTTTGATTAGTTGACTAATTAGAAGATCAGCTTTTGAAATCAGGACATTAAGATAGTTGAAAATCCACTTAAAGTGATAATTGTAACATAAGTTGGGATTTTCCGCGGACCTACCACCAGAAATTATTTTTGAGAGTACTAAATTTTCCACGATTTGTTGTTTTCTTTTTTCTCAAATTTTTAATAATTAATAATAATTCAATTGGTTGCTGGTTTAGTCGGTTGTTGGATTTCAGATTATTAAAAGCTTAAACAAATATTTCCCAGAAGTTTGTATTCAATTTTAGTGACTATTTTGCCTAGTAAGCTGTTAAGCTATTTTGACTAGTCAGGTAATTACTAGATAAGTTTTATAAACCTTTTTAAATCTGGACATTTAAGGTAGCTTAAAATCTTAGATCTGGTATTAAGATAGTTGAAAGTCAGCACTTTGTGATAATCGTTAATTTTGTTAGGATTGCCTGCGATCCAATCACCAGACGATACTTTAAAACTGAAGAAAAAAAGGAAAAAAAGGATGACACACTTCAATTCTTTATTAAGCATTAGAACAGTTACAACTCATCGAAGTTTTAGTCTACTTTTATAATTTAGTTGGTTGCTAGAATTCAGATTATTAAAGTCTTCAACAAGTACTTTCTGGAAGTTTCTGTCCAATTATTTATTGTGATTGTAAACATTGTAAAAATTGTAAACAATATAGGAAAATCACAATTTTATGAGTACTTGTTGTTGTACTTCTTAACTTGTTCGAAAAGTTATAACTAAAGAAGTGGTTAGATTCAGTGGTTTTTTTCAAATTACAAGTGCATAAAAATTTACATGAGAGATTTGAAAATATATACAAATCCCGACTAGAAACTATAATATTTATATATGTATATATATATATTTATATATATGGTATATATGGTATTCTCTTTAGAGTAGTCATTACAATGGATCATGTATATAAACGTTTGAGTCGATATATTTAAATCGATTTCATAATTTCGAATGTTTAAAACCTCAAAAAAAAATTTTAAATGACTACATTTTAATATATCTTTTTGATAATATTACAAATAAAATATTAAAATATTATTAATAAATAACAGTTTAATGCTTCAATCTTAAGGTGTGATACCTTAAACTAAAAATTATAGGTACTCGTATTCGTAAACTAGACTATTAACTCTTTAAACTACACTTGAACAATCCAGTCAGTTAATATTTAAGTTGGGACAATCCAATCAAAAGGTAGGCGATTTTAAATAGTAAAGACAGATATCCAGAACTCTGGTGAATTTGGACCTTGGTCCCTTTCCTAAGCGAACCATTTCTAAATTTTTTCTATCAGGCAAAAAATGCCCAAACAAAACTTTTGTATTTTTTTTTTTAATTTTACGTAGACACATCTCTAAGCCGGGCCAGTTTTGTGAGTTGTCATTGTCCTTTTTATGTCGACGCTGCATTGGCATTTCGTTGGTTGTGTTCGTTTAGTGCAATTTGAGTAAATAATTTAGCAAATGAAATTGATGGCTTAATTTTGGAAAATTGTTGCGACATTTCTGTGTCTACGTTGTCGCTTGCTCAAGGCTCCTCATCAAAAATGCTTTTGCAAGCTGCACTCCATGTTTTTTTCCTTCTAGTACCCTCTGCACTTATAAAAAGAACAAAAATGGAAAACTAGTTTAAAGCTTCAGAATTGTGTCTGAAGAATTAACTTAATTCAATTAAGTATAAACGATAACATGGAATAATTGCATTCTTTATTTTGTTATTTGTCAATGTTTGATGAATTTCCGTCGACGTTTTTAATCAACTTTCCACATACTTACTTAACCCTTATTCTCATACCCGGGTACCCGGGTGCCCACTGCCATGTATTTTCGTGAAAAAAACTGACAAATAATGAAAATTTTTTTTTTACCTTCCGGATCCTCGTTATTTAGGTGAAAAGCGAACAAATCATATATTTAACAAATTTTGTTTTCTATATTGAAAACTTAAAAATTTCATGAAATGGGCACCCGGGTACCCCGGGTGCCAAACGACGTTAGTAAGTTTGGGTATGAGAATAAGGGTTAAGGCCTAATATGAATAATTGTTCATATTCATTATGGAGATATGCGTTTCTTCAAGTTAGCTCAACTTTTTCAACATTTTCAACGTTTGCTATATTTGCTAGATCCGTGAGGATCATTGGAAAACGGGATAGTGGCCTAGCAAGTTCTGCGTTCTTTCTACGCAAATATTTCTTATAATTACAACTCCCGCAGATATCACTGGAAGAGAGACGCAATTTTATGAATAGGGACCAAATCGCACATAATGAGCTGCCTTATAAATAGAAGTTCGACTCGGGGATAAGATGGGCCACATTTATTTCACAGTTAGAGTCAGTCATCCATATTATCTGAAAATCTCCATGTTTACTCTGTCGTTTGAAAAGATCTCCTGAAAATTATAAGGAAATAAAAGTGTCCAAAGTTGTACTGTATGTATTCACAAGTTGGCTCCCCTGAAACTATGTATGCGTACGTTTTGCTTCGCCATAGTTTATAAACATCTCTATGGGCTGGGGAGGTGGGATAATCTCCAATTCCGCCTGAGGTCTACTCTTACTGCTGCAGGCATTTCCATGGAGGCCAGACATTGCGAGGTGCCCCATAACAGATGCGAAATATTTTAATTTTCTTTTCTTAGCTCTCTTCCAGTTTTGGTTTTTTCACATAAGTTTGGAATCTAAGATGACATTTTCCGAACTTTTATCAAAGCAGAAATATTGCATTGCAAAATATTTTGTTTCCCTCAATTATATCCACATTATTTCTCACTGCTGACAAACAAATTTGAAATCATTATTTACCAAAAACCAAGTCAATTTGTTTTGCAAAAGTTTGATATCAACAACAAAATCCTATTTAAATTAAAAAGCGAAATTATTTGTGCCCACACCAAATTTTGCAATTTCGCTGAAATTGGGCCAAGCCTAATTGCCAATTTCAAACTCATATTGTCGTCGGTCGGTTTCACTGCGTCGCACTTTAGATAGTAATAGTTATTGTTGTTGTTGTTCCTGTGGTTGGATTTGTTATTGCAGTTGTTGCTGTTGGCAGTGTTTTCCAACATTCAATAATTTATAATTTAGTTTGTAATCCTCGGTGGACTTTAATTGTGCTTGCAGCAAACAAATTTTTGCACATCCATTGCTACGCACACACACACACAGGCACAAAAACACACACATACACATCCATAAGCGCTCATACTCGCACTTGGCCGACTTTATTAAACATGAAAAATGGCTGCGTTGCATAAGCCGGCACGTGGCTACCGGCCTCTGGTCACTGGTCACTGGTCACTTCCACTTTTATTGCTCACATTTGATATTAAAATTTTTGAATAGCCTCAAGTGAAAGGCTAACAATTTTTGCATTTTATGCCAAGCACAAGTAATGAAATCCTCTCAGGATGTGCATGTGTGTGTGTGCTATGTGTGCTCACTAGGGTGGTCCAATGTTGCATGAATAAACAGATGAATATCGTCTGCGAAGATCGGAGACTTTTATCGATGAGCAGCCGATAACCTAAAGGAACATAATTTCCCCTTTTTTTTAGTTCAAAATATGTAAAATGTCCTTTTTGCAATACATTTTGTTCCTTTCACACTTTATGGTTGAAGTTGATATGCTCAAAATGGTCGAGGTTTATCTTTGAAATCTTTTACTTTCATTACATTACATTATAATACGTTACAGTACATTGAATTACATTACATTACATTGAATTGCATTACATTACATTACATTACATTGCATTACGTTACATTACATTACATTACATTACGTTACATTACATAACGTTGCATTATATTACATTACATTACATTATCTACTTTACATTGCATTACATTATCTACATTACACTACATTATATCACATTATCTACTTTACATTACATTACATTATCTACATTACACTACATTATATCACATTATATACATTACATTACGTTACGTTACATTACATTACAATACATTACGTTACATTACATCACGTTGCATTACATTATATTACATTACATTACATCACGCTGCATTACACTATATTATATTACATTATCTACATTACATTAGATTAG
Source organism: Melieria picta (assembly GCA_964056695.1). Classification (NCBI taxonomy): domain Eukaryota; kingdom Metazoa; phylum Arthropoda; class Insecta; order Diptera; family Ulidiidae; genus Melieria; species Melieria picta. Next base: position 44,754,166 of record OZ057399.1, read on the forward strand.
ATTAGATAACATTACATTATATTGCATTACATTACATTGCATTACATTACATTACATTACATTACATTACATTACATTGCATTACATTACATTACATTACATTACATTACATTACATTACATTACGTTACATTACATTACATTTCATTACATGGCATCACATTATCTGTATTACACTACATTTAATTAGATTGCATTACATTTAATTACATTACATTACACTACATTACATTAGATTGCATTACGTTTAATTACATTACATTACATTACGTTACATAACATTACATTACACTACATTACATTCCATTACATTAAATTACAGCACGTTGCATTCCATTACATTCCATTCCATTCCGTTTCATTAAAAAATGTTTTTTTTTGCTCCACCCTAACGCCGAAATGCGCCAAGGTCACTCTGCGAGTGTGGGTGTCGACGAAGAAATGTGAATGGAAATGTCGTAAATTTTCATTTTAATACCAAACAAACTTTCTTGTACTTTTTTGTATAGTTTTCCCCATATCCTTTTCTATTCTCTTATGGATTCTATTATTGACAGTTGCTGCACTCTGCAAGCTGGCAAAAAATGTGTTTATGAATTTTTAATAAAAACTCAACCAATGAATAATGGTTGACCGCACTGCAATGAATGAGAAAAACTGGCAAAAAATTATGGCAATAAATAAATTAATGGCAAATTATATAATTCATGAATTTGGCGACATATTTGTGGTTGAAAGCGAATGGTCGCTGCGTTGGATTTTGAATGGAGTGGGAGTACGTTTTCATAGCATTTTCAAGGCATAATTTTGTGGTCAGAAAATTTATGCCATTATTTACACATGTTGTAGTATGAATAGTTAAATCAGAGAGACAACATTTTGTAGAAAAGTGCCTTAAAAATCTTTTCTGCGGGGCAGTGAAACAGCTGTTTAGGCACTGAAGTCAGCGATGGTGTGAAATCGAATGTGAAAGTTTCACATCGCTACCGAGTCGCAACATCACAGAGCCTGCAAGTTATAGAATCAATCTTTGATTCTCTCCTTCTAAATAAAGCGACAACATGCTATTTGGAATGTTTTTTATTAACTTTTAACTTAAGACCAAATATGGCAACGCACACAGTTCAGAATGAAAGCTCAGTGTGTTGCGATTTGAAAGGATTTATTTACGATAAGATTAGGAACCACTTAGTTTTTGATTATAGTTGTCATGTTATGAATTGTGATACAACTAAAAGCATTCGACTGCATGTAGTCCTATAGTCAGGTTTTTGGTTTATGGATATTCAGGTGGAACAGATACCCGTTTGTGGGTTAGTGTTACTTAATGAGTGGCCGCATACTTCCTAATCGTAATTTTATTTAAATTCTTGAGTCTTTCCTCTTTCATTTAATATACATATCGCCATATTCTAACGATGTTAAGTATTTTTTATATTTTTTTTTATTTTCTATCCCCTTAAAAATTTTGAAGTCCTGTTAAAAGACAAAGGATGTAGAAATTAAAAACTGAGTACGCAGTATTACTATGTTTGGTCTCGCACATATGGATTTTTTCCGGTGTGAAAACTATTGTCGCACGGTGTTACCTATCAGCGATATCCGCCTTGTTTAATTAAACCTATGTCGCTATGTCGTAGCAGGATGTTGCCAAAATGACGCACAACTACATCAAACTTAATGGCGGAAGACCTTAAATCTTCGAATCTCATTGACTGCAACAATCACGCATTCTATTTCACTTTTTAATAATTTGTATTTTTTCAGAGTTTTACTGAGGTTGATTGCAGTCATCAGAAGCTATTTTACCAGTGGATTTGTATCCATAAGATGCCATCTCTCATCCAGCGATACGGAAACTGCCAAAATGAGGAAGACGAAAAAATTATATAACTTTCTCAATAACTTTGCACAGTGGGATTAATGTTACTCACTAACCTGACAAATACAATAAAAGTTGGATAATGCTTTCAACTACGATTCATCAAGAGGTGGAGTTGGTTTGGTTCGGAAGACGCTAAGGAATTGTTTCCCCTCAGACACAAAGGCGTTCACAATGACCTGTCTGGATGTGTTACAAACCTTGAACCCTTGAACTCTTGAAATTAATGTTATTTATTATGTACATAAATTTCTTGCTAAATAAGGCATTGAAATTATTGTATGAACAAGTAAACATTCGAGATAAACAATGGTTTATTTATTACATTTTACACAAAAGTAAAAAGCAAAACAAAGAAATTCCAATTAAAGAGAATGAAATAAAGAAAAACAATTTTGTTTACTTTGTGAAATAATTGTTTCAGTTGAATATAATTAAGTTGAACATAATTTAAAAGAAAATCAAGTCAAGTTTTTTGTTTACTTGTTTAATATTTGAATTTGTCATTTTTTTAAATACAACTTTAACTTTTTTACAGCAACAACAATACCACAACTGTACAATTTATGTGATGTTTTAATAAAAATTCAGTGTGTGTGTTTGTATGTGTGTGATTAAGCTATAAATAATTAAATCTTTGATCATATGGAAGAGTAGCTTAAGTCGAAAAATGTTTGAAAACTATGTGCACATAAAATTTTCTGAACAATGCATTGTTGTTTCAAAAGATTTAAGCTAAAACAAAAGGATTTTTGAAAACCATTTAAGCGCTTTGACTTCTATAAAACCACCAACGCAATAACTCAATTCTCTCTTATGTTGACTTAAGCTACTCTTCCATATGACGACAGAAATGTTTGTTTGTTCGTGGTGCAATTGTTAACAATGCTGTTGGTTTGTGTTGTTGTTGTTATTGTTATTTTAAGCAACTTAATATGAATTACATATTTTATTTACTAGGCTGACCCCCACTTCTGACTTCTTTGGCATCGTCTCGCACAACAGTAAACATCACACACACACACACGAACACCTGACCCACGCTCCCTTTTTACACACATTTACATTTCCATACAAAAGAGCCGCTGCCCAGAAATTTATGTGTCAATGCATTTTATGAATTTTTTAAGTGCACCAATTTTTATTTTTTCTCGTCGCTATTACAATTTTTTTTCCGGGTTTTTCGTTCAAATTTGGTTTAATGAAGCGTGAAACGCAACCAATGCGACGCAACGTTTGTTGCCGAGTGCGTGTTTGGTGCTGTTGTTCTTGTTGTTGGGCTGAAATTTAATTTAATTTTTAATTGGCAATTTTTGAACCTGCACTGCGTGCTGAGCCGCTCGTTCCGCATTTGCCGCACATTCATTTTCCATGTTGAATTATTATTTAATCTTTTTGCTCACGACAACTACTGTTGGTTGAGTTAAAGTTGCAACATCAAAAGGAGAGATTTTTAAATTGCATTTTTCGTTAATTTCATAAAGACAATGAAATATTTGATAATTTTTGATTTTAACTCTTAAGTTAAATTACAAGAAATCATGTAAACACTTGAAGTCATTGTAGGACGACAGAGGAAAGAGATGTGTAAGGTAGATAGAAGTTTTTGACCCAAGACGGACTTAAGGGGTCATTCTAGTCTAGAAATTCAAAAAATACAATTTTTTTAATCTCATATTTTCAAAATTTAGACCTTTAAGAATAAGCCTCTAAGAGAATTTACGGAAATTCTAATTATTTTCGGAGTTATAGTTAATTTTGACGCGCCCCTCAGACTGCCCGAAATGAGACTATAAACTTTAAACACTTTTTCTCGAAACTACTTTTTTCGATACGGTTGACATGATATCTCAAGTTCTAATGCAGCGATTTACTTGAAATTTGTAACAGACTTCCTAAATACTATCAAAATTGTCTCGACGTAGGGGTTTATGCAACTTGTTTTTTTTACTATTTAAAAAAAATTACCAAAGTTGAAAAAAGGAGGCAAAAAATTACCTTTATTTTCCGAAAGACGCCATTTTGTGTAAACATTTTTTTTCAAATCGGCTCCGTCCACTTATTCTACATCCTTGTTTAATAGGAATTAATCTTATTTTTATGTTTCAAATCCCCAGGAGGATTGGAATCACGTCAACCAGGAGACACCTAAAAACATGAATAGTAAAAATGATTGCTGTTGTTTTTTTATTACGCTCGTAAAATCACCTCAAAATCGAGCCCCTAGACTAGAATACCCTAAGCCATAAAGGATCATTATGACACCACAATCAGTCGACTTTACTCATTGAACCAGATTGAGCTCTTTACGAAGCTTACGAGACTGTGAATAGTCCCATCGTTGAGATAATTATTATACCCTGAATTTTTTAAGAAGAAGTTGGCCAGGTGAGCTTTCCTCCTTCTAGATGATGCGGGACAAGTGCATAGAAACTAAAGCGCATTTTCTTTCTCCTTCTTGTCCATACAACTTGGACAGAAGTCGTTTGAAGACAGCCCCAACCTTCTTGCGTGGGTGCCAAGTAAATAGTGCCCATCAAAACATCAATCATGGTTCCTCACTGGTCCCCTTTTAGTGGGGAAATGTTATTTAGAACGACGAAACTTTAAGGTTGGCCAATTTGACGCGCAGTTCAGTGAACATTTGGCTACTGAACGAAAAGCTGAAAGTAGACCAAACAAGTGATTGATCCTAGAGGCAAAATCTTAAGAAATGGTTCAATCAAAATCTTAGATCCTCGAACAGAGATATGTCTAAAAAAGTGGCCATGTTGCACAGATATTAGAAAATAGCTTGCCAAGAAAGAGTTTTAATAGAGTTCCATTAACAGAAAACAGACAGGACAAAAAGAAGGACTTAAGGACTCGAGCACCAAACCTTTACGACACATGTGGAAATTTTTTATTTTAACACATTTTTTATTTTAACACAATGGACGACAAAACTTATATCCACGGGGACCAGATGTCCCGATTTTGGTGAAACCGCTTTTAACCAAACTGTTTAACTGTTTTTGTTTAAAAACTCGTTTTATTTGCTCAAAATACACTTTTTGCTTTTTGCTTGAAATTGCTTTCAAAATTTTGTTCATGATTTAGAGGCTCCATGTCAAAATTTGGGTGTTCACTATATCGAGGTGTTCACTATATAGGGTGTTCACTATACCCAGACACGACTGTAGTTACTTTTCAAGAAAATTCTATATAAATTTTCAAGGATATAAAGGATTAAAATTTTCAAAGGACCTTTTTCATATCCTTTTTTTACAAATAGATAAAAAATCAATTTTATTTATTTGATATACATATCGCCATATTCTAACGAGGTTAAGTATTTTTTATATTTTTTTTATTTTTTATCCCCTTCAAAATTTTGAAGTCCTTTTAAAAGGACAAAGGATGTAGAAATGTCTTTAGTTTCACGCACGTATGGATTTTTCACGGTGTGAAAAATGCTGTCGCACGGTGTTATAATATGACTTTGAAATTAAATTAAAGTATTTACATCTTTTCATTTATTCATTAAATTTTTCCTGTTACCGAAAATATGAAGCTTTCTAAGGATTTTGTTCTCACGTATTATCGTCGAAGGTGTATAATATATATGATAAGAGTTATCATGTAATCATTGTATATTAAGTAGTGTCCGACCGAATATTCGGTTTCGGTTTCGGTTTCGGCCCAAATAAGTGGTTTCGGTTTCAGTTTCGGCCAAAAAATGGCCGAATAGCCGAAACCGAAACTTTCTAGTATATTTTTTACATTTTATTGTGTAGCAGATATATAGTGAAAGGAGTAATTTAATTAATTAGGAGTAATTTAATTAAGTAATTTAGATGCCAGCAATGTAAATAAACTTCTTTTGTTAGCATATAATATTAAATTATTTAATTTTGAATATTAGCGAGTAAGGTACGAAAGGGTGATTTTTTATGTTTACGTTTTTAAAAAATGAATAAATTGTTTTTATTAATATGTATTTATTTATTTATGCTATTTTGTGTGTTTGTTCTTTATTTACTTAATGTAAAATTCGTTTGTTGAAAAAAAAATGCTTGATATGGTGATTTTTATTTTAACTAGAAAGTTTCGGTTTCGGTTTCGGCCGAATATTAAAAAAAAACCGAATATTCGGTTTCGGTTTCGGCCCAAAAAAGTGGTTTCGGTCGGACACTAATATTAACTATGGTTATTTTAATGGTTACTTAAGTTACTAGTTAAGCAAGTACGTAATGGCTAAAATTAATTAAAAAAGTCGTAACATATAACTATCATAAATATTAAATTGACAATTCATTCCTTCGTTCAATCTTAAATGCAGAAATTTCTGCTATTGAAAAAATTTTGCTTGTTTAAATTGCTATACAGATACCATTTTCATATTTAAAAATTTACTAATAAACTTTTCAACAATGGCTCACTGACCACACAAGTGTCCAGTTCCTATGACGACCTGAATAACTTAATTTCATTGTAATTTACTAGTAGTTCAAGTAGAAGTATTCAAGTTACTCGTTTACCATACAAAAATTCCATCTGTTTTGTTATTTTTCACATTCCATTAACTCTATCAAACACACACACACATACACACAAATAAAGTGCTAAAGTTATAAGCTGGCTTTATTAGTTGATGTGCAGTGGATGGCATAAAATTCTTTAAGGTAAAAAGGATGTTTACATAAATGAGTGAATTTTATTATTTATTTAGGTCTTTTGATGCGGCAAAAACACATTGCAGTGAGCATAAATGATTTCTGACTTAACACAAAGCAAATATTTGTTTACTTGGCCGTTTGGATTAAACGAATGCCAACAGAAATAACATTTCTGCCATTGGGTCAAAATATGCCAAGTACACAAAGAGTTAGCTATAAATGAATAAAATGGAAGCATGTCTACGCAAATAACTTTATTTTCTAAAAATGGAATAGTTTAGAAAAAAAGAAATTTTTATTACACATAAAGTTTTATGACTTAAATCTTAATTTGATTACGGTTGGTTACGAAGTTTGGGTGCCTAGTAATAATAATGGTTGGAATATGTTTTTTGGTACTTTTTTTAATTATCGAGAAACTGATGTATAGAAACAGTTAAAATTCAATAAGTAATTAAATTAATTTTTTTTCGAGAGTGACCTCGCATTGCATGTAAACATTCAATTCAAGCACTTTTCAACACAAATTGGAGGTTAACCCCATTCAATCAGAAGTCAAACAGCGTAACTGCGATTTGTGTATATATAGGAATTTGATGCTGTGATAATCAGTGGCGCACAAAGGATTTTATTTGGGGGGGAGTGGTTTTGCGTACAACTTTTGAGTCTAATACCATTTGAAACTATATTTTGTACCAGGAATTTTTGTATTTGGGGGCTTGAACCCCCTTTACCCCTGTGTGCGCCACTGGTGACAATAATGATCGGCGCAACTACGGACCCCCCAGCTCGACACGACAACACTGAACGGGCTTCAGGCAGAAGGCATTGCATACTTTTAGGGGCCTTTTGCGCAGAATTATCGCAGAGACGATTCGAGGCGATGCACAGTGCTTTGAGAGTGGGCAAAAATAAGAAAAAAAATTATCGCAGATTTTGACGAAAGTGTTAATTGTTTAGTTAAGCTGGATCCAGAAATACTTTATCGAAAAATTGTCGGGATTAGGAGATATAGCTTGTCAAAGCCGGATATAATTTTACAAAAATTTATGAAAGGGAAAAATGAAATTTAGGTGCTTGTATAAAAAAAATTGTAGAAAATGTATTGTTGTAGATAGGCTACTAATTTCTCTTAGTATTAAAACTACATTGATAGTAGCGGGAACGTTGATCGGCGTTTTTTGTTTAGCATACATAATTTTTTTTGTACAAATTTTCAAAAATTAATTTTTGTTAATCAATGAAAATGAAAAATAACCAAACTTAGAACGGCAATTATAATCGAATGGCCCTTTTTAGATGGGCTTTCTTCTCTTGAATCCGCCAAAAAAATCTGCGTTGTTTTGCGTTTTTGGAAAATATTCAATTTTTGTCGAAACTACTAAAGTTGATTTTTTTCACAGAAATCGCTTGAGTTCAAATTGCGACCAAAATGTGTAACCAAGTCAATGCCATGAATTATGCATGTTTTTTATAAAAAAAAAAGGTTTGACACGCCTATTTAACCCATTATGAGCCATATTATCCAATTTTTTTCAATATTATGGAATTTGTTTGCTAAAATGTGATTTAATGCTTTGATTTTGAAGAAGGTCTAATTTTGAAGAATAATTTTTATAATAGTCTCGCCGTTATAAATTGAGCTGCATTACATTTTCATGGCTGTGTCATCTCCATGTTAAGCTCTAAGGATATCAAACAAAAAAAATTAGTTTCTTTAAGCAACTTCACCGCCCTCTTTTCACCCTTTAAAGGCCTTAAAATTTTGACATTTTCAAACAATCTGACCAAAACACAACGTCTGTCCGTATAAGCTTCACCACCCCCTTTCCCGCCTTTCAAGGTCGACGTTTTGAAATCGCTTCTTTTTAAGGGTTGACTTTCGAAAATACAACTTTTGACCAAATTTCATCATTATAGCTCCAGCGGTTTTGGCTTGGTGATGATAAAATAATATATAACCATATTGGAATTAGAATTTATTTTTATATAGTCAAATCGTTATAAAATATTTTATGTTATCGCACAGTTAAAAGGATACGGTTTTACAATTATCCTTACAACTACAGCATTGTGAATTTACAAATAATTTACAGGGAAAAACTATAAACAAAAACCTTTATATATATAGTAAATATATAACCATATATATTCGATTTTTTTTGACTATATATATTTTTTGAAACAAACAAAATTTTTGAAGTCAGCAGCCCAAAAAGACTTAGACTGCAAATTTTCAGCAAATTACACGTACTCCTTCTATTTTTGCCCCAATTTTGTATGGAGTCGAAGCACTAAGCGATGCTGGAATATTCGAGAACGAGTTGCGCTCCGGAAAACAAGTAAGTACAAAAGGCAGCCGGGTCAGTTCGGTTTTGACAAGTAACGGTGCAACACGGTGAAAGTACAGTGACTACTGAATCAGTGACGTGACTCGGAAAATTGTAATTGTAATTGTGTAATTGTAATTGTGTTAAAGGAATTTCAAAGTGTTTTATTTTGGCACAATCCAGCGATACGAACTACACCTACTCTGGCCAGCAAAAGTAATTTGCGTAACAATACATTGGAATTTAATTTAATTTCAAACTGAATTGAAAGCATAAAAGCTCACCATTTCAGTAACACAACACAATGGCCTCATTTCTGCGGAAATTCCGGCTTCAATCAATAACAAAAGTTATCATCGCTGCCGTCGTTGGTCTCTTCACATTTTATCCCCCATTCAATCCAACTCTACCCAAACCCATCCGAACGGGGCTTATGATCCCAATACGACAGTCTGAGTGATTGACAAAATGCGTGTGGCTAATCGAGACGAACGTCGGCCACATGTGTGGTTGGGAAGGGGTGAACTTTGCGTAAAAGTGCCGACTCGAGGTCGAAGTAAATGTGTGCCATTTAAGGAGAAACGAAACTGGCCGGATGGGATGGACGAGAGGAAAACAAAATATAAAAAAACTTAATTAAACTAAGCCACTTTGTCTCTCGATTAACGTCAATCACTGGAATGACGATTCGGTCTGCGTCGGCCGCCAATGTCCACTGTTGGCAGCGAAGAAAAGTTTTAGACCAGTAAACGGCACCGCGAAGCATTTTATTAATTTTTCACGATGTCGTTTGCGGTCAGAGCGTTGCTTGCTTTGGCTGCGTTTGTTTTGCGGCCGTTGTCATTATTGACAGTTGTTGTTATTAGGCTGTCAATAGTTAACAATGTAATTTTAGACTCGGGTCGAAGGTCATTGGCGATATGCGTCTTTGCAAACGTTTACAATTCATTCAATTAAATTGATTTTTTAATGAGGTCAGGGAAAAAATTATTTAGCTGCCGTTGCCGTTTTATGTTTTAACGTTTGAGTGGTTTGGAATGAGTTGGCGTTGAGTGGAAAATGGTTTTTAAAGTAGCTGAAATTTAAATTTTTACAAACAACAACCATGGCCGACTTTTGGTGCGAGTGATCCAAGACATTGTATTTTAATGTATTTTGAGTGTACGAGTATCAAAATCGGAAAGACTTCTCCGAACCTTAACGGACGACAAATCCCATCCAAAGTCAGTGATTGTCCTTTTTAAGTGTTTTTTATGTTTCTTCAAACCCATAGCGGCGCAGAGTTCAGCATTTACACAAAAAAATATGTCATCCTGCAGATTGAACGAAGGTGAAGTCGAAGGTAAAATCGATTCACTACTTTATGTCAATGTCCAGAACTGCAGTTGAAGCGACTTAAGAATATGGGATCACGGGTCTTTACAGATCTAACAGAGATAATGGGAATAAAATTATTGCACCTATTTAACTTCATCTAGGAGAGAAAATGCTTTTGACAGTAACCCCGGTTAGAGGGATGTGTCACCTTCTGGCCTTCACAGAGGGCACCCACAATGGGCAGCAATGCCTCCAAGTGGGAATACGGAATTCCAACACGAGCCCTTCGAACCCAACTTAATCTAACCTAACTTGGCATTTACCACATACTTAGTGATTGATTTCGCTATTCTGGTGATTAAATGATGTAGTTAACGATACTCTTGATGACTCTTGTCTTCACTTTTCGTGTCACCCCACTCATTTTCCTGCCAGGCAAAAATCGTGTGGGGCCTCACATTGCTGTTGCGGACTGTCCGGGCTTTGTTTGAAGCGCTAGTTATAATAACTACCTACATGTAGAATAATAAGAATAGAAGAAGAATAACAATTTATGTACTGAAGCCAAGAATTGGACTTAGCAATTCAAGCAGTTCTCTGCAATAGATGGTATGAGATGACCAATTGCAGACAGTCCATAACAGCCTTAAAGGTGCCAACCAAGGGCAGCGAAACCGGAAGAGTTCTTAGCGTAAAGCGAAGAGCGTTTAGATCTGTCTAAATGCATTGATAGCGGGGCATGGTAATGTAATGATAATGGGTAGGGACAATGCGGGGCATGGTAACTGTAGGAGACAAATGACTTGGTTAAATTTTGTCAGAGAGGTACCTGTAGACTGTGCTTTGAAGATTACTCTTATAATTTTTCCAAACCTTAAGAACGTTGTGGAAACGTGCCCAAAAGAGCTTTCTTTGACTTGCCCTATAGCCCTCGGCTTACCTGCGGACTTAGTCGCCTGGGGTTCCGTAAATCGGTCGATAGGTGTTAAGTTGAGTATAGGGTTGAGTTCTGCCCTTGGAGTGGTTTTTAAGGCTCCCGTTATGTACAGCGCGCCGAGACGCCGAATCCTGTCCAGAGGCTTCAGACATGTGGTTCTCCTGACCGCATTCCACCACACCAGAACACTGTAGACTAATACTGGCCTCACGATCGCTGTGAAACACCAATGCATTGAGGGTCATTCTTAAACGGTTGGAGATCACGTTTGAATTTTTTTTGTGGAGAATGAGTACATTTGAAGCTTTAATTTACGTTACAATAATTAAAAAAAAAAGTGTCGAAGTTACTCAAATATCGATTTCAAATTTTCACTTCCGGTTTACTATACGTAAAAAAATTAAAATTTAGAATTCGACAAAAACAAAAAAACAACAACTTTTTTACTATCAGAAACAATACTTTTTAGTTTTTTTTACAAATTAATTGATACAGATAATAAGCATCCAAAAATTCATGACTTTATGTTTAGTCAATTTTTAGAAGCTCATAACTCAGCAAAAAAACATCATACGAAAAAAAAATTGGGTGTACACATCCACGTCTACTAGAAGAATAACTGACCAGAATATAAACAAAATTCATTTTTTTGGGTTGTCCGCTTGACGTGAAATGCCCCATAAACCAACTAAGTTTTGTTTGTAACTTGGTAAAACTTTTACTGAAACATTAAATTTGATGAAATAAATGAATAGCGATGATTGTTTATCTCGTAATTTTTTATGGTCGTGACAACGAACGTAAAGGACAAGGAACATCCAGATCCTTACAATACCGTCAATCAGAAATAAGCCGAAATTGTCATTGCGATACATGGAAATGAAATTCAATATATGTCCAAAAATTCAATTCATCGCATTTTGACCGACCATTTACATCTGCGGCAGATGTGAGCGCGCTTCATTCCACACAAATTGACTAATTACGAAAAATCGCTGCGAATTCAACATTGCAAGGACTTCATTAGAGAGTAAAAAATGGATCAAACTTCAAATATTCGATTGCAATGAGACCTGGTGTTTTTGAATGGGAGCAGCGAGGCGTTCCGGTACCGAAAAAAAGTAGTCTTGAGAAGTCACAAGTAAAGCCAATATTGATTTGCTTCTACGATTCGGAAGGCATTATTCACAAAGAATTTCTTCCAACTGGCCAAAGGGTTAATGGGGTGTTTTTGTGAGGCCTTGGCTGGCTCGTATTCGTCGTGTGAGGCCACAATGCCGTGAAAATGTAAGCTGGCGCCTGTTATCGCATATAACGCACCGTCTCATCGATGCAACTTGGCAACCGATTTTTTGGTCAAAAAGTCCGGTTTTACCATCAATCACTCACCCTACTCACCAGTGTTGCTAGATACCTGAAATGACTTTCTCCTGAATCTTAAAAAAAAATGAAAATTCCTACCAAAAATGTAGGAAATCTGCTAAAAATTGTTTGTATAATTTTTGTCATTATAAACTAAGGAATAGTGTCCGACCGAAACATATGTTTTGGGCCGAAACCGAATTTCGGTTTTTTTTTAATATTCGGCCGAAACCGAAACTTTCTAGTTGAAATAAAAATCACCATATCAAGCATTTTTTTTCAACAAACGAATTTTACATTAAGTAAATAAAGAACAAACAAACAAACATAGCATAAATAAATAAATACTTATTAATAAAAACAATTTATTAATTTTTTAAAAACGTAAACATGAAAAAATCACCCTTTCGTACCTTACTCACTAATATTCAAAATCAAATAATTTAATATTATATGCTATAAAAAAAATTTAATTTAAATGGGATCAGTAAGAAATTCGCTTTTGTAAACTTCTTTCATTCATTACATAAATTATACACTTTGAAGCATTGTGAAAGCTATAAGTGAGAACAAGATAAACATAAACAAGATAGACACGAGCTTACAAAAATAGTAAACACAATAGAGTGCTTTGACTATTAAAATATTTTGTAAAATAAGTTTTTTTTCCAGTGTTCCCCATACATCATACTTCGCTATCCGAAAATCTCCCAAAAATCCACTAAGGATCCGAAAAATCCCCTAACATAAAATTTAAAAATTCCTAAACTTTCTATTAAACAATTTTCCTCCTAAAGATTCTCCTAAAAGGCCAAGAATCTCCTAAATCTAGGAGGAAATCTCCTGATCTGGCAACACTGCTACTCACCTGACTTCGCTCCGTGTGATTTCTATCTGTTTGGTAAAATGCAAAGGAGGAGTTAATGCAAAATTAGAGAACAACTAACTTTTTGTTTAAAAAGAAACGCCTACACACATACTTTGATTTAAAAGTTAGTGAAATACAATTTCAAACATTTCAATAAAATTTAATGAGTTCCAAGTTTCACTTTCTCTAGTTCGGTGTTTAACATTCTCAGCAAATTGTTTTAATAGGCAACATTTTCCCGTTGACATGTTTTGCATGCTAATCGCGTTAAGACTTTCCGCATGCAGTGGGCGAAACAATTGAGATCGACTTCATGTGCGGCGCACTGAAATTGGAAAATCCGCGCGCCTAGTTGCCGGCGTGCGGCACATGCGGTTTTTATGTTATTGCCATCGCGTTTATGACATTTGGCGGTGGCGCGGTTTTACGTCGCATTTAAGGGTTCGCTCGCGCCAGGTGAACGGCTGCCGCCCGTAATGCGCGCATTACGAGCCAATTGACTTCAATTTATTTTTGCCTAAGTGACGCGTAAAAGTCGTAAGCCCAATTAAATGCGCATAGCTTACAATCAGCCGAACGCGCGCCGCGGTGCTTAAGGCGGGCGCTTCAAATGCAGTCGCGATTAGAAGCTGAGGGCGACGGCGCGCAAGAAAAACTTGCTGGGGGCGGCAGACAGGGTTGCCCACCGGAAAGTACTTTCAAATCGGGATTTCTTGTTTCGTATTTTATATTTTACGAGTGCGCGTGTTAGCGCACACGCGTCTGCTTTTCGATCCGTTGGCGTATTCTTTGCTTTGGCTTTTGGCGCTGCTGTTTGAATTTGTGAGTGATTTGCGTAATTCGCGTCCTTAAAAATGGCAAAACACTCGAGGCACTGGAGTAAGCTGAGTCCACGCCGACCGCCATAAAAGCGCCGAACAATGGTCTCGTCAATTTGTGCCGCTAAGCTGTAGCCGGTTGAAGAGTAAATGCAGGCAAAACAAACGAACACGAGTGAGCGTGGGAGGGCAGGTGGAGTTGTCAGTAGTGGGCGCGCGTAGTGGGATTTTTTCTTCACGGACAATAACAAAAACAGTGACAGCGACAGTGTCTTGGGGCGTGGTTTATGGTGGCCGTGAGATGGCTTAAGCGCCGCGCAACCGATTGTTGAACCGATAACGACTCGAAGTAGATGAAATGTCGAAGGCCATTGTGTGCGAGATGAACGCACTTTCAGGCGGACATTTGGCCGAAGAAGAATAGTCGACTAAGTTGTCGGTTGAGTGTCGAAGGCGGCGCGTGCAGCGGCATCAGCACTTTGAGTGTTTGCGTGCGCGTTAGCGGAACAAACGTTAAAGAGCGTCCGAACTAAAGTTGCCGCTACTAACTTGTTTCCATTCATGGGACACTTGCGAGCTGCTCGAGGGCTCGGAATTAACGCACAGAAATGTGTCAAAAACAATGATGAGTAGCACAAAGCAGCAGGAGAAAAACCGGATTCATGAAGCAAGGACAACAATGGCCAAAGGAAAATGTCAAAGTTAACATAAACATAAATGGATACAACGACGACGTTTGCTGTGCTGTGGGCATGAATGGCGCTTCTGCTGCTTCTGCTGGCTAGCGTCGCACAGTGTCGCGAGTAGGGACAAAAATAAAAAAAATGAATGTCGTAAATGTAGAAAAATAAGTTTGTAGTACTGAAGTAAATACCTCAATTTACTAAAATGTGAAAACGAATTTTAAAAATATCAATTTATATACCGATGGCAGGCGACCAAACTTGCACTTTGTGAAGGTTGGTGACTTGGGTAGAAATTATTGCAATTTGTTGAATGTAAGTTCGAGGCCTCTTATTGAAAAATTTTCCATGGAACCTTATGTTAAGTAAATATATTCTATAAATATACTATTTGTGCAACTCTGAGGAAGCTTTCTCTCTTTTGTTTTGCTTTCCATATTCCTTGTACCGCTACTTGAAAAAACGTCAATTCGTAGGAATAAAAGTGCAGTGTCATCAAACTTTAGATAAACTTAAAAAAAAAACTACTTCTTACTACTTCTTACTACTTCGAGATTCTACAGTTTGATATAGCTGAAAGTATGTATTAACAGAAGCCATGGACTTTAGCTGCACAAACTTGAACGTTTTTAAGAAATTTAGCATTTTCAGTGCCGTATGTAGTAAAAAATGGGGCCCTTTTTGCAGCATGGTTGGCAGGAAAACATAGCGACCACTGCTGCGCTTCGCTTGAGCTATAAATTTTTGTTTGTAATAATATGCAAACACCACTTGATTTAGAAAAATTACAAAAAAAAGGTAGATTCGATGGAAGGCTTCGATAACACTGGGTGGCTTGCCATCGAATCAAGGCAACTTTCGAAAAGAAGCAAAACTTGTTAATGTCTTCAGAACCAATTATAGCAGTTAATAGGAAAATTAAAGTAAAACAAGAAAACCGAAACTCTGATATAAGCAAAATATATAATATCTGAGGAAGTTAAAGAAAGGAGTTTTTAAATTTTGTCAAAAATAGATGTAGAGGGTTTAATTTGAATAATTCATCATCGGAAACAGATTGTCCTAGCAGTACAAATTAACAAACTGTAATTTTGAATGGAAATATATGCTCTACTGAGTTTAATAAGAGGTGTTATTATTTTGTATTTGTATGCACAGATATTTGAAATTTTTTCAATATTTCCTTTTTTTATGACAAGCGTATTTGTAGGTTGATCGAAACCATTTTTGGTATATATTGGTATATATTATATTGGTATACATTATATTAATGATATGAGTTGCTGTACCAAATTTCATCAACATACCTTTTATAGTTTCCGAGATACTGTCAACTTAGTATTTGGTTTGTATGGGAGGTGGGCGTGTCCATGGGGCGATTGAAGTAATTTTTGGCGTATTAACTTCTCTTTATAACAAAATCATATGTAAAAAATTTTATTATCGTACGATTATTCGTTCTATTTTTGTCCCTCGCTACTATGGACTCGCGACACTGTGCGTCGGTTCAACAATGTGTGCGCCAGCAGGGAAAACATAGGATTTATGGAAACTTGGAAGACTTTATATGCAGTCGTCACCGAATAACATTTGGCGGCCGAACTTGAACTATTATCTGCAAGGATAATAAGATTGTACAATCTACTAACCTACCGAGCGCCTCTTTAATCCATTGACAGATTGATTTTGGTGCCTGGAAACCAAACAGCTGAGAGTAAATGAAATAAGCTTTCTACGCAGAAACAATGAATCCGTCATTAGGACGCGTAGGGTATTCGCTCACAAATTGCAAAAACCTAAGCAAATCGAAAACAAAAGAAACAAGCAATAACAACTCGGCGCATAGAAAAACACAACAACTCAGCAAAAAACAATACAAAATGCGAAATAAAATGAAGTCAAGAGCAACTGGCAGCTGGTTTGCCGCGCTGTCATTGTGTGGTGTTGCTATTGTTCTTGTTGTTGTTGGCAACGCAAAGAAAGACATTCTTGGCGGCTGCAAAACCCATTGTGGAAGCTTTAAAATTTCTGCATGCGATCTGCTTCGTGCCGGCGCCGACTGCATGCAACAGCAGCAAGTAGCAGCGGCGGCAGCAGCTGGCAGCGGTCGTGCACAGATTAGCCGCCCGCTGCGTGTCTGGCGTCCCCGCAACCGCTGCGGCCAGAGCATTTATTCATCATTTCGGTTGCAGCTTTGTTGCATTGATGGCTGTTGCATTGTTGTTGCATTGTTGCTGCTGTTGTTGCTGGCCTAAGGATGCATTTGCATTGTGATTTGTTGTTTTATAGTTGTCGTTGTTGACGCTGTTGTTGCCGTTTGTGGTAATGACACTAAAAAACGCTGAGTGGAAATTATATGGCGGCTTCCACTTGGAACCGAAACCACTCGACGAGCGCTGCTTCGCATTTAAATCGCATTGGCTGAGTGGAAGGAATTTCACGGTGACGCAATCAGATTACGGTTAGATTTGTGTGTTGAGGGCAACGCGAAATGGATTTGGCTAATAAAGTAAAGGAACGCTGTGAGTAGGAGTAGCGATGGGATTTTATAAATGCGAATGGAAGCGCGAAAGAAGTTGACACAAAATCTGTAAATGAATTTTCATGGGAGTTTACAGCTGTAAAGTTCTATGAAATAAGAGCAATGGAAAGTACAACAATGAGGCAGACAAAACCAAGTAACTCGACAAGTTTGGACAAGTTTATGTTATTGAAAATGTTATTTTTACTTTGTTTATGAATTTCTTTGAATAACTTTTGCGGACACTTTTAACGACTTTTTTAATGTTTTTTCTTTAAAACATTTTTGAAGATTGTTTCTTTGTGTCGGTAAGGTTTAGATAAAGTAATGTGATTGCGATCTCCCCTTGTCTGGAACTTGATAATCGATACGTTGCTCAGGGAACAATTGCTGTATAGTTGTTGTTTTGTTGGTCGTTGTTCTGTTGGTTGCAAAATGCCATTCCCGTATCTGCTTAGTTCCTCTCAAATATTTTTAGAAAAGACTAAACCATGAACTTTAAGGTGAAAAGTTCAAATTCTCAGCTTTGGTTAACCCATAAATAATGCAGATTATGCTTTTCAGTAGGTACTACAAAATAACATAACTCGACACGAAAAATGAACCTAAAAATAAAAATGTATTCTAGACTAACTTTAGGCCGCTGAACACAAAACTGAAAATCAAAAAATTTTTTTAAGAAGCGTTTTCGAAAAATCTTTGAAAAACCAGTTTTTCCCCTGTTGTTTCAGTTATGAATACATATCTCATAAATAGAAAATTTAGTTAAAAGGAGACAATTGTCTTCTTTCATTTGATACCCATATCTTCATAATTGCACAACCGCAACTATTTAAAATGTGTACATATGTCCTTAAAAATTTAAAGTCCTTTTAAGAAGGTTTTTGGGTAAGAAAATGAAAAACTGACTATGCCAGGATACTATAAATGACCTCTAGTTTCACGTCTATATCAACATTTTGATGGGTCTCGGCAAAAAAAAAATTATTTTGCACGGTGTCATAAATGTAAAGTTGGTGTTTTCACTCAGTGCATCATAACTTTGTAATTTTTCTTTCAATTCTATTGATGTTAGGCTTAATATTTGCTCAAATAATATATCTTTCATCTTAGATTTTTAAACCAGAGGAGATCAATTATTTCATCTATAAAAAAACATTCGAAAATGTATGATTTTTTAAATTGGTCGAAAAATTCACTTTTTTTACAACTTTTACCGTCAGTAACTTCCCCAACTCTCATCTGATTTAGACAATCTATATATCGCTGGAAAGGCTAAGGTATTATCTTCTGACCGACGGACAGTTTGTGTTAGTCGGATCATTCGTTTACGAGATATGTACTCATAACTGAAATAACAGGGAAAAATTGTTTTTGGAAGATTTTTCGTAAACGCTTCTTAAAAAAATATTATGTTTTTCAGTTTCGTATTCCGTGGCCCAAAGTTAGTCTAGGTTAGTTAGTCAAAGTTAGTTTAGGTGCACGCGAATGACTCATTTTTTGTCGAGTAGTGTAATCAACAGAACTAGACTGCAGCTTAGGTATAGCAATTGCGATCAGCGTCCAAAAATGCTTTAGAAAAGGTTTACTAAAACTCGGAAAAATTTTGGCTGTTGCCCAGTGTTATCTGAGATATAAGTTGCACTCAAATCTTAGCTCAAATGTAGGCTGCTGAAGACAACTTCTTTTGAGTCAAACTACTAGGAAAGGCATAGTTTTGAATACTTGTCTTTTCCTATTCTTTTCTTTGACGTATAAAGTTTACGACCCTTTCTTCTTGTTTCTTGTTTATTTGAATGACAGCAATGTGCCGATGAAGTTCCGGGCTAGAATGAGTAGCTTTATAGATTACATCTTTCTTAGTGGTAGTAAAGTTTATCTCCCACTCGGAGCACTTCAGTGAGTTCAACAGAACGATGCTTGAAGTTTAGTTTGACTGATGCAACTCGAACATCATACGGGAATTTCCCATCGATTTGTGTTCTTAGACTCGTTTATTTATTGGCTTCAGTATTGTCTATGTTGTCTCGGTCATCCGAACAATGGTTGTCCTGCTAGTTTATTTAATTATTTATTTATTTGAACAATTCTTACAGACTAATTAACAATATGGAAAATGGGAGTAAACAAAGGAAATGAACAAGGATTTAGGTACAGATAGATCAAACATTGAAGACGTCGACAGTACGTTTAGCTTGGCTAAGGCTCGAGGAATAGGAGCGCTACTACCACAACGCGTTCTAGAGAACTCAACAGAAAAAGGGGAAACATGTCTGAGGGAGCGAGTTGGCACATTGAAAGCTATTTTGGCCAAGAGAGAGGGGCAATCAATGTTTCCATTGACTATATCAAAAATGAAAGCCAAGGAAATGACAGACCTCCTGATTTCAAGTGATTTTAGACCCAGCAGTAAACATCTAGACCTGTAAGGAGGTTGGGGCTCAGAAAAACGAATAGAGCGAAGGGGCAACTTTAGGAATCTTCTTTGGATACGTTCTAAGCGATTTGAATGGGACGCATGATAAGGTCTCCAGATGAAAGCAGCATATTCCAGTCTGGACCTAAGAAATGTAGTATACAAGAGCTTGAGCGTATATGGATTGGAAAAGGAGAAAGAATTGCGGCGGACAAACCCTAACATAGAGTAGGCACGGGAGACAATGCGTTTAACGTGGGAAGTGAAGCTAAACTTTGAGTCGAAAACAACGCCCAGATGGTTGCTTTGTTGTTGAAGAAGCGGCGAATTCGTTGCATAGAACAGAAAGTAACTGTTGCCTGACCAGGAAGATGCCGGATAAGTTGCCTGATGAGTAGCTGTGGGTATTCACAATAAGTCAAGAACTGCTTGAGGACTGCAGTATGATCATTACCTCAGCTTAAAAGTCGTTGAAGTAAGTAAGTAAGTAAGTAAGTAAGAAGTGCCAATTTATTGAAGAATAACCTACGCTCAACTCCGCGGGCTCCTTAATTACAAAGTTAGCTGTCGTTCTTCTAACTTTGTTGAGAAATTTTTGGAGGTTCACTTTGAGGATTGAGCTAAGCTACTGCTCCATTTTTACTTGGCATGATATGGGGTCGAACTCTGCACCTGACTTCCTTGCTGGCTCCTTTGCAGTTGAGTAGAGAGTACAGGTGGCCTTCTGCGCACTATTTTTTATGCCAGCTAACAGCAGTAAAGATGTCAGTCTGGAGATAAAGCAAAGGATCACTCTTGTCAATAGGTGCTACTACGGTTTTGGTAGCCAATTGATTAGCAAAGACCTCTCTCGACCAACAAAAGTAAGTATCAATGGAAAGCTTATTCTGGCAGTGCTCCTTTGTGGCGCAGAAGCATGGACATTGTCGCGTAATGACACAGCGGTCCTTGGTGTGTTCGAGAGTAAGGTACTTCGCAAAATCTTCGGCCCTGTTTGTTTGGCGACGACTAGACATGGATGGATGGAATTAACATCCAGCGTTGACACTGGTTTGGCTATGTCTGCCGGACAATGAAGCTCCGGCTAAAAGGTGTTTGATGCTGTAGTTGGAGATCGATGGCGAAGAGGGAGGCCGTGTCTCTAGTGGAAACCCCAAGTTGAGGACGCCTTTTCATATCTGGAGAACCAACTGGAGAAGACGCACACAAAGGGCAAGCGCCTGGAGAGAGCTTTTGCTTTTGTAATTGAGCCTTTTAGCTAAACTTTGTATCCATCATGGGTCCGAAATACTTAAAACTATTGCTCAAGTAATGCTTCTGTAGTGGTTGGATATCTTGTGCCATCTTTTAAACAGTCTAAGCTCTCTGTTGGTTGGGGTTAATTCCTGAGGCCGCGTACTCGATAGCATTTAAACAGAAGCACTAACATCCAAACTGTTTGTGGTTTTAAGGCGAAAATTTCAGCTAGTAAAAAAAATTTAATCAGCATAAATTGCAAATAAATTGCTGTTCTTTTTAGTATATTTTTCCCTATTAAAATCGGTGCACTCGAATTTCTTGGCAAAACACACAAAACACTTTGCAGTGGCGTGAATTGCAGCGGCACGAAACAAGTGTCAAAATGCTGATATCAATTTAATGCACGCAGCATAAACACCAAACAGCGATCGTAAACGTGCAGCGCGCGGCACAAACAAACACGGACAGACAGACAGAAGCAGAACGAAACGTAATAAAACAGTTACACGTGAGCGGTGGAAGGCGCTAATTAATTTAATGTCGTGCAACACGCAGCAGTCACAAACGAACGGAATCAAATATTCCACGCCCGCTACCCGCCTCGCACTCAACCAACTAAAAAAAAATAATAAAAAATAAATGGAACAAATCTAGGAAAGTGCAGACAAACAAAACGACGCCAAGTCACATTAAAATGCAACGCCACAAAAGCGCACGCGGACGGGTAGAAGTTGAAAGACCAAAAATCTGTGGAAAGCAAAAGTCAAACCGAAGCACGCCACCGCAAATACAGTAATGCCGTCGCACAGTGGGGTCAGGCAGATCGAAAATGTGAGAGTCATTTTTAAGAAGATTGGAATGAAAAATGTGTGTATCAATATTTGGACAAAAGAGAGTAACGGTAAATGAAAAATGCTGTTTTTTAAATGTGCTTTAGTGGAAAAGAAAATATTTTACAGCATTTTAAGGTTAGAGAGTCTATGAATTTTTCAATGTTTCATCAAGTTTGAATGAATTGAATGAATGGAATTGGTGAATTGGCGGAATTGATTCATGTTTCGTGGTTTTAATTTTTATTACAAAATATGAAATTCGTATCGAATTACTTTACATGTGAAAAAATTTCATCAAGTTTCTAGTTTCAAGCACGTTTCTCCAGCACTTTCCTTAACATCTTAACACATTTTTTTATTTAATTTATTTTTATTTATTTATTTATAATTCAGTCAAACAAAAAATAAATTTTAACAGACCATCTATAAACTGGAATATTACAAAATAATTAAGTTAAAATTAAAAAAATTCAACAATAATTCTTAAGACTATAAATTTTGGAAGAGAGAGATCTAAGTGTGGAATGCGATTAAGTTCCGAGAGCGTCCTAGCAAGAGGAGCGTTTTTAGCGTATTCCGTTTTGCCATCAAATGTGTTTTTGGGCCCAGCGTGCCTCGATGAAGGTGCGCACCGTAATAGATGGCCGCAACGGGTTAAGGCGTCCTGGCGCGGCCGTTGCATGTGGCGCGCACAGCGTTGCATGTTAAGCGCATTCGCCGCCAGCGCTAACGAATTGTTACACGCTGACTGTGGGCGGGCTCGCAGCGCGGCTCGGGTGAGGTGCGGGCGTTGCGAAACACTTAGTCGCACGTGCACAAAAGTTGATTCTGGGCGAAATTAGTGGCAGACACTAACGATGTTAAAATCAGCAGATGGCTGCGGTGCAGTGCGGTGTGGTGTTGCTGCCGCCTAACGTCGTCGCAGTTGGCGCAGCACGTACGCGCCGTTCAGCGTGTGCCGGTATGGTGTACCACAACCGCTTTTAATATTTTCACTTTTTCGCCGCTTACCCGCTGCTGTTGTTGCTTTGGCTGCAGCGACACGTGAGCGGGCGAAAAAATGCATCCCACGTAGCGAACGGTGCGGACGGGCACTTGTAGCGCTTGCAGCAGCTGTGCAAAGGTTTATTCCTTGCAACAAAGTGAAATACAAATGCAGACTCCGACTCCGACTCCGACTGCGACTGCAAACAGCAGCAATAGCAACACAAACGCCAGCAGAACTGCTGCCAATGCGCTGCCGCTGCTCATCACGACAGGCGGCGGCAGCGCACCTGCGCTAAATGATCGCATCATTGGTCTGTCTGTCGGGGCGCACTGAAGCATGCCAACAACACAAAGGCCAACATGTGCGGCGGTGTGTGTGTGGGGCGCGTAATGCTTTGGCTTTCAACACGTTCCCGCAATTTTGAGCGCATTTCCCGCAAATTGCACTTTCGCGGCTTTTGTTTATCTTTGCTTGCAGTCAGCGCTGTTGTGCTTCATTTGCTGGGCGTTGCGTTGCCACCGCTCAGTGGGGTCCTTCAAATGGACTGTAATTTTCTTTTGGCCACATGCAGTTGTACAGCTACGTAGTTCCGGCAGTTTTGACCTACGCTGGATCTGCGAAAAAATCGATCAAGCTATCGATATTAATCGGTATGTTTATTTTGGCGGCAATATCGATAATTTTCAGCCATTACAAGAGCAACAAAATCGACACTTTTTTTCTCTAAAATCAAACCATACTTTTCTAAAGGATTTTTGGACGCTGATCACAACTGCGTACTCAGTTTTTTTGATTGTAAGAGTTGTCGGAAAAATTTTGGCTGTTGGTCCGTGTAGGTTTCTAAGCGTTATGTGGTGTGACGACAGCCTCTAACAGTCTCAAACTTTGACACATTTTATTGAAAATATCTTGGGGCATTTTAAAAATCATGACTTTGAACCATATAGTTTAGTTCAGTGGTTGAGAAATATTCCAAACCACTGCACAGTGATTCGACTCCATACAACCGCGGGACAAAATTAGAAGGAGTGGTCTGTTTTTAATAAAATTTGGTATACTTTAGTTAATCATGGTCTGCTGAATGGATATCTCCATTTTGATTTTCTTAAAGCTTTGTAGTTTGGCAATGCTTGAAATTTAAACTTGAAATTTTCGTAATTTTTGGTAAGCTATAGCAACGAGTGTGTTGGCTAGATTTTTCAGAATTTACATTTAATCAGTTACGTCAACATTGGTAATTGCAAAGAGTAACACAAATTTTCTAAAGGGTCCTATAATTTTGCAATAAAAATGATAATCATAGGTGTTTTGTATTGGTGTGGTTTTTTTCATTTTCAATGTTGATTGCATACTTTCAGGGATAAATAAAATATATTTTGTCAAAAAAAGGTTTTTAAATCATTTTTGAAATTGAGTTATTTTCTGAGAACGGAAGTATGTAATTACATAATACGACAAAAAACAAATGCTTCTTAAAATAAAAAAAAAACAAGAAACATAGTTTAACATATTTTTTAGATATTTTCCTCTAACTTTTGCCAATTTCCAGATTTTTAATTTAGAAAAATATTTTAAATTCAAAGTGAAGTAAAAGTCTCAGCTTTGCAAATTTTGAGAAAACATTAAAAGCGAAAATGCTCACATCAATTCTTAATATATATTGAAAGTTTTAGCAACTTCTTGCTAACCGCGTATTTGTACGATTTTTTTAACTCAATAGACTAAAAAACAGAAAACATTTTTGTGAAAACGTTTTTGTGAAAAAAGTGCCCAGTTTGAGCAGCTTTTGCACACACACTTATTATTTTTTTGCACAGAACTTTTGGAGTTTTCTTAGTTGGAGTTTTACCTTTCAAATGACATCAAAATTGTTAAATTCTGAGACTAAAAACAACTACTTGAAGCAGATCTGGTCACCCGACATGTGCCAGCAACGTTCGAAAACTGAACATTCAGTAACAAAAAAAAGCTTATGATGAATCAGGGATTCAGTTTTATCTTTTATCTATACTTTGATTTTTACATTTCAATGTAAGGGTATTACAATGTTAAAAGTGAGCCTTGGGCCGCTTTTGTCATTTTTGACGCTTTTTACAATGTAAAAAAGTGTGTAAGATTTTATAAAAACGCCAACTTTTAAATGTTGCTGATGATTTTTTAAATGATGTTGATATCAAAAGAATCGATGTAAAAGTCATGTTTTCTGTGTTAAATAATAATTTGCTGAAAACAAAACAAAACAATTGAAAAATTTTGGTATATTTTAGTTGAGTGGCAAGCCTGACTGTGATATTCGAAATCTCTCATCGTCAAAGCTTTCGGAATTTTACAACTGACAACACACTAACCGCCCCTTTTCACCCCCCTACCCAGTTACCATCAACGGCGCTGTGGCCGCTGGCAGCTCTGCTGATGGCCCAATGCCGCAAGAAGTTAGCTTTGCGCCATAGCAACTTTTACAGCTTTAAAAGTTCAGCAAAGCCAAGCCAAGCCAAACAAGTAAAGCCAATCAGTATTGGGCCATCACCATCAAAAGTCACCTTTACAAAGCATTCCAGGGAAGGGTCGAGATCTTAGATGACTCGATTTTCGTTTGCGCAGCATTCGACGTTTTAGCTGATTAAATGAAATAAAATAAAATAAAATAAAGTAAAATAAAGAAAAATAAAGAAAATAAATAAAATAAAGAAAATAAATTAAATAAATAAATAAAATAAAAAAACCCAGCATTCGACGTTTTAGCTGATTAAATGAAATAAATAAAATAAAATAAAATAAAATAAAATAAAATAAAATAAAATAAAATAAAATAAAATAAAATAAAATAAAATAAAATAAAATAAAATAAATAAAATAAAATAAAATAAGATAAGATAAAATAAAATAAAGTAAAGTAAAGTAAAGTAAAATAAAATAAAATAAAATAAAATGGCGCTTACTGCCGCCATATTCAGTTGTAATGGATCCCACCTCGCGCGGTATGTGAGGGGGGAGAGGCCGTGGGAAATAAAATAAAGTAAAATAAAATAAAATAAAATAAAATAAAATAAAATTAAAGTAAATTAAATAAAACAAAATAAAATAAAATAAAATAAAATAAAATAAAATAAAATAAAATAAAATAAAGTCAAATAAAGTAAAATAAAGAAAAATTGAATAAAATAAAAGAAAGTAAAAAAATAAAGAAAAATAAAATAAAATGAATTAACTTTTACCAGATTTTTTATGATCGTAACACCTCTCACGAGTCTCTTTCTTTGATTTTGGTGAATAATTTTTGCACTGCACGGCTTTTTCTGAAGAAAATCTCTTCTGAAGAAAATTTTTAGAAAATCTTATATTATAAATCTTAAATATGTATAATAATAATAAACTTTTTTCTAAAACTTTTAGTTAGTCGACACAGAAAAATGTGTTTGCAACACAAAACTAAGACGGTTGATTTGCTGAATCATTTTCTGCATTGCAGAAATCGTGAAGTTCTACTAAAGTGAACAGATTTATATAGCTGCTATAGAAAACACTGATTAAGTTAACATAGTAATTAAAAAAAGATATATTTAAAAGCCTTCAGCTTTTTAAGTGACAAATTCCCGGTACATTTTAAAACAGAATGTAATAAAATTGTTAGAGCAAATGGCAAATGGCCGACACTTTTTTAAACAGAATCAACTGCTTCTCTGCTTCTTTTACATTTCATTCGATTCATTCGAATGTTGTAATCCAATTCGAAGTGAGCTTCAGGAGCTTACATTTTTTCCAGCCACGGCCACGTTGCATTAGTGGAAACAATGTAAAAACGCTGCTCACGCCTAACTAACGCCGCACTACGAGGAATTAATTTTAGAAATTTTTCTCCATTTGGCGTTGTAGGTAGAAGAACGCGCGACATGCCCGCCAGACGGCCCATCGTCAGCGCACAGGCGGCAACATAAATTATCACCGGCAGAATAATTGGAACTTGCGTTGCTTTGTTGCTGGTGAGCGCACCTCACAGCAGAGCAGAGCAGAGCAGAGCAGAGCATTTAATTAAACGAGAGTGGAAGTGCACACACACACTAGCAAAACGCCGCCCATGGTTAACTGCTGGAAAATCGTTGTGCCGTACACCTGTGCGGGTGATGTTGAAGGCAAGTGTGAAGAGGAGAGGGGGGAGGAAAGGGAGGGGTGCGCGGAAAATTGACACGCAATAATTTAATCAGTCCCAAACTAAAACAACGGCGGCAGAAAAGTGTATGAAATGAAAATTAATGAGCGAACGACTGTCGCAGCGCTTAAAATGCTTCCCGATCACCAGCTGGCTTTGCGGCGCGTTACGGCTTGGCGGGCGGGGAAGAGCGTGGCGCTGAATGTGTGCAAATTAAATTTAGGGTGAGAATACAAAAAAAGAAGTGCTATGTGGGGCGGCGAAGTGTGTGCTTTTAGTTTAGTTTGCGCTAAAAATATGAGTAGAGTGGCCGCGTCGACCGGGAAGTGGGTCAGCAGCGCCGGTGTTGCCGGCAGCGTGCAAAATTGCCGCATTTAGGGCACACACACACACACTCTGACAGCGGACCACGTGGTGAGCGTGCGCCCTCTGCTGGTCGCACACGGGGCGAAGCGACTGAAATGAAGGCATCAAAGGGCCACTAATTAAATGCTTAAGTTGACTGCGACCTGGGCTGGCTGCGCCTTTGCTTCTGTTTTAAAAAGTAATTAGGTAAAGTTTTTACTAAGCGTCCGACTCGATACGGAAATATGTGTGTGTGTGTGCCTCAGTCTTGAGCTGAGTTTAATGAGGTGAGACTAAGAGAGTAAGGCTGGAGGTGGAGCGAAATTATTATATAAAAAGTGTCAGCTAAACGCATTTAAAAAAATTGAAAATGATGCAAAATTTGTTGGTATTGATGTTTACTTAAATTATGGGGAGAACAGTGGAACTTTGTGGAATCGAAATGCATAAAAATCTATTAAAAATGCTAATTCTGGCTTTTACTTTGGTTTCGGTAAATTAAAAAAAAATTAAATTAATAGGTACTGAAAATTTAAAAATTGTAAGAAATTTAAGAACCCCTATGTGGCTGCAATCAGAATTTGGATTAAAGCGTAGTGGAGGAATTAATTATATTATTTTATTAATTATATTTAAGACAAATAGGGAGGGGAAACTTATATATTTAACTAGTGACATTGATGATCCTCATAACACACTGGAAGTAAGCAGTTGAATTGAAAACTTCTCCAACATTGACTCAAATGAAAATTCATTAACCTATGACTGCTGCTTTTACTGTTGTCCACAGCTAGTACTGACTCGTCTCAGTGTGCACGTGAGTGCTGAAGGAAAAAATATTAAAATGGAAAAAAACTAAAAACGATTACAATTTTAAATTCACTGAAAATTTGCGGTGTGTGCAAGGAAAATTTTGCTTACGACAGACAGGAGGAGCGAAGCTGCGAAGTGGACGAAAAGGTTATGGAAATATGCCAATCGGAGCGGCTTACCGCACTAACTCCAGCAGCAGCAATTTAGATATGCATGCATTTATGCGGTTTGGTGAAAAAGTACATGAGCCAAAAAATTGTGGGGCTAGAGTGGGGTTTAATGGCGTTGCATCGAGGACAAAGTTCACAAAAAAGCTTTAAAATTCGACAAATTGCTCCACAACTGCTCAGAAGTTGCTCTTAGAGGGTTAAAATCTATGACTTATCCCAACTAGTTTTCTCTACTGAACATTTATTTAAAACATATTTATACCCTATCTCCAACCCTTAATGGGGCTCCCATACAAAACGGCCGTTTTTATGAAATAGGCTCCAACTGCTCCCAGGTTGCCCCCAGCTGTATTAAATGTAAGACCGGCACTCATTCATTTTTGCTTCCGAATATTTCTTCCAAACATACCAATCCGCTATCTTCAAGTGTTAAGGGGCCTGCCATACAAAATTGGCAATTTTCTATGGAATTGGCTCCAAACTTGTAAATGTAGTAAAGTAAGCAAGGAAACATCTTATTTCGGAAACTACGAAACCGATTTGAATGATTTATTTAGCAATCGGTAATGTTTTTAAGTGCAAAAAATACAAAATTAATTAAGGTTCAATAATTCACCACCAGAGGGCATCTCCCATACAATTAGAGTTGTGAGGTTGTCAACTTTTGGTTTCTACGAAGCTGAAATCAAAATTTATTGTCCAACCCCCATTAACCTTCTCATTTTGAATATAATTGTAATTTTAGAAGAGTGTTAGGTTAGATTAGGTTCAGAGGGCGTGTACGGAAGGCATCATTGCCCATTGTGAGAGCCCTCCATGACTGCCGAAAGCAGGCACATTGCTCTAACTGGGGTTCCTGTAAAAAGTCCAGGTATCGTCTTTGGTAAACCATTTGCTTTCCCAGATAAAATTGAGGGGTCCGATTATTTTTCTTCCATTATCTCTGTAAGATCTGTGAGGAAGCGTGAGCGAAAATTCGATTTCACATTGAAACTAGTAACTGAGTTAAACTCGCACAGAAAAATTGACCCCACTTGATTTCTTGCTTCACTGCCGCAAAATACTGTGCGAAGTGCATGTGGGATGCGTCACACTGATTAATAAAAAAAAATATCATTTTTCCCGGTGGCATAATTTGTCAAAGTGTCAAATTCTTAAAATGTCATGATTATCTGATGACATTCACCATACGTCGCACTAGTTGCACATATAAAAACCACCAACGTGCATTGGGGACAACGTGGCGTGTCGGTTGTAAATAATCAAAATACATTTCAGGCCAAATGTCAATGCATAAAATATTAGCAAATCTTTTTGCGGCACTTTTGAAAAGATTTATGAATATTTTTGCAAACGAGATAAAATGCACGCGACATTAAATTTGCTATGTGCGCATCGAATTGGAATAAATATTCCATAATTATGACAGAGACAGGAGCAAAAAATTATTTTCAAGTGGGCGCATTCTCACAATGAAATGATTTTTGTAAATATTTTTTTAAACCAAACAGCATTAGCAACTCTTGTCGTTGCGTCTTTTGTTTGTCATTATCGCAATTATAATTGAGTTTTCTTTTTACGTTCCGCGCAACACTTCACACATTCTCCAATGGCCGCCAATGTACTCGTAAAAACACGAAAATGCAAAATAAATTTAAATAAAAATGAAACAATGTTTTTGGTGCGACTGTCTGTTCGTCTGTTTGTGTGACTCGTGAAAAAGTTGAAAATTTCATCTCATTTCATTAAAAACGCATAAGGCGGATGCCATCAACGCGTCGTCCTGTGCGCTGCGTCTGTCGTCTGGTGTCCGGTGCGCTGTGCACCGAATGCTTCGAATGCTATTTCGCATTTTACCTTTTAGCGGAATGATTTTTGTCATTCCTGCGGCAGCCCATTTGTGTCTCGGCACCTGGACACAGTGCGTACAGTGTTTCCCTCGTGACCATAAATGATGGATGGCCACAAGCTGAATGACATTGTTATGCCGTTCTATAGATAAAATATTTCTTTAACTTTAACTTTAGCTTTTCCTTTTGAGTACTTTACGGAAAGTACTTGTTACGGGAGAATGACTTACTTTCACCTCTACAATTTCGCTTCAGAAAAAACAAAAATATAGCTACTGCCATGAACAAAATATTGCATGAAATATTCCTTTTCTGGCTTTTGACTCATCTAATGATTACTTGTTATGCAAAAACATTCAAACATTACTTTAATTTCTCGGACAGATCTATTAAACTAATGTCAAGTTACAGTTTACAACATTTCTGCTGTGAGTGACAGTGTGACCAACGACCCAGAAATAACGATTCGTAGGGTATTGCAGATTTCGTTTGCTTTAAAAGCATACAAAGGTTGGGAGAGTGTTGAAGCAGGAATTTATAAACACTTAACTCGAATCTATCAAAGTTATCGAAGCTGGGAAAGATTGCGCTGAATTTGGAATATCTGAATATCTGATACTAACAAATATTGACAGATCTAAACTGTATTGATTGGTTTGTACTATCGACAGGATTATCAAAGCTTGGCTAGTTAAACTGATATAATTAATGTGAGACGATATCAGTAATGAATACTCAGATTGAATGCTGAGCAAAGAACTTACTGTGCAAAATTTCAATGTAATCGGACTAAAACTTTTTTATTGGAGGTGGTCGAACACCTCCAATACAACCGGATTTAAAAAAAATTTCATATTAACAATCAAAATTATCTTAGATCACAAAAGCTATATTCAGAATATTTGTTTTTAAATAGAAATTTATATATAAATGTGTATACTTATGAATAAAATGCGTTCATTTCAAAAGTGATTGAAAATGAAATCTCGATAAATTGCTTCACATCTGCTCAAAGTTGCTGTTAGAGGTTTAAAATCTATGACTGACCCCCACTAATTTCCCCATTTAAATATTTCTTCCGAACATACTTACCCCCTATCTTCAACCCTTAAGGGGGTCGTCTAGTGTGACGGGTCAAAAAAATCGTTTTTTTTTTTTTCATAAATCACTTCTAAAACATGTTTAGAAGACGTGTATAAATGGATTTTTGTAAATTCGAAGCCGTTATCATGTTGCACTTGTAAACCGGAGTAGGTATGCGGAGCGCATACCTACTCCGACCAACTTAAAAACGCGTTTTTCTCAAAACACGTTTTTCCAAAACTGCTGCCACGATATCTCAAAAACTATTTCACTATTAATGCTCAACTTTTTACACCATCTTGAGTACATGTCCAACTACAAATTAAGCTAAAAGAATTAAGATTGCTTTGTTACTTTTTTTTTTCTTCAATTATATGCACGTGAAAAATAGTCGAAAAACTCATATTTTTTTTATGTTTAGGCAAAAAAAGACTTTTTTTTGGAATTCGAACTTTCTTTTAGCTCAATTTACAGTTTGAAGTCTCAGGAATGAAATGGCGTTTGGTTTTTTGATTTCAGATAATTACAACGCCCGGAATCATGGCAGCAGTGGAGCAACTTTTTTTTTTTACGTCTTCCTGTTGAGTGGAGTAACTCCGATACTAATCAATAGATTGGCTTCAAATAATTATAAAACTTTGTCGAAATGTACTCAAAGAAGAAATAAAATTCAAAAGTTATTTTACTTGAACGGTTTTTTTAATAATGACTGTCAAAAAAAGGCATACAAATACGGCCTTCACACTAGACGACCCCCTTAATGAGGCTTCCATACAAAATCATCGTTTTTATAAAGTGGGTTCCCACTGCTCTCAGGTTGCCTTCAGACGTACCATATATAAGACTGACCTCCATTTATTTTCACTTCCGAATGTTTTTCCTATACACACCTAATCGCTATATCCAACTCTTAAAGGGGCTGCCATACAAAACTAGTATTTTTCTATGGAATTGGCTCCCCACTTGTAAAAGTAATAAAGCAAGCGAGGAAACATCACCGATGCACCGATTTGAATGATTTATTTAGCGATCGGTAACGTTTATAAGTGCAAAAAATACAAAATTAATAAAAGTTCAAAAATTCATCACCAGCGAGCGCCTGCAATACAAACGAAGTTGTGAGGTTGCCAACTTTTGGGTTTGTACGAAGAAAAAATCAAAGCGTACTGTCGAAACTCCATTAACCCTCTATTTGGAATATAATAGTAATCGTCGTTGATTTTCTGAAGCCATCTTCAACACATTTTTCCACCAACAACAAAGCATTAGTTGACCGATTGGCATTCAGCCAAACGTTGAAAATATCGCGAATTTGCACTCAAGTATTCACCGAAAAATGCCAATAACTTTTATTCGCGGAAATATGCGCAGCTACAAATTTTACAGCATAATATACATACTTGCCAAAACAAAATATCAAAAACTTTCGAAAGTGATAAAAATGTGCTTTTTTAAAAATCACCTTTAAAGTTTTAACTCAGTTTTTATTCACTTGTTTTCTTTGTTTCATTTTCTTCATATCGGTACTGCTTAGAGGTGAGAAGAATCAGCGAATTTTTTATCTTGCCAGACCTAAATTATATTAAACTTAAGACAACAGGAAGTTTTAGGGACTCACTCATAATTGATTTTGAAATATTCAACTTCAAAGTGAAAGCAAAAATGTGCTGTTTGTACACAATTTTTTTCAACGCTGTGAGAGTGTACTTTAAGAGCTCGTAACTTTTATATTATGAAATATTTTTGCTTCAAACTTGGGATTTCTCTTAATTGAAGTATTTTCAACAAAATCTCGAAATCAGATTTTGGTGGTTATTACAATGTGGAAGTGGCTAATCCAAGCTACAAATAGGCATTGATTGGATTGGATTGTACACGTCCTGTGTCCAATACTAAATAGCTGAAGCCCTGATTAGTAATCTAATGGTTCCGAAAAGATCTCGTCTGGAACTAAAAGGAACCCAACATATAGGGAAAGGCACTGGATCCGAAATGAAGAGAATTACAATGAACCCAACACGGTGCAAGTGCATGTCTCATACACCTCTTCTGTAACCTTACCTAACCTAACTTATAGTCAAAGACTAGAGCGCTACCTAATGATGATTATTATTTTTTCGGAGACGTTGACTGGCTGCTGAGATTGTGGGACTTAGCACTTTTAGTCTAATGCCTGCAGCATAAATCAAGAGCTCAAAGACGTCATTAAATGGATGAAATCTACCAAGACCATGGGACCGTAAATATATATGTAAGTATATTGTATTCTATTCCATTCCATTCGCATTATTAATGTTAAACTCTCAGCTTTCTTACATCATTAAAATTTTGAAGAAATTCCAAAGTTGGCGTTTTTCATTAAATTTTCAAACAGTCATGTCGCACATGAAAAACTTTTAATGAATACACCATAACGTATATAATGTGTTTACTGATAAAAGTAAGTACTACATACCTATGTATATATTTACAAAAATCCCACAGAGCAACTACATCACTATGTCTACATTTTGTTTGCAACGTGAGCCATTAAGCGAATTTTTTTAATTTGTAATATTATTTGAAATTATTTTTTGTAATTTTTTGCAATTTAATTAGTAATCTGCAACTATTAAGAAAAAAAATTTATTATTTTCACTACAACTGTTTGAAATCGAATTATATTCATAATATTTGACCGCAGCTCGTGCGAAATCGTTGCATTGTCCATTCAATGCTGCATTAATTTTTTGTTTGTTTCTGCATGTTTTTCATAGTTCAGTTGAAGTGCTTATTGGTTGCATTCAATGCAATTTTTTTCCGTCATGCAAATTTCATGCTTGGCGTTTCGGTGTGATTTTTTATTGTGCTTCGAATTTCGCCTAATTGAAGGCCCCAGTTGCCAACAAAAGTTCAGATTTCATCGTTCTATGTTTTGTTGCTTGTTCTTTATTACTCAGTAAACAAACAATTGTTGTTTCACTTATTGATAAATGAAATGAATGCGTCACATTTCATGACGCACACAGTTATTAATCATAAAAAATTAATTTAATATGATAACTTTTTCTTAACCTTTTTTAAAACTGCTTGCAAAAATCCTTAAAACGGGTTTGAGTTATTTTTCAGTTAATTTTTTTTAGATTGTGAATCTCTTTTTTGTAAGAATATAATATTTAGGGCAAAATTCTTCCGGGAGAAATAGGGGAACAAATTAATTGTTTTTATTTTTAGAAAATATTTTAATTTGTTTAAATTAGTATAAAATTTCCAAAAAAAAAAACATTTATCAATCTTATCCTTATCGGGGCTCTTAACTGTTCGACCTTCTACACCCTGTAGCTGACCTTCGATAGATCTAAAATTTGTTTTATCAAACTCATTACTTGACATTTTTCAAAACCAATTTTGCCAAATTAAAAATGCTGCAAAATTGTTATAAAAAACATGAATTTAAAGTGGCAAATGCAGCTTTATTATTTTTGCTCACGAAATTCCCAGGCAAAGTTTGCGCCAATGCTACAGCTGTCGTAAAACTTTCACATGCTCCGAAGCGGTGCTTTGATGACAACAACTTCCGTCACTGCAATCCTATTTGAAATGCGCCACATCGGCAGGAAGGCAGTGCGAGTCGGAGTCATTTGGCGTAATGGAAAACTTCGCCTGCCTCATTTTTGCTACTTTACCCGCAATGTTGCTGTTGTTGTTGTTGTTATTTTTGTTGCTGCTAACTTTGCGACCTCAATTTCGGCACCTTTTTTGGCTTTGAGCGAAATTTAATTTCAATATTAGCCGAAGCCTG
Source organism: Melieria picta (assembly GCA_964056695.1). Taxonomy (NCBI): domain Eukaryota; kingdom Metazoa; phylum Arthropoda; class Insecta; order Diptera; family Ulidiidae; genus Melieria; species Melieria picta. The sequence continues at coordinate 44,789,206 of OZ057399.1, forward strand.
AACCCGGAATAGTAAAAGGGGGGGAGGAGTAGCGTGAAAACGCAGCGGCGAATACGACACAACAAAGTTGCAAAGTCAACTTTATCTGCAACAGTGCAGCGCGGCGTTAAAAGGTGGCATTTAAATTTGCTGTCGTTGTTCAAGCGTTCAATTTCCAAGTTGTCGAGTGTTGGTACAGGTGACGGGCTGGCTAGTCAGTCAGCCGCTTTGCGAAGTGGTACTACTCGTACTTGACTTGGCTGCTGCAGTCGCCAAGTCGACACATGCGACGCGTCTTCTGGCGCGCTCGTTTCACATAATTTTCAATTAAAAAACTTGACATTCTTAATTGAATCTGTCAAGAACAAACAAACAAACAACAAGAACAAACAAACAACAAGAACAAAAGTGAAAAATACAACAAGTAAAGAAAGTAAACAAGCAACGCAACAACAACGCTGCTCTCGTAATAACAACAATAATAACAGCTCAATTATTAGGGAAGTTCAAAAGCGGAGTCAAGCGTTCCCTTTGCCACATCAAAAGTTTTACACCATCGTACAATACACACACACACAATATTTGACAAATAACATTGCAACGGTTTAAAGAGTTTTTCATAAAAATTTTATTCACTAATCTTGAATGCGGCAAATATCATTGTTCACACTCGTCTGCTGAGGCTGACGTCACATTTCCAACTGGTAATTGGCGACCAGTCGTGTGATTATATTTCGAAACGTTGCAACTGCGACGGTAATTGCAGTGCAATTGAGAGCAGCGGAAGTGGCGCCATGGGATATGGCGGAAGTGCTGATCGGGCGCTCAGTTGGCTGAGTTTAAATGACAAAGGCATATTGTAATTTCGACATCTTCTATGCAATGGAAATAGAAGTAAAATTGGTTTCAACTCGACAGCACATTGCAGCAATAGTTTTGGAAAATGTTTTTGTTTCTTTAGGAAAGTTTAAATATTCATGTAAATAAAAGTTTGAAAGACAGTTGAAGAATTCTTGTTACTTAGTTAAGCGGTAATACCTTTCTAGCGGTCGAAAAAAGGCCTAACTTTGGTGATTTATTTCGCGCATATGGAAAAAGTAAGATGATTCCTTTTTAAAAGATATATTGAGCCCTTATTGAAGGATGGACAAATTTTTTATTTATTTATTTAATAATTGTTATTTATTTATTTACATATTGAGCACATATTGAGGAATGGAAAAAATGTTATTATTTTTATTCAAAATCGCGAAAAAAAATTTTTATTAATATTTTTATTTAAAATCACGTCACGATTTACAAAAGCCTTATTCCTAAACGGATGCACGGATTATTCGTAAAGTATGTATAAGACCTTTAAAAAAACCAAAAACAACAACATTTTATAATCTAAGTGGAGGGTAGAGAACATTTTATAATCTAAGGAGTTTTTGTCTAAATATTTTTTTGTATTTAGAAAAGGAGCACTTTTGAAAAAACTTTTAATTTTTATTTAAAATCACGTCACGTTTTACAAAAGCCTTATTTTTAATTCCTAAACGTGTGCACGGATGGTTCGTAAAGTATGTATAAGACCTTAAAACAAAACAACAACAACATTTTATAATAATAAAATAATATAGGGTAGAGAACATTTTAAAATCTAAGGAGTTTTTGTCTAAATCTTTTTTTGTATTTAGAAAAAAAGCACTTTTCTGCAAAATAGTCAGTCAATTGATAACAAAAAAAGTTTAATTCATATCAAAAAACGGCTTTCTATTATCATAGAGCATAAAATTGTGAAGCTACTGTAAAATTTTCAACAGGATTAATGTAACCGTATTTGAGTAATCTGTACACCCAGTTTTCAAAAAGTGGTTTCGAGAAAAAATCGTCTGAAGCTCTACAAACACTCAGCGCGTCTTCCATGGCGCTGTGGAAAAATCAAAAATTTAAAATCTTAAAATTTGCCGCTTGTGCCTTTCAAACTGTCTAATTAATCAGGTATATTTTTGCCTGACCGACAGCCCTTGGACAGAGAAACACTTGTTTAGGATATCTGGGAAAACTTTGTCTTCATTAAATCGAAGGAGACTTAGGCAACTTTGGTTCCTGGGCGAGATAATTTTAATTTTCCAAAGTATCAGGTATCAGTACTGGTCATTAAACCGTGTCACAATTTTAAATGCCAGCTGTAGATTGAGAAGAAATCTGCAGGCTAAGAAGATGACATCTAGAGAACCTCCTGGGACAGGAAAAAATAAATTTTCGCAGAGCCGTTTTTAGTTGATCTTACGGAACTGTCAACGAATAACTATAAATTCAACGAATCGGCTTCTTCGTTCATCTGTGAGTTGGAAGGAGGTTAACGAAAAAATGAATTGGGGAGTTCGAACCTCCTTGTTAAAAAAATTATGTGTGGAACCTCCCTCTATAAAATGAAATCCTTTTTGAGCCACTGGGGCCCAGTAAAGTCTACCGTTTTTGTTTTTATAGCAAAATGGGGCAAACCTGATTTCCTTGAGTTGGTACATAAATCTAACTAACTCAATAATTCAGTAGTTTCAGAAATGCGCATATTAATTGTCGTTGCATGCAAGGTTTCACATTCTCTTATCTGAAAATCAAACAATTTTTTCTGGTAAATGTGTGAGGTCAGTTAAGCAAAGGTGACTTTTCAGTGAATAGTGAACTTATAATCCAAATTATGGACAATGATCTGGATGAAGAATATTAACAACGCCTTAATCAATTCTAAACAAATTTGTTGTGATATCAAATCATACTTTAGTCATAACTACTAGAACCGATACTATTCAACTAAATTGAAGATTGCTCCAGTAAAGTGGTGCTTTATATTCTTATCGAGCGGTTATTGATTAACGAATCGATTTTTATACGGTCATGACCGTATAAGGTGACCGGTTACCTCGTAGAGCAGCCCCCACTACTGTCGTATGTAAGTTTTGTTTGTTTTCAGTAAAAGGACATCAGACTCAGTCACGAGGACCTCCCACTGAGTGTGGAGGCTGTTTAATGTGTCATTCCAAATTGATGTGATATTAAAAAAAATTTCACTCTACGAAAGTTGCCACGGCTTCTTGAAGAAATTTACTGTTGTATGGGTACCTTAGGTGGTCTGCCGCCTGCTCTTCTCATCCATCAATCGGGCCCTTATACCGGTTGGTGGGGGGGAAGGACTAGAGCGGAAACTAGACTAGACCTCCTCGTGGTGGCCACCGGTAACAGCCACTTCGGGCAGGGTCTCGTCTCTACCTGATAGTGGCTGGCTAACTAGTCGATTTCCCCTATAACTCCTCTCTCCAAACTTTTATTTCAATCTACCCTTTTTTTCCTCATCCTCCCCCTAATCCAAGGTGTCACGCGACCCGTGCCTATTGGACTGGTTTGCAGCCAGGGGGTAATACCGGCTGTATTCTTACGGAGCCTCTCTGATACCTGCCCGCCTCAGAGAGTAACTGTGGGCTTACCGTGCTATCGGGGGCTATGGCACGGCGGACCTCCAAACCCCCACACTCGTGGGACCAAGTATGGAGAAACAATTGAGGAACATAAACTCAGCAGCGGGTTCTTATACCGCAACACAACTGGCGCGTCAGGTGGAGCATATCCAGGACACTGACGCCCAGGTTTCTACTCCTAGGAGTAAGAAGACGGCAAGACGTACGACATCTGGCACCTTTGGCACCAAAGTAGGCAAATTTGGGCCAAAGCCAGAAAGGACCGGGACGAAGGACAAACGGAAGGAAAGTCAGGTGGTAGTGGGGTCTGCGGGTGCCTCGGCGCCCAAGGATACGATACCACAACCCTCGACGAGTACTGGCCTGACATCCGGACAAACTCTCAAGCCGGGCAAGCTTGTGGAGACCAGGAAGGAGACTGGGTTGAGTGGCGCTGGTGCCAAATGGTACTTGCGCTATCTCAAGGAGGGCTTAACGCCAGAGCAGGCCAAACAGAAGGTCTTGGACCGCGCAAAACCTACCTCGCTTGACGCGAAGAAGAGGGGCGCGGCCGAGATCAGCCCTCAGGAGGGCAATGTGGCCAAGAAAACGAGGACTGAGGTGCCAACTCGGACTGTACCAAGACAGAAGGCGGGAGTCAGGAGGCCAGGAACTACCTATGCTAGTGCCGCTAAGGGCGTTAGACTGGCAATACTCCCGGAATCTTTCCCTGTGAGCATACTCTCCAGAGAGGAGCAGGGTCAGATTGAAGAGGCACTTGTAGCAGAAATGTGTAAGGGCTGGAGGGCTAAACTCCAGTTCGATGGCATACACTTTCGGCCAGGACTCATACTGGTTGACTGTGTTAATGCAGACACAGCAGAATGGCTTAAGGGCCTAGTCCCCATTCTACCTGGCTGGAAGGGGGTAAAGCTGGCAACGTGCGACGGGGACCTCATACCCGGCGTACATCTGCTAACTGTCTACCTCCCGAAGGCTGCAGGGAAGGACAATAAACAGCTCCTCGATTTGCTCATCGCCCAAAACGAGGGGCTGCACACAAACTTGTGGAGAATCTTCCGTTCAAGGGACGAGAAGGATGGCAAGGTTCTGACGATCGGAGGTGGCTGACACGCCAGAAACGGATACTCCCTCGGAAGGCGTAGCCGAAATTCCGAAGGAGGTGGCTACTCTTGTAGAGAAAGAGGCCGCCAGCAGTGAGGTCGTCGAGGAGATTAGCCTCCTGCCTCATGAAGTCGAGGGGATCGATGCGATCGACCTCTCGATGCTGAGCATGGCCGCTGACGATGAAGACTCCAGAGTCACCCTGTCAGACCTAGACAAGGAGAGCGGTCTGACGGAGGATGAAGGCGGCGCCGGAAAACCCTAAGGCCGCCATGACCAGCACCGCAGTTGCGCAGATTAATCTGCACCACGCGAAGGCCGATTCTGCGGTCATCGCGAGGGCAACCCTCAGGAACAAACTGAGCGTGGTGCTGGTCCAAGAACCCTGGGTGTGCAGGGGCCAAATCAAAGGTTTGGCAGAAAGGAACATACAGGTAATTTGGGACATCAGATGTAATAAACCAAGAGCCTGTATGTTAATAACCAATGGTTTGAATTTTATATGTCTTCCAGATTACCTTTCTAGGGATTTGGTTGCGGTACAGATACCGGTGCAAATAAACGGGACCGCGCAGGACATAGTAATGGCCACAGGTTACTTCCCAGGAGAGGACACCCTGGCTCCGCCAGAGGCAGTCTCTAGACTGGTGAAGTACTGTGAGCGGAAGAAGCTGCCACTTATACTGGGTTGCGATGCGAATGCGCACAGCGAAGCCTGGGGAAGCAGCGATACGAATCAAAGGGGTGAGTACCTTTTAGAATTTATTATAAGTAATAAATTAGAAATTTTTAACGTGGGAAATTTACCAACGTTTGTAACCAGTTCGAGAGAGGAGGTCCTAGACATTACCCTAGGAAATACTCTAAGCTCCGAGCTGGTTAAAAACTGGAGGGTGTCTGGGGAGCCTTCAATGTCGGATCATAGAATAATACGTTTTGACATTGAAGGTTCTGCTTCAGTTAGGAAAATTTTGAGAAATCCCAGGAAAACAGACTGGGAAAAGTTCCAGGAAACACTGAGTCTTAACTCCGCCAACCTTGGGCTGGGGGAGAATATCAGGAACTCTATGGAACTAGATAATATGGTGAACTGCTTTAATAAGGTAGTCATCGATGCGTATGAGAACAGCTGCCCGGTCAGCAAGATTGCTTCCTCCAGGGACGTACCCTGGTGGAATAGGGACCTCAGCATACTGCGAAGCAAGGTTCGCAGGTTATTCAACCGGGCTAAACGTACCGGGAACTGGGGCGAGTATAGGAGTACTCTGACACTCTATAATAAGGAGATCAGGGAATCCAAGCGAAGAAATTTCAGAAATTTCTGTGAAAACATAGAACAAACCTGTGAGGCATCCAGACTCTTTAAGGTTATGGCAAGGAGCCACAACCTGACCTCTACCAACCTCAGGAAAAGCAATGGGGAATTTACCGAGAGTGAGGAAGAGAAGGTTCAGCTACTTCTAGATACTCACTTCCCGGGCTCCACTGCTTGGGGAGGGGCAGGGCAGGTTGAGGCGCTATACAGGATCTCTAAAAGAGACTGGAGAGTGGCAAAGGAAATCTGCACGGAGGAAAGGGTACAGTGGGCGGTTAACACCTTCAAACCACTGAAATCACCTGGACCCGACGGCATTTTTCCGGCCCTACTACAGAAAGGGATGTGTCTTTTCAAACACCACCTGCTGAAAATAACTAGAGCCAGTCTGGCACTGGGTTATATACCAGAAGCCTGGAGGAGGGCAAAGGTAGTTTTCATACCAAAGGCCGGGAAGAAGGACCCACTTCATCCGAAATCTTTCAGGCCAATTTGCCTAACTTCTTTTGTACTGAAAACTCTAGAGAAAGTTGTGGACAACTACATAAGGACGACAGTCCTATTAGACAACCCTCTGCATACTTGCCAACATGCTTATAGGGCAGGTCGTTCCACCGAGACTGCTCTATACCAACTGACGAGTGTGTTACAGGAAAGTCTAGAAGAGAAGGAAATGGCACTTTGTGCCTTTCTGGATATAGAGGGGGCCTTTGACAATACCTCTCATGAAGTCATAGACAATTCTTTAACCAGCAGGGGCCTGACTAATACCCTAAGAGGCTGGATACATAGCATGCTCGCTACTAGGTCGGTGGAGATACAGACTAGTACGGGTGGCCCAGTTTTAGCAAACACAACCCGGGGCTGTCCGCAGGGGGGAGTACTATCACCTCTACTGTGGAGCCTCGTGGTTGATGATCTTTTACAGGAGCTAACTAACGCTGGCCTAACGGTCCAGGGTTATGCGGATGATATTGTAATCCTATGCAGGGGAAAATTTGAAGATACCCTGCGGGAAAGGATAACCTTAGGACTAAGGTTAACCAAGAAGTGGTGTACAAAAGTGGGGCTGAATATAAATCCGGCAAAGACCACCGTTGTACCCTTCACAAGAAAATACAAACTTGATGCTCTTAGACCTATACGTTTGGATGGGGCGGAGATAGAATTCCAGAAGGAGGTGAAGTATCTAGGCGTTATACTAGATCAGAAACTTCTCTGGAAAGGACACCTAGAGGCAACGATAAGTAAGGCCACGAGGGTCTTCATGACCTGTAGATCCATATCAGGGAAAAGTTGGGGTTGTACTCCGACTATACTGAGATGGATTTACACGGCGATTGTAAGACCCATGATAACGTATGGTTCGGCTGTCTGGGTAAACAGGACCAGCCAGGCGACCACTATCAAGGCGCTTAGTAAGCTACAAAGACTGGCATGCGTGTGCATAACAGGGGCTATGAGAACGTGTCCAACAGCATCCTTGGAGGTTCTTTTGGAACTTACACCTCTTCACTTATATATACAGACCCAGGCGAAGAGGGCTCTCCTACGGATGACTGATGTCAATATCGGGGCTGAGGGATTCCTGAGTCGTAAGAGGATTGATACTCTCACGCTTCAGCATCCCGAAATCGCAATACCGAGGGACACAATCTCACCGAAGTTCAGCTTTGTCAAACGGTTCAGAACTGATCTTAGTAACAAAAGGAAATGGGTAGGTATATCGGAAACATATCGGATAGACCAGCACATGATATCCTGGTACACAGATGGCTCCTTAACGGAGGAAGGTACCGGGATAGGAGTATACGGGCCGAGGATACGATACTCGGAACCTACTGGAAAGCACACTACTATCTTCCAGGCGGAAATATACGCCATTGAAAGGTGTGCTCATTTCAATCTGGTGAAGAATTACCGGAACCGGAAAATTGCCATTCTTTCTGACAGCCAAGCGGCTATCAAGGCACTTAGATCCTACCAGGTGTCCTCGAAACACGTATTGGAGTGCCTTGAGAAGCTGAATGAACTTGGCCGTTACAACAAGGTGTGGGTACTTTGGGTTCCGGGCCACACCGGCATTGAAGGGAACGAACGGGCTGACGAGCTAGCAAGGAAGGGAGCTTCCACACCCTTTGTCGGCCCTGAACCTTTTTGTGGGTTGGGAAAAGGAGCCTCCTCCATTCTACTGAGAAAGGACGAGATAACCAGAAGGAATCTATACTGGGAAAATCAACCAGGTCTAGAGCATTCGAAACTGGTTATCGGATCCTATAATAGAAAACGTTTCGAGGAGTGTATGACCTTGTCAAAAAATAACCTAAGGATTATCACGGGAATGCTTACAGGGCATTGTAGATTGAACTATCATCTAACGAAACTAGGAATCCGTGAAAACGGGTATTGCAGGTTCTGCTTGCAGGAAAACGAGACTGCAATACATATACTAGGAAATTGCCCTGTACTCATGCATAAGAGAAAGAAGCACCTGGGAGACTATATCATATCCGGTGCAGACTGGGTATCCAGAGGCTTAGGAAACATACTAAGATTCCTCTTGGATACTGGACTCACTGACAGTCTTTGAGGTCCAAGAAGGGGGCACAATAGATCTTCTAGGTCGCAGTGCATTATCCCCATTAATAATAATAATAATAATGGGTACCTTAAGGTACAGTTGAATGGACAGGCAAACACTAAAAAAAAATATTTATTTTTCTTACGTTTTTGTCATTTCTGCATTTTGAAGGAAGTGCCACATTTTTCTTGTGTTCAAAATATAATTAAGTATTGCATTTAGAATGTCCATATCAGAAAAGCGGCAGTTCGCATTCCCTTCAAGAAGCTCAAGAAGCAGAAAACAAAACAAAAGAAGCATAAATCAACTCGCGGTGCGCATTTTTCGTTTTGCCGACATATCTGCGGGATGCCAACGCCGCGTCACTTCACTGCGACAGCACTGCTTCGTTGTGCTGTCATTAATGTGTCAATTTAGTTTAACGAGATTTTGTTGGTCTTACAGTGGCACTTGACACTATCGCAGGATTCTTCCGCACCAATGTGTTGCGCTGTTGTTGGTTTTCCTTTTTGTCCTCACAAAAGCAAAGGAAAATGTGATAAAGTGTACAGCGAAAAAAGGGCACACTGTCCAAATTTATGGAATGAAACTTCCGCTCGCCGTTTCATTTTCACCGCGTCGGCGATTTTCTTGAGGTGCAGCTAAATGTTTAACTTGTGATGTAATGAAAGGCGCAAAGGTGGGGGAGGGGGGCGGCGGGCGTTGGTGCGTGCATGGTAACTGACAACGGAAACGCAAAAGCATACGTCAAATACACGCGCGCAACAACAATATTTGGCGTTTTATTTGCAATATTACCTATTGTTGTTGTTTTTGGTAATTTTGTCGTTATTGTTGCTTGTTGGCCTTGCTGGCTTTCTTCTTTCCTTTTCGGCATTGTGGCCATTTTAGTTTTTCACCGAAATCGGTCCCTGTTCTTCACAATAAGCAACAATAACAACAATGCATGACACAATGACTGTTGTCCCTTCGGTCTCAGCATTTGGCATTTACACATTTTTTCCATAAATAAATAAATGAATGAGAGACAGCAAAAATGAATTTTCATATCTTTTGAATATGTTGCGTCAGTTGAATCGGGTCAGGTTGCGCGTCGGTTCTTGAAAAGCGAAAAAGCTGCGTGGCGCTGGGCGTAGGTGGCAGCGCACTGCTGGTGGGACAGTTTTTCGCTTGTATGCTCAACTCCGGGTGGGCGTGTGTGTGTTTGTGTGTGTCTGCGCTGATAATGTGCACGCATACCGGAAGGATGCGCGCCGCGCATGATTAATATGAAAAACATGTTTTGTTGTTGGTGTGTTTGTACTCGTGTTACAACGCCATTGAATTTCGGTCGTTGTTGTCGCACTTGAGTTGGGGTCAAATTTAATAAAATTGGTAGGAAAAAGCACTTTACAAAATACTAAATATGTACATATGTAGATTAATATTGCTGCAAACGTTCAACAAATATTATGACAGATATGATCAGTTTTATTAAAATTCGGAAATTTAAGGAATTTATAAGAAATATTGTAAACTCACACTGAAAACAACAGATCGAAAAGGGTAATTTTTTTTTAAAACAAGTAATTACTTTTTTAGATGCGGTTTCCTGTAAATTTATTATAGCATCAATCCTCTTGTTCGGTACTAAAAGTTATACACAAATATTTGTTTATTCATTTATTTATTCGAGTCAAGGGATCAAAATCTACTGAAACTTAGAAACTTAATATCTAAATATATTTATATTTATATAAATAATAATACAAATAAATAATATAAATATAAATAAATAAATAAAAAAATTATAGACTAAAGATTAGTTAGTTAGATCAAAATTTTAAATTTCAACGTTTCACTATGATTTAATTGGAAACATTAGACATTCTGATGAAATTAACAATTTAAATTTCAATAATGAAAGCTTCAGTGCCAGTAATGAGGTCAAATGTTGCGCTATCACCTTTGTGAACTTCCTTCATCACAACAAGTAAAATTGTTTGCAATATTAGTTCATTATTAAAAAATTTACCAAAAATTCACTAAGGACCTCAAAAATCTACCATCAGAAAATGAATATTTCCTAAACTTTTTTCTGAATGATTCTTACTCCTAACTTTCTCTTATTACTTGTTACTCCTTGGCCATTAGAGGCCAAAGAGATATTCCTTCTAATCTAGAAGGAAATCTCATAATCTGGCAATATTGATTTAATTGGGGTTTTTCGAGATCCAGATTTGGCAGTTTTACACCTTAAGGTACCCAAGCTGTTGAAATACGAGATAATAGATTGTTGTAGTGAATTTGGTACAAAAATGTAATATCTGATTGAATTCATAATGAAGCAAATACGTGTCAATTGTTGTTGGACAGTTCAAAAATGGCGCAAATAATTTAAATGACTTATCTCTCTCATAAAACTGATACCAAAGAAAATAAACATACACTTCATATTCTTTGTTTAGACCTATGAACGTACAAACTTCACGCCATTTCTTGGCTCTATGAAACGCCAGTGGGGCTGATCCTCTTTTTTCTACGATAGCCTGGTGAACTAGAAACGATTGATGGAGTAGGGAACTAGTCTCTTTTCTTATTGTTGGAGCGATCTGTTCAACTCCTACTAAGGCGCTCACTTTCACTTTTGCTAAATGTTTTCTATGGTTGCTATTAGTTAAACCGATCACGAAGTTTTCAGGCTAAATGACCATCGGTGGAAAGTCTAGAGTTGACGTTGGTCATTTATTCCACAGGATCCACGGCATTAAATTATTAACTAGAAGAAGCATTTGATCTCTTGTCGTATCTAATGCATGGCCTGTGTTCAACTCAATATTTTTTTTCCACCGATTCAAAACTCAATAGCAGAGTTGGTTCAGTTGCCTTTTGAGATCACTGGAATATAAGTTTGTGCGCTTGACTTCCTGACCATTGCAGTGTTTCCCAATCAGACAATCATTAAGTCACTCACTGGTGCATGCAACTACCACAAAGTGGTTGCAAAGTGCTGCATCGCTCTAAATATTTTATCAGAGTATATAGGAATTCACCTTTGATTCACCTGACAAGGAAGTGCTTTTCTAACTGAACTGTCCAAAAAAATTAGCAACTGATATTCAACAAAGCATTTAAATATCTATCCGTGTGGCTAATCGGCTCTAGGCAGAGGAGATTTCGTACAGACCCTTCAAACAAATCCTGTGCATAGGTTATGGTTCTCTTTAACACTAGAATGCCCGACAATCTGACCTACCTAAAATGCCCATATGTAGTCATTTTGACTACACTATTGTTTACTGACTTTTTTTATTTTATTGGGATTTTAGTAGCAAATATGAATAAATGTACATGAGATGAAATTAAAATAAGTACTTCATTTTTATTTTTTATGGTTAACAAAGAAAATTCCTTTAAATATAGTGGCGTACTTTACACATCAATGGGATAAAATGGAATGAAATTTGGAATTTGGATTTTGTGAATGAATTTTGAGAGTGACTTTTGGATTGAAAAACTTGGGAATTGTCACAACCTACTATGATATTTTTTTTTAGTGTTTCCAAATATTTGAAATTTTCATATTTCGCAATTGCAGATGCATATTTGTCTATTTATCAGTAAGATTTGCTGACAATTTTATATAGGTAGTCAAAATGACTACCATTGGGCATTTAAAGTAAATTTTGCAAAATTGGGGTAAACAATTTGTTTACAAGATGTTTAATTTATTTATTCCATTTAGCTTTAAAACTTAGTAAAAGTCATATAAGATATTTTTTTAGAAAGCGATACAATAAAAGTTATTTACAATAAAAGACCTCAATGTAATCAAAATGACTACCTTGGGCAATCTAGTGTTAAACAATGGTTTCGGTTTTTTGTCCTCAAAGACTTAACCTTACTTAGACTTAAAAAAAAAGTGACGTAGTTTCGTATCGCTAGATGAGGAAGAAACTGTTTCATGCTTAAGGGATAACACCATTCAAGATGCAGAAAAAAGGTCCCACAAGTATGAAAAAGGTCCACAGTATGGAAAAGAATTTCGGAAGTATGAGCAAACATTTTTTTATTATCATTTTGATAGAAAATAGCGGCAACAGAGACAATCTTGGAAATAATCTTTTGTTCAAACTGACTGACACCTAACGTTTGCTCACCAATTCTAACCATTTGCCGATTCGACGAACGTTCTTAAGGTGTTTTTTTCATGTATTAATATAATTTTTTAAATTATAACCTAACTATTTATATAAAATGAGCGAAATTTCAGAAAGATAACATAATGAAAATGTAAAAAATACTGAAAAATTTTAAAATACTAATAGATACAAAAAGAGAATACTGATCGGTAGATATATAAATATATGAAGCATAAAATACCAAAACCTGTTAGATTAAAACGAGAGACTGGAGAAGCACACATTTTTCTTTTATTAATTTTGACGAATTGTAACCAAACTTAAGTTGAAAAGAAATCGAATGTTAGAATTTTGAATCAGAGATGAATAACTGTGCAATTTATTTTATGTTTATCAAATGGTGCCTCTCGTCTAGTGATGTGTGCAAAAGCTGCGGAGATGAAGAAGTAGAAACGATTCAACACTTCCTGTGCCGGTCGAACTGGTTTGCCCCGGATTGAGACTGATTGGTTCGCTCCAGAACCAGTTAGGAAGGGATTCACAATGGGCCAATTCGGCCTTCGAGTGGAAGTGCGGTCTCTGGGCCGCACACACCCTTCCCTACCTAACCTACTTTGTACTTGTGATTGAGTGTGAATTTTAGACATTTTCCAAAAGTATTTATGTGAACGTAGTTTTTCAAAGTCTTTTTCATTTTAGTTAATTTGACTCCTACGATCTGAAAAGATTTTTAAAATAAACCAAAATCCAATGCTTAAAAGAAAATTTGAATAAAACAAATTACATTTGATGCTTATTAATTCTAAAGCAATATTTTTATTCCATAATAGATTTTTTATATTTGTAAAATAAATTAATTAAAAAAAAATGTTTTCAATTCATCATATAAATATTTACAAAGAATTGACAAGTTTTTAAAAAATAAATGTACAAAATTTCTTACAATAAAATTCAAAATTTGTAGACAATTTACACCAAACTTAAACTTAAACGTAATGTGGAAAATCATCAAATGACTTCGCTATTTCGTTGTTTCGGCGCGCTCTGGCTTCCAAATCGTGCACCTTCAGCTTCAGTTCCGTCTTGAACCATATTTGCCGACTGATAATGTCGGCACTATTGTCAACGATGTCGAGCAGATGACGCATTCCTTGCGATATCAGACTGTCCGTCAGGTTGATTTTTGCGTTGGTATGGTCCAGGATGGATGGTCTGGGCCAGCGCAACTCCTCGAGGTAAACGAACAGCTCGTAACTCAGCGTTGGCATTTTTAAATGAATAAACAAATACTTTTGCCAAATGTAGACTTTAGTTAGTGAATTCTGTAAAGAAATCTCGAGGTGGCTGTATAAACTGAAACTGGTGCAGAATTTGCGCGAGAGCTTCTTTTATATCTCGCTGAAAGTGCAGTGACAGGTGCCTGTTCGGTTGAAGGGACTGCAGGCTTCTGTGGTTCGATGCACTAAAGTTTTTATTGTTGCTTCGGGTGCGGCTACCTGTCGTAGACAACATAGTTTTGCCCTTTTGGGAATTTTTTTAATCGTTTTTAAACCATAAAACTGCGCAATTACTGAAAGGGTGGAATCATAACTACTGGCCTAATTTTCTAATTTTCCTACAATTGGAGACTTTCACAATAACGTCTGAACAATGGGTCATCAATTCTAAGTCATTCGTTTATTGAGTTCATGGCATGGACCCATAAGTCTATGCATTACAATAGAAAACAACACACTGGCAACATGTAATAAAAACGCGAGTCAAGGGCACACAGACAAATTACTTTTTCATGGCATTTCATGGAGACTGAAACCCAATGACTTCAGGCTTTCCCATAATTACAATAACGGTTGTGAAAATTATTAGCATTAAGGCTGGATGAGTTTTATGTTTTGTGTCTATTTAAAACTTTAATTTGTAGTGTTTATTTTTGAATTCTTAATCTATAATTTTCTACTTTAAATTTTATATATTTACTTGTTAATTTTTTTATTTAAAATTTAAAAGAGAAAATTCTTAGAAAATTTTTAGTTATTAATTGTTTTTTTGTATTAACAACTTAAATCGTATTTCTTAATAATTTTTAATTTAAAAAAAATTAAAATTTGAATTCTTAAAAATTTTAAATTAAAAAAGTTAAGTTTTAATATTTTTGTGTTAATTCAAAACTTAAAATTTGAGTTATTAATTGTTAATTTTTTCTTTTGAATTTTTATTTTCTAGTTTTAAATTTTTAACACATAATTAAAAATTTTTAGTTTTCATTTTTCATTTTTTAGTCTTAATTTTAAATTTTGTTTTTAACGTTTAGTTTTTAATTTTCAAGTTGTAATTGTTAATTTTTAGTTTTCAATTTTTATTATTAACATTGTATTTGAAAATTTTAAATTGTTGCTTTTCAATTTAGTTTTTATTTTGGTTTTTAATTTGTTTTTTTTTTATTTGTTAGTTGCTAACTTTTAGTTTATAATTTTTTATTTCAAAGTTTTAATTTTTAAATTGTCAGGAATTGATTTAGTTTTAATTTTTGATCTAAGTAAATTAAAAATTCAAATATCTAAATTTTTATTTTAATTAAAATTTCTAATTTTATATTTAATTTTTAATTTATAATTTTTAAATTTAAAATGTTTTAACTTCTATTTAATTTAAATTTTAAATGTAAATTTTAATTGTAAATTAAGTTTAATTTTAGTTTTGATTTTAATTTCAATTTGAATATTAATTTTAAATTTAATTTTAATTTTAAATTTAATTTTAATATCAATATTAGTTTTGATAGTAGTTTTAATTTTAACGATAGTTTTGATTTTGATTTTATTTTTATTATATTTTAATTTAACTTAAGTTTAATTGTAATATTAATTTTAATGTTCAACTTTTTTTTGTTTCGTTTCTTTCTCTGAAGGTTGGGCAGGAAGGCTACAAGCCTTCCATAGCACTCAGTCCGTAATTATAATTATACTATAATTATTAATGTTAATTTTAATTTAAATTTAATTGAATTTGAATTTAAAATTTAATTTGAATTTTAAGTTCAAATTGCAATGTTTAGTTAAGATTTATTAGACAATTTTTAATTATAAGTTTTTATTTTTAAAACTAACTTTTATTTTTCAATTTTATTTTGTAATGTTAAATTTTTTACTTTTAATTTTAATTAAAAATTGGTGTTCAATTTATGATTTTCAATATTTAACGCCTTAATTTTTATTTGTGATTTGTGACGCTAATGTTTTAGTTTTAAGCTTTTTATTTGTCATTCATTATTAAAAATAGATTTTGGAATTTAAAATTTAAAATTCTTTGCTTTTAATTTTGAATATAATTATTTTTTTTGGTTTTTAATTTTGAATTTTGAAATTTTAGATTCTAGTTTAAAATTTTTAGCTTATAATTTGGATTTTTAGTTTTCAATTGTAGTTTTTAATTTTAATATTTAATATTTAATTTTTAACTTGTTCGCTTGTTCAAAGGATATTGACGGATTATTTGTCATTAGTCATTATAAAGGCCCGCGGAGACCACCCAAAATATTAAGGATAATATCAATCGATTTTTGCTTATATGCGTCAAAACTGTTCACACCACTTTGGTTGAGTTTTAGTGTTTTTTTATTAATTATATATACCTATAATATTTTGTTGTTTTTCAGTAAAAAAAGTATTCAATTTAAAAACTATGTACTTAAATTTGTGTTATTGTTATTAAAAAGTAAACAAATTAATAAACTTTCTAACTCACGAAAATTCGTGAACACTTTTGTCCGCCACTGTAAATTTTAATTTTTTATTGTTTAGTATTATTTGGTTTGTTTTTCATTTTTAACTTTTACTTCTTAGTTTGTTAATTTTGAATATTCTTTTTTTTTAATTTTCAATTTTATTTTTTTATGAGTGTTTAATTAAATTTAAATTTTTTATTTTCAATTTATACTTTGCCATACGATGCACGTTAATGTGGACAAAACAACGCATTACATTATTTTGTATCCTTCTACGAATAAATCGAAAAGTAGTTTGTGATTGTTTAACTTTAATTTTGTCATTTATTAACTTAAATAATTTTAAATATCAAATCAAATATTGTTATTTCTCAATAGACCTGAGTGCTCGCGGTAGCAGAGGTTCTTTGCCATAAATTTGCAACTTTTAACTTGGCTAATAATTCCAGTTAAATTGTTTTGCATCTCCACAAACGCTCGTTACATAGTGAGCAGAAAATAACATAATTTAGTGAACTGATTTTCAACCTCTATTTGCAATTTTTATTCTTAACATATTAAAGTATCTAGTTTCCACATGCACAATTTTCTGGGTAATCTTTTTGTTGTCCCTGATTCCTGGTAACAAGTTCTGTGTACTCTGCACTGCGTGCATGTCGAATAAAAATGGGTTGCCAAGTTAATATGAAAACCGAAAGGTATTAAGAAGAATTTCAGAGCTTGGAGGAAGAAACTTGAGTTGGTGGAATGCTGCTTTTTCACTAGAAAAACAGAAACTCAAAGGTATAATATTCTTCACCAATAGTCATCTTCGTTTCAAGTACGAAATTCTATGCCACACGAAGCATAGAGTTTCAAAGGAAAATTTGATCTGCAAGGACAAAAGATAAAAATAGAGAATATTTTCCTCCGAAGTTGTTGACATGACATGATAATTATCTTAAGTTCTAATGCAGACTTTCTTAATACTATACTAATTGTCTCGACGTAGGGGTTTTAGTAATTTCTTTTTTTTTTACTAGTTTTCAAAAATTACCCAAGTTGAAACAAAGGAGACAAAAGATGACCTTTATTTTCGGAAAGACGCCATTTTGTGTAAATTTTTTTTTTCAAATTGGCTACGTCTAGATAATTCTACATCCATGTTTAATAAG
Source organism: Melieria picta (assembly GCA_964056695.1). Classification (NCBI taxonomy): domain Eukaryota; kingdom Metazoa; phylum Arthropoda; class Insecta; order Diptera; family Ulidiidae; genus Melieria; species Melieria picta. The sequence goes on from OZ057399.1 coordinate 44,806,645, forward strand.
AATTAACCTTATTTTTATGTTTTAAATCACCAGGAGGATTGAAATCACGTCAACTAGGAGACATCTTTTTTGTTTAGTCTCCACTTTGCCGGCCTCTACCGACTTCAAATTTGAATTTTTTTTCAACTATCATACATTTTTATACTTTTCAAGTATGTATGAATAAAAAACTGATAAAGACATAGATAGTAAAAATGTGATTACTGTTTTTCGAGGCTCTAGACTAAAATACGCCCCTATATTGTACGATCTAGGCAGCCATTTCATATCGCATTTTCTGGAAGTAAATCTTTTCTTCCACCGAATTTAATGTAACACCCGAAGTAAAATACGTTGCGAAGTGTTGTTGGAATCACAGGTCCATGTCATTAAAATTCGGCCAAAAAAGTCAGTTGTCATGGCTCAGTCAGCGTCTTGGCATTTTCGAATGCAATGAGCCCCCTAAACCCTTTCGCTACAGGTTTTTACTGGGGAAAGTTAAAATTTTAAATTTTACGTCTTAGGCTTCTATGTGATTATATTAGCAACATTCCATAAGAAATTTTTGAATTTTTGTACTCGGACCCTGTATTTAAGAGTGTTTTTCTATGAGAGCAACCATATCGTTGTGGCTGTAATAATTACTTAAACATTAAACTTTTTACGCATAACGAAAATTTGAATATTTCTTCATTTAAGAAATTCAAGAATTTGAAGATTCTTTGAATAATACTTCAGCTAAAATTAAAAAAAATTATCTAAATTGAAAGGAAACGTCAAATTAAAAAGTTCTCTAATTTTTTCTGCTTCTTCTTCCTTTACTATGTCAAGATATACCATTAAAAAACGTGTATACTTCTCTTCTTTAAACTTAAATATTCAGTTTATTAATTTCGTATTTTTCCTAAAACTTCAAACTATTCCAAAGACTAACAAAAAAATATATTCTTGCATAGAGGATGCAGACGTCCACAAAGTAGCATGTTGCCATATGGCAACAAAATTGCGAAAGGGTTAATTAAGCTTTAAATTACTTCCACCCAGGGGCTTAGTCAGAACTTGTACATGGGGGGGACGGGGGGGCAAACAATTGTTTGCCAATTTAGTATTTCGTGCTTTTTAAAGTAAACTTTTTTTAAATTTCTGCAAACGCGCAGCGGATGACCCCGAATAATGCGAGGCCTTGCATTGGTTCAGGAAGGATATATAGGTTAGGAGATAGGGTTTAGAGTGAAGTGGTTATGGACTCTTGTCTTGAACCCAACAAGCTCATAGGTGCTGGGAAAAATATCTGCAGGGCCAGAAACTCTCTCTCTCTATAATGCGTAGTGCGCTGGGACATCCTTTCAACGTGGACTGCATGGGCGCCAGTATTCAAACTGGTAGCCCGGGGGAATACCCAGAGCGATGGCATCAGACTGCTCATCTCCTCTGAAAAATTACCGAAAAAGTATCGATAGAATAAGGCACATATACCACGTTTCGATGATGTTTTGAGGACTCAATAGAGGTGAATACCCTACTGTCTACTTTTCAAACAGAGTATTTTGTGGTGACACCACCTATGTACATAAATGTGGCTTAGTGCATTGGAAATTTACATTTTTTTCCCCGATTTTTAGAAAAAATGAAATTTCATGAAATTTGGTTAACTGGAAGTGAAGTTATTGCATCTGAAGTGAAAGTGTCTTTGTGTAATTGGTACAAAAGTTAGCATCGAACACAGAGCCAATATTAACTTTTGCTTTAAACTTGTTAAATCTTTAACCGAAAAATGTCAAGGGATGATCATTTATTCCGTTGCAGAGTTCATGAGTGGTAGACGTGATTTAAAAACGATTGCCAGAACAAACGACTGAATTCCAACTGAATTCCGCGATCACCGCAGACTCCAAAAGGCTTGAGGCTTGCACCGACATCCTGAAGGACATTCCGGCGGACAATCTAAGACACTCATTAGACATTCATTTTAGAGAGACTTACGAAAAAAACAAATAGATTTTGCACAAAAAAAGTGTTTTTATTTTTTAAAGACCTTTTTGCAAATGTGGCAACGTATTTTCCATGCATAGTGATTGAAAATGTTGAATAATTATTGGCTATGGGGGGGGGGGGGTTCTGACATTAAACCCTCCCCTTGGCTACGCCCCTGCTTGCACCCCCAAATGTGGCTATTTTACCTGTTCAGACAACCGTTGAACATTGCAATACGACACCAATCCAATGTTCTTTATATTCAAATACGAAATCATGTTTCTAAATGGGATTACACATTTTTTTAAGAATAGTTTTTGATTTTGTATTTCAGTTAGTTTCAAAAAATATTAAAAGTCACAGACGATAAACGGTCTTAATTTTCATTTTTTTAAATGAAGACTGCAATGAGTTTCTTGGGCATTCTAGGGTTAACCAAAAGTATTGGACAATATTTCGACTGCAAATATTTCGTAGCTTGCGCATAGTTTGGCGCACAGAACACGAATTTTAATAAGTTTTAAAAATGTCGACAGGTTACTGGCGAACTGTTGACTACGACAGGATACAAACCGTCGAAGAGAGACAGCGTTGCCACCTGAAGCGTCCGTGCATCATGCTGTCAAAGTTCGGACAAAGCCATTGGAAAATAATTTTATGTATGTACATCCATCCATATATTTCACACACACATACACATGTAAGTCGGCCTCGATAGCTCAGCGGGTAGCGCGCTGGCTTCTCATACCGAGCGCCCCGGGTTCGATTCCTGGCTTGGGCTGGAAAAAACACTAATCTACTTCTGTCGCTATCCACATGAAGGGAATGAGAATTACAAGAATCGCACAAGTGCGCTCTTGGCAGGCAATGGCAAAACCTCCAAGTGTGAAAGAAAAACTGCCCATCGCCGTTCGAATTCGGCGTTAAACTGTAGGTCCACTCCCCTCCCTTTCCCCATCCGTTTGAAATGTGTGGTGTATCACATGTTGAAAAAAAAAAAAAACAGTGTTGCATACGCATTTCAAACGGGTGGAATCTGTGGTATCACAACGGGCCCATTAAGAGGCCTAAGTGTGCCTCATACAGAGGCAGCCACCTCAACCTAACCTACACATGTAAGTATGTATTCCCTGTGTTTTGGAATTTCGCTGTATTTTCTGCCAATCAATTGGCTGCGTGAAAAACGAAAAAGCAAACTAAATAACAATGAGATTGCTAAGAATATTTCAACACTTAATGTCTGCGCCACATTTTTCATTCCTGCATTCTTTCACATTTTTGCCAGCTTCGCTGTGCACTTCATTCCGGTTTGGTGTTGTTGTCGAGGCGTGTCCAAACGAATGGCAAGTCATGCATTCAGGTATTCGTTTTATTGACACGTAGCTTACCGCTTCGCTCCACACTGCCTGCTCCATTGGCATTTCGTTTCATGTGAAGTTTCGCAATAAAATAAAAACTTTTAAGAGAACATTTCGCCAACGTGTTTTGTGCTGTCGGCTGGTTGCCACACAATGCGAATTAAGTTAAATAAAAATAAAAAAACATGCGCGCAGTATACAACGCCAAAGGATGTCGGTGCAAGGATGCGCGGCAATACTTAGTGCAGCCAAGCAAGCAGCTACAAGAACCAAAAGAACGCGAAGCAGTAGCGAAGCGGTGCCGATTTTAACGACAGCAACACGAAAATAATGTTATCTGCTTGAAGGACAACGGCGTGCAACAACAACGCTCGCCGAGACCCCGATTTCTTGGCCAATATATCGAATGGTACATTTGCCGCCTTGCTCGCCGAGGAAAACTTAACAAGCCGAAGCCAAAGTTAAAATGCCATTAAATGCACTTCAATGATAAACACATTAGGGACAGGGGCGGACGGACAAGCTGTGAGAAAAACATCAGCTGCTAAAAGATAAAAACAAAAGCAGTGGCAGCACAAAGCGGCGGCGCAGCGGGGCGGCCGGCATGAAGGGGCTGTAAAAAAGGTCGGCGCCACTGACCGGCACACACGAATAATCTCAGATTGAGTGGCAGTGATGGCGTTCGGCGTTTGAGCACACACTGCTTCCGGCCGGGGGACGTCTGTGTGCGTGTGGCGTGTGCGGGCGCCTATGAACAAAAAACGACTACTTCCTCCTTACTTCTCTCACATTTTTTTTTTCTGTTTTTTGCACTTTTTCGCACACACTGCTCGAAGGTTGCTTTGCGTTGCTTTTGTTTTGTTTTATTTTTTTTTGTTTTTTTTTTCATTTTTAGCCTCAACTGTTTGTTACTCCCTTTTAATGTTGTCTGCAAGTGTAACATTTTTATTGCTGGTGTTGTCAAACAACAACAACCACAACAACAACAAAACAAATGCCGCATCTACACAAGCGAAGGAATTTTAATCTGCCGCTCACTTCAGCAACGCGCACGCACCACCATCATAGGTGGGCGTGGCTGTGTTTGATGTTGGCAAAGTGTTGGAAAAACACGATGAAGACTTGTCTGCACGCTGAAAAACATTGCATGTTTGTTAAGTTAAGTTTGTTAAGGCGCAAAGGCGTTTCGCATTTAGATACGTCAAGCAATCTATAACCGGAATGGAATGTATGTAATTTTAGAAAGAAGCGACTTTCTTGTTTTGGCCATCTGGGGTCAGGGGTTAGTGTGTTGGACTGCTATTCTGAAGTGTAGCTCGACTCCATGTTCGAGATCCAAGTTAGAGGGCCATGTGTTCGACTGACGACATCAGTCTCTGCAGTCTCTGCAATGGTGAAACGCTGAGAGAAAATTATTTTGAAAAAGTTTGTGCCTTTCGAATTGGCAAAGATTTCACCGTGCGACAGCATTTTTCACACCGGAAAAAATCCATATGTGCGTGAAACTAGAGACCAAACATAGTAATACTGCGTACTCAGTTTTTCATTTCTACATCCTTTGTCCTTTTAAAAGGACTTAAAAATTTTGAAGAGTATACAAAATTAAAAAAATATAAAAAATACTTTACCTCGTTCGAATATTCCGATATGTATATCAAATGAAAGAGGAAAGGCTCAAGAATTTAAATAAAATTGATTTTTTATCTATTTGTAAAAAAAGGATATGAAAAAAGTCCTTTGAAAATTTTAATCCTTTATATGCTTGAAAATTTATATAGAATATTCTTGAAAAGCAAGTATGTTAAAACCCAAAATCTCCTTGATCACGTGTGAAAATTTCATTACTCTAACTTTATTGGTTAGAAAGTTATTAGTTAGTTAAAGGCGGAGCCTGCAATTCTAATGAAGTACAAAAATTCTAATTTATTTGAGTATCAGTATTTTAAATAATAAAAAGATACAAAATCAATAAAGCGAAAATAATGAAATTTTGAAACGTGAGCCAGGAGATTTTGAGTTTTAACATACTTACTTTTCAAGGAAATTCTATATAAATTTTCAAGGATATAAAGGATTAAAGTTTTCAAAGAACCTTTTTTAATTTTTATTTTGCGTACCAAAATCTGACCGGTCAACGATGGTTTAAAAGTTTGTATGGGGAAACTTGTTTTAACCCTTTCGCTACAGGTTTTTACTGGGGAAAGTTGAAATTTGAAATTTTACGTCTTAGGCTTCTATGTGGTTATATTAGCAATATTCCATAAGAAATTTTTTAATTTTTATACTCGGACCCTGTATTTTAGAGTGTTTTTCTATGAGAGCAACCACATCGTTGTGGCTGTAATAATTACTAAAACATAAAACTGTTTACACATAACGAAAATTTGAATATTTCTTCATTTACTTCAGCCAAAATTAATTTTAAAAAAATTTCTAAATTGAAAGAAAACGTCAAATTAAAAAGTTCTCTAATTTTGTCTGCTTCTTCCTCTACTATGTCAAGATATACCATTAAAAAAGTGTATACTTCTCTTCTTTAACCTTAAATATTCAGTTTATTAATTTCGTATTTTTCCTAAAACTTCAAACTATTCTAAAGACCAACAAAAAAATGTATTCTTGCAACCATAGAGGATGCAGACGCCCACAAAGTAGCATATTGCCATATGGCAACAAAATAGCGAAGGGGTTAATGAGTCTATTGACTTTAAATATGATGAAAGCACTTTAAATGAGAAATAATTCGACATGCATTTTCTTCATAAAAATTTAACAGGGTTAACAAAAGGTTAAGAGAAACTTGATTTATTGGGCCCATTGACTTCAAACTTATGTAAATGTAAAGAAAATTGGGTGTTTGCGACCGGATATATTTATTGCGTATGCGGAGTGAAGAATTTTAATTCAAAATTGTTATATTCATAGCCTACAACAACACTAGCAGTGCTAGTTCGGCAAAAGGCTCATCAGAGACACCAAACTCTTCTCAGCAGCATTCATTATTTTAGCTTTAATTGCCAAAAGATAGGGTTGTGCTTTTTTGTCTATGAAAACCCTGCATCGCCTTACAGACAAGAAAAGTCTTCTGAAACAAATTCTTTAATAATTGTTCCTCAAATATTTTTTGTATATTTTTTTATATATTTATATTTCCATTTACAACACTGCTGCTAGTTTGAGATAAGTAAATTGTGTGCTTGTTGCACTCAACCATCAAACACTTGTCAAATCCAATAAACACTTGAAAACCTCTTGTAGCCCTGCAGTGTGCAGGGGGCTGCCCTGAAGCTGGCTTCTGTCCAAAGTGGCAACACTTGTCGTACATTCACTATGACACACTCGAGCGTATATAATACTTACTCGTACTTATGCATTTATTTGCGGTGCTTGAGGTGCCAAATCGCACATTAGTATGTAGTATATACTTGTACAAGATGTGGGCGATTTTTCTTAAATATTGTTTGAATCTAAGATTGGATTCGCGCCAAGTTTCGCTCACTGCGCCACCACTGTCGTTCGAATTTCAATAGCAAAAACTGCACTTTGGCACGTTTGATGGTCAGCTTTGATTGTTTAAACCACCTGTGTGGTTATGAGAAGTTTTCTTATTTGTGTTTGTTGTTTTTGTATGCTGATTGTATGTGTTATTAGGTCCAGTGGTGCCAGAATATAAAATTGCCACATAAACCGCGCACTTTTCACATTCAGTCAAATCAAATCAATTTGAATCGGATTGAAGCATTGTAGCTGCACCCACAGTGATGCGTTCATTAAATTTTTATTACATTAAAAATCTGTGATAAACTGATTTCATTTTTACGACAAACATAAAAACGAATCGCACCCAATTGAACACTTCAAACTACCACACACACACACACATACACATACTGAAGTATGCATTAATATGTCGGGGAAATATGTACACAAGTGGCTGGGTGGTGCTGGGCGCGTTAATAATTTTTTATTTTATTTTTCTTTAGTGGCCATTTAAATTGCTTAAGCAAGAAATCTCGAGTAAGTCCATGCCGACAATTCCAAATCATTTCCCCACTTCCACGCACACAAACAGGCACAAGCACCAACACATGGGCAGACGGGCCAATGCCAATGCCAACGTTGGACAGACACGCACTCAACGGCACACACTTACACCCTTAATATTTATATATGTGTGTGTGTATGCGCGGTTAGTGGCGACATTTATTTCGCCAAAAAGTACGCAATGTAAAAATTCGAATAAAAACGAAACAAGCGGGCAACGGAGGAAGACGCAAGAGCGGCGCTAAAAAAGAATTACACGCAACGGAAAACAGGCCGGAAAACATGGCGATTCGTTGTGTCTCAAGCAGGGGCGTAGCCAGAACTTGGTCATGGGGGGGGTTTAAAAAATTTTTTTTGCCAGTTTAGTATTACATGTTTTTTAAAATAAAGTGCACTTTCCAAATAGGGCATTTTGTTGTGGCTTATGTGACTTAATGCATTAAAAATTAAATTTGTTCCCTGATTTTTAGTAAAAATTTCATGAAATTTGGTGGACTGAAAGCGAAGTTATTGCATCTGAAGTGGAAGTATGTTTGTATCATCGTACAAAAATGTGCATCGAACAAAGATCCAATATTAACTATTGTTTTAAAAATGTTTAAACTTTAACCGAAGCATATTTGGCTATCGAAGGATGCCATCCCATCTATTGACACTTGTTTTGACTATTTTTTTGTTTACTAAAAGTCGAATTTTAACCATCAACCACTCCTCGTTTTCACATGATGTGGCACCGTGCGAATTTCACCTTTTCAAAGAATGCATTTGCCGATGAAAAAAGCGTTTTGAGAACGTAGAAACCATCCAAAAGGCTTGTACCGACATCCTGAAGGACATTCCGGTCGACGAACTAAACTACTCTTTAGACATGTTTTTAGAACATGCAAATCGCTGTATTAAGCCTAAACGTGACTATTAAAAAAACAAATTAGTTTCGGTAAAAAAGGGTTTTGTTATGATAATATTCTTTTAAATATTTAAAGATGAAAAGACCTTTTTGCTAATGTGGGAACGTACGATGCATAGTGATTGAAAATGTTGACAAATTATAGGCTATGGGGGGGGTTCTGACACCCTAAACCCCTCCCTTGGCTACGCCCCTGGTCTCAAGGATAAAAGTGCGCTTACACGCAACTATAAATGTTTAAGTATGTGTTGGCAGTTTGCAATGCGGGTGCGCGAGTGTGCGTGGGTGCGTATGTACCCTGTGGGAATTGGGACTGGTTCGAATGTAATTTTTCAACTGGTTGCTTATCAATCTTAGCTGACCGTGGAACCGATTCGTTTCCTTGGAGCGAACTCACCATTTTAACATGGCGATGTCCTAGGCGACAGTCAATTGTCCCAGTCTGCATCCATTTGCAACTAGTCCAAAGTCAGTCCTAATTAAAACAGTTTCTAAACCAGTTGCAAAGCGAGTAGTTTGAGAATTAGTTTATTCTGGGTTAGTTTTCTAATTTACGGGGCAAAATAAAACAATTAAATTTTTCAACAATTATTTTATATTTAAAAAAATAAACTATTTGTATTCATAGTATAATTTTTATTTCATGATCGAAAAGTATTCCTCAGAAAATAATTTTCAGAATACAATTTGAAAAATTGTACTTACCACATGAGGCTTATTTTGAAATAAAACACAAAAACTCTCCCCGTAATTTTTATTTTGTAAAAAAAAATAAAACTGAAAAATAAATTCTCATTCTTCAAGTGAAAAATAAAGCTAAGGTCCCACGATTGCCGCAAATGCGCCGATCATAGCCCGATCTGTCGACAAATTTAGTCGGCTAAACCTGACGAACAGAAATATCGCCCCGAAAGATTTCATAGTTAGGTCACACGATTGTCCGAATCGAAAAAAAATTTAAATCAATCCTCAAAAAATTTCAAAGCACCGACAAGATTGTCGGCCCCTATGGTTGGTGCTCGAGTTGCCGACAAAATTCGGCTCAATTTTAAATTTTTTTGTCTGGCTTCAACTGTTCACACGATTGACGCTACAGTACCGATTTCGTTCAGGAGACAACAGGAGACAGATCGAATATTTTTGACATTTGCGCCGAAACCGAATCGAGTTCACACGATTGGCATTCGAGTTTTTTAAAAATGCGTAAAATTTCTACGCATTGCGGCAATCGTGGGACATTACCTTAAAACTCACCGCATAATTTTTATTATTACCCCAAAAAATAAAACAACAAATAATTTGTGTTTTCTGATCAAAAAAAAAATCAACAAATAATTTTTATTCGATGAGCGCAAAGTAAAAATCGAAAAATAAGTTTTATATTTTGATTTTTATATTTAGCTTATAATTTTTACGGTCTCTGATTTTATTGAAAAAATATTTTCAAAAAACAACAAAAATCTGTCGTGAATGAAAAACAAAAAATATTGCTGCACGTAAAGATGAACCAAGATGAACTTGGACTTGTTGACACACTTCTGCCGAAAATGTTTGGGGCCTGATGCAATACGACATCCTCATCATTATTGACTACGCCTGCAATTAATAAATAAATAAATTAATTAATTAAAAATTAAAAAACAAATTAATTAATAAATATGCAACCACGCAAAATTCCAACTGAAATCATTCAAGGCAAAACGTGCAAATCGAGCGAGCCTCCAGTCATAGAAACAGACATGTTAAAAAATGCAAATATTTCTATGTTGTCGTTGTAGCAAAATTATAGAATCAGAACTAACAGTGTTTTGTTGATTATTTCATCTTTGCTTCCTCTTTTTAATTTTATGTGCTTTTCTCGACTATAAACGCGCACACAGAACGTGAACGATTAGATGCGAACTGACTGAGTTCTGCATTCGCTGACAGCTATTTGAACAACTAGTTTTCCAATTGACTTAAAAAAAAAACAGTTGAAGCACCAATGAATTTTTGGAACCAGTTGTCTCGAGTCCGACAGGGTAGTTGCGCCAATACGCCATAATAAAATGTAATGCATAACCGGGCACGCAGGCCGGCGTTTTTACAACACCAGACAACAATAAATGTACGTATGTATATGTAATAAATACAGTGGCGCACATACTTAGGATTTTATTTGGGGGGTTTGCGTACAACTTTTGAGCCCAATACCAAATTAATAACTAGTAATTTTTGTGTTTGGGGAGGGGTTGGGATACCCAAACCCCCCTGTGTGCCCCACTGACTATATATGTAAGTGTAAGTATATATGCGTGTATGTACAAATGTGTGCGCACGTAATGTTGTAGTAAACTGAAAGCGTCGCAATCGTGAAAATTAAAGAAGGAAAATAAAGAAATTTTCCGTTGAGTCGATTCAAACTGATAAGAACCTTTAAATTGAAATGTATTAAAAAACAGTTGCGTTCAATTTAGTAAAAGTAATCTCTTGGTGCCAAATCTCGACCAGAAGGTGAATGCATAAGAACTTCCCAGCCAAGTTCTTCTCGGAGCTTCTGGCGCGTCACTATCGATGTGTGTGGTCTGGCTTTGACCTGATGGAAGGGAATTTCTATCCATTTGGACAAAGCTGCCTCGCTTTTAGGCGATTGCTGTCGAAATTTGCTTTTGAAAGCATTGCGAAAATTCAAAAACTGCTACGATAGCAACTTTACACCTAAAATGCTATGAAGAGTGAACTCCACTATTATTTTAATAAAAATATATAAAAATATAGCCTTCAATAATTGGATTTTAATGCACCATTTAGCATCGCAATAGACTTTTTTAAAGAATTTTTAGTGACTATTTTCGGTAACCAGTTCAAAATATTTATTTATAATTTCAGTACTAAAATATTGACAGAAACAATGAAATGCCATTGCACAGTGATTCGTTCCATAGACAAAATTCAAAAAATGTATAGTCTCAGAATTTAACGATTTTGATGTCATTTGAACCAACTAAGAAAACTCCAAAAAATCTGTGCAAAAAATTAATTAGTGTCTGTGCAAAAGCGGCTCAAAGTTGAAACTTTTTTCACAAAAAAATTTAAACACATATTTTCTGTTTTTTAGTCTATTGAGTAAAACAAATTGTAAAATACATACTTACCAAGAAGTTGCTAAAACTTTCAATATAGATTAAGAAATGATGTGTCCATTTTCGCTTTCAATATTTTCTCAAAATTTGCAAAGCTGAGACTTTTACTTCAGTTTTAATTTAAAATATTTTTAAAATATTTAAATTAAAAATCTGAAAATTGGCAAAACTTGGAGGAAAATATCTAAAAAGTATGTTCCTCGATTTTTTTATTTTAAGAAGCATTCTTTCTTTGCCGCATAATGTAATTACATCCTCCGATATCTTCGGATCTCAGAAAAGAATTCAATTTGAAAAGTGGTCTAAACACCTATTTTTCGGCAAAATTTATTTTAATTATCCCTAAAAGTATGCAATCAGCATGAAAAATGAAAAAATCTGCACAAATGCAAAACATACATCTATTATTATCATTTTTATTGTAAAACTAAAGGGTCCTAATAGAATGTCTGTTACTCTTTGCAATTATCAATGTTGACGTTACCGATTAAATGTAAAATCAGAAAAATCTAGCCAACACACTCGTTGCTATAGCTCACCAAAAATGACGAAAATTGCAAATTTAAGTCTCAACCATTGCCAAACTACAAAAGTTTAAGAAAAACAAACTGGAGATTTCAATTCAGCAGACCATGATTAACTAAAGTATACCAAATTTTACGAAGAACGGACCACTCATTCTAATTTTGTCCCGCGGTTGTATGGAGTCGAATCACTGTGCATAGTATCAAAATTTGATGGCAGATTCCGCTTGTTTAGATATTTTCATGTTGGAAAACATTTTGTCTGACTTTTGTGACGTTCGATTTTGTACCAAAAGGAGTTTCTGACAAGTCTAAAAACAGTACCTTTAGGCGCTAATGGGTTAAAGAGTATAAATTTCTGATTTGTCCTTTCATGCAACGGCTCTGTACACATGTCCGCACACACACACACACAAAGACATTTGCGTACAATTTTGCACTTCTTTGCAAGACGCCAACTGGCCATTGGCCGCAAGGAAGCAAAACATCACGAATACGCGGACGCAGTGCTGGGCGAGCGTAGGGTCAGCGAACGGATGTGCGTATGACATGCAGTCCCGTTACGAGCGGCCGAGTAGTTGCGGATGAACGAAACGAATATAAATAAATGCCGGCTTAGGTTCTCAACACAAATGGCCGCCGCACAAGCGGCATAAAACATGCAGGATAAGGTGGCACAGTGGATCCTAGATGCACGCAAATTTATTTGTACTTGTACTTTGCATATTTCTGCTGCTTAACATACTTTGAGTTATGTGTGTGTGTGTGAGTGTGTCTGAAGCAATGAATGGTGCTGGCAATTGGTGGCGCGCGGAACGAGTGAAAGAATATCCAAATTTATGACCAAATGAAAGCACCAACAAAAATATTAAATGGAAAAACACATCAACAAACTTTGGGCGTGCTGAGGCCACGAATAGCTGCAAGGCCGCCGACTTTCGTGTGGCATGCGGCATATGGCATTATGGCCTGTTTGTTGGTTCGTTTGTTTGTTTGGCTGTTTACTTGCTTGGGCCGCTGCCGCACTCGGCTGTGATTGAACGCAAATTGGTATTTGGTTGCATATTTTAGGGCGCACGCCTACTTGCGGCAATTGTTGCATGACGTTCGCGCGTTGCTGCCTCAATATTTCTGGCCGCTGCTACATATTTCGGTTGCGGGTTTTTATTTTATTTGGCATACTTTTGGGCGCCTTTGCTGCAGGCCACCGTCGACCCACACACCGTCGGCAGCACACACAATTCAGTGCTTTCGTTGTGAATTCAATACAATTGGCAAATATGCCAATAAGTCGCATTATGACGCTTGTTTACGCTCGCATTTACGTTTATTACGTTCGGATTATGAAATGCGATAGGGACTGCGCCTTCCTCCCCCCGTGCGTGCAGTAATTTTTAGCTCATTTTTCTCATTTTCGGTTTCTATTTTTTCGACATGTTTTCGGCTTCGACTTTCTTGCGGCACTGCGGCAGACAGACGCACGCCTAGTGCCCGCCGGGGACAGATACACGTCGGTACTTAACTGCCGGCATGTGTTGGCGTGTGTGTTTTCGTGCTGACAGCTGTCACTGCTGGCCTGATTTGCTGGGCCATGGCAGTGCGTGCTGGTGGCTTGGCGATGGCTGCAAATAAAACACTTTGATGGAATGTCTGCAATAAATTTATGAAAGTCGCAGCCAAAGTCGACGTACGTACGCGCGCACGTTACAGCATCGATTCGTGAAAGTTTAGTGCTTTCAAATTTCATTAATGGAATTAAATATACCTGCAAATAAAAACGAAACCTTGATGCCGTTCGAAATTGACGTGTAAAGTGATATCGCATATCGACGATTTCTGACATGAAGTTTGTGGATTTTTATGAGAGTTGGCGCATTTCGATGTTGTTTGTGCATAAGTTGCACAATTAAACTCGTCGTAAAAATTTGCAATGGGGTTCAATTTGTTATCCTTGAAAGGTAAACACAAAAGTTTGTTCAAGTTTAATTGAAGTAACCGTTTGTGTTGAAGAATTCGCTTTACTGAGGACATAATAAAAACATTTCCAATGAATATTTCTTTGGAGAAAATTTTAATCAATAAAATTGTGTATATTTTGTACACTATTAGTAAAGTCTGCCTGTGCCTATTGATAGAGTGATAAAAATAACTACGAATAGAAATTCGATTTGGGTACTGAGTACCAACTTTGAATACTCTTTGCTTTTGAGCACAAATTTAGTTGGGAATTGTGTGATTTGGTGTATACCGAGTACTGAGATGAGTATCGAGTACTTAGATGAGTATCGAGAACTTAGATGAGTATCGAGTACTTAGAACGGTATCAAGTGCTCAATTCAAAATATTCAAATATGTCAATGGAGAAAATTTTAATCAATAAAATTGTGTATATTTTGTACGCGTAAATTGTGCCTGTGTCGGTTAAATACGAATAGTAATTCGATCCGCTTTCGGGTACTGAGTACCAACTTTTAATACTCCTTACTTTTGAGCACAAATTTAGTTAGGAATTGTGTGATTTAGTAGGCACCGAGTATTGAGATGAGTACCGAGTACTTAGATGGGCATCGGGTGCTTAAGTGTATACTGAGTATTTAGGTGATTATTGAGTACTTACATACATGTATACCGAGTACTTGGATGGGCAACGAGTACTCATACAGGTATCGAGTGCTTAAGTGTATACTGAGTAATTAGGTGATTATCGAGTACCTCATGTGTATCGAGTACTTAGGTGAGCAACGAGTACCTACTCACACGGGTATGGAGTGCTTATTTGGATACTGAGTAATTAGGTGATTATCGAGTACCTCATGTGTATCGAGTACTTAGGTGAGCAACGAGTACTCATACGGGTAAAAATTCTGAAGTGGATACTGAGGATTTAGGCGATTATCGAGTACCTCATGTGTATCGCGTACTTAGATGGGCAACGAGTACTCATACGGGTACCAAATGCTTAAGTGGATACCGAGTAATTAGGTGATTATCGAGTACTTACATGTATCCAAAGTGCTAAGATGAGCATAAAGTACTTAGGGTATCGAATGCTTAGGTGGGTATCGGATATGTAAGTTGAAATCGAGTTCTTAGTCGGTAATTAACATAGTTTCATTAACATTTTAATGATCCTATTTATATAATTTACCAAATTTAATATTTCCAAGTTGCCAAAAACTACTTAGAGAAAAGTTTTCGATACGTTTTCTGGTACCGAGTACTTTTTGTATTCAAAACTTTTGTACGCGTATTTAGTTGATTGATTTAATCGCGTATTTAGGTGAGTATCGAGTAATTAGGTGGATATGCTTATGGGTATCGGGTACTTGGTTGGCAATTAAAATATTCCCATGTTTCGGTTCAAATTAAATACAATATTTCTTGTATGTCTTGAAAAAATTACGCCCATGCCTAGTGATAGTCTGATACAAGTAACTACGAATAAATGCCCGATACGTTTTTCGGGTACTGAATACTTTTGGTGCTCAACGATTTTATGTACGTATTTAGTAGGCATTGAGTAATAAGATGGATTTCGAGTTCTTGAGTGACTATCAAGAACGCAGATGGGTATCGAAAACTTAAGTGGGTACGAGTATGGAGTACTTACGTGAGTATCGCATACATAACGCTTATATTGCATTGAAATTGAAGTTGCCTTGCTGCAAACTTGCATTGTTGTTTAAAAATATTTATTAATTTATATTTCTAAATTCTTTAAAAAATATAACACATTGAGAGTATTTTTTCGTAATTGGGATCAATTATCATATTTTAAATATCATATTGTTTTAGTGAAAAATACTTATATAAAATATTGCAAACAAAAATATATAATTTTAAAATATACAATGGAACATGTGTTGTTTTATTATTTCTAATGAAATACTAGCGAAAAGAATATAAAACGCCAGTTAAATTAGAAAATATTGATAAGGACAATAATATTATTACGAAAATTAGTTCTGTTGGTCAACGCAGGCATAGTTCGTATCGCCGGAATCTGCCCTAACCTTCTTGCTAAGGCTAAGTTGAGTCCCGTTTATTAAAGGAAAGTTAAAGTTTGGTATTTTGTTGGGATTGACATCAACGCCAAATTTGTGACATCATTGCGGCAAAATTCCAAGCGAGAAACTTAGCCTCTCCGATAGGTTCGAGAGAAATTTTCCGGGTACCGCAATGGCGATGTCATCGGTGTATGCCTCTGTCTTGCAGCCGGTTTCATGAAGCCTAGTAAGCAAAGAGTTAACTGCCAGAATCCAGATTAGTGGAGAAAGTACCCACCATGCGGCGTACCTCACCTAACGAGCCTTTTAAGTTGGATATTTCCTGTGGAAGATTCAGCAAAACGTGTTCTGAGTAGTTTCTCAATGAACGAACCATCCCATCTTCCGTAAACAAGTGAACATTTTTTTGAAAAATATTATTGCGTAACGAAAACTTCAAATGCTTTACTTGTTAACTACCAAAAAAAATTACACCCCTTGAAGTATGCTACACTTTTCCTTCTTCTTCACAATATTCTATTTTTGTTAGAGCTGTCCGTAATTTACAAATTTCTTATTTTCTATCAAACAATGCAAAATCAAATCACCAAAAACCACACACAATGGTTGCCTCATCTGTTTCTATTCTTGTAATCGAAAACCAAAACAAACAAATTTAAGCATGCAAATTTTTCCAGCCAATAGATTTTCTATAGCAAGAACATTTTCCAAATATGAAATAAATAATTGGAATTGCGCCAACTTGGGCGAAATGCAACTGACAGGGCAGCTTTAAACGCATAAAAGAAAATAAAGTACAGTAAAACGGTTTAAAAGTTTATCGAAGGTTGGTGGAAGACACTAGTACACAGCGTTTTGTGTACGCAATATATAATAATTTCTTATATACCAGAAATATACGCAGTACGAGGTCTGTTAAAAAAATGACTGCAAATTTCACGCTTCGTTTTTGTTATATTGGTACACATGTCAACCATTTTGCTTAGTTTAATTTTTTATTTTTACAGATATGAAAATTTTTCTCGACTACAGACACACATGTGTCTGTAGTCGAGAGACTAATCTGTCTCGACTATGTTTATTGAATGATGGTTTAAAGAAGAATGTGCAACATGTTTGAATTGAAATGCGGGCTGTTTTTGAGGAATGGCGTAGTTTATTTATTAATTTACGAACGAATTAAAGTACAAAAGATTATGCGAAACGAATGGCCGAGATTGGGAAGCAAATTTTGAGGGCAATAAAAATAACGAAGGAGAAGGAAAGCTTAGGATTAGAATTGGGATCAATCGATCATTAAACACAGCACTCAGCACACCAAAATTGAGTAATAAACAAACGACTGGATTTCGAAAACTGATTTTAATTTACAAATAATTCAAATTTCTTTGAACAGTGTGCTTTCCGATTTTTGCTTTCAGCCATCGTTGCTTGTTGATCAAACATTGTTGTTTGCTCCGTCGTTATTTTTTGACCCAAGGCAACACCGTAATCAGGTTTCAGACACCGTACCAGACTTGGCCTCCTGTGACTTTTTTCTGTTCCAATGAAAAGACTCATTGAAGGACGGAGATTTGCCATGTTTGAGGTTCAACGTTCAAGGTCAACGAAAAGGAGCATATGAAAAATGCTTCGAGCAGTGGAAAAAGTACTGGCACAAGTGTATATATACATATGTACATATATACAAAGGGGAAATGGCGCAAAATAGATAATGTTGAATAAAAACATACATTTTGAGAAAAATAAAAACTCATATTTTAGAAAGATATCGTAGATAAAGTATTTTTCATTGGCAACTGGACAGTTTCCAATTGATCCCATCAGGTCTCCTTAAACAATTTTTGGCATGTTTGCACAAAAGTATTAAGTAAGAATTGCCAGTTCATCATGGAACTATATACAATGCAATAAAGTGTGGAAATTGATCAGCGCTGGTAAAAAAAATTCGCTTCTGTTGTGACACGTTACGCGCCACTTTGAGTTTCGGACACAGAAGCAGCTCAACCTTGTCCACGATTTTGGAAAAAAAAAATTATCTTTGGTGACGTGACTCATTGAATGGCTACATAGTGAAACAAAAGTGTCGCATCAGAGCCGAAAAGAAACCGCAAAAGATAATGCAAAAAAATTACGGTTTGGTGTTGATTTTGAATTGGCGGCATGATTGACGTGCATTCTTCGTAGATGACACCGATTTTGTAGCCTGAATTGAAGGCAATTTACGTGAGCGACATGTGTCACACGAGTCGTGGAACAATAGTCTTCTGCATGAGAAGTTCCCTGGCAGTGTGATTTCATGCTTCAGCTGGCTGCCAAGAATGTGCAATCGAACACGTTTATACTCTATTCAGACAGTCAGCTAAAGTGCGCAATTAAGACATTTTCTCAGTCTCAAAATTCAACTCAATTTGTCACAAAAAAATCTAATTTTAGTTAATTGCAATTAGCGCTAAATTGACCGTAAATTGAGCTCGATTCATCATGCAACCCTATGTCGTGCTGTTATCGATAAACAAAGTCATTCAAAAGTGGCGTAACCAAAACAAACATTAAAAACTGACAGCAGCAAAAGTCGTGTGTTAACAGTTGTTTTCTTTGAAATTTCTTTTAAAAACTGTGTGCATCAGTTGAATAAATGTTGCTTAAATATTACTAAATGTTCCATAAATATTTGTAAGAACATTGTTTATACATAAAAAAACCTTTCTTCCGTGAAAAACAAAAACCAGGTTCGATAACATTTTCGATAACAGCTAAACTGAGATGTGTGAACAGCAAAAGCGATAAACTCAATTAAGAACCAAATGTTCTCATTTTATTTGGCTGTCTGAACAGGACATTAGACTTTTTTGCTAAGGTTCCGTGTTACTCATTGCGGTGAAACTCCTCAGCATAATTGAAGTGCTCAACGACAATATTCGGCGCTGAATATTAGCCGACATGGCGTCGCACTTAGATTGAAGTGTAATCAAAAATTGAACCAAAAGGTTAAAGTCTACCAAAGCAAGCCGCAGCGAAAACTTGAATCATATTCCATTATTAAGCAATTTTAATTAGATATAAAATATTATATTTGTATTAAGCTTTAAAATGCAATGAAATAATGTATTTATTGCATTTGATATTTGTATCATTTTTTTATTTACTTTTTATTGTATTTGATTTATTTATTTATTTTTGAATTTGTTCCTAATTTTTGAATTTTTTTTAATTCACTTATTATAATTTAATTTTAATTACCTTCATTTTGTTACAACATTTCATCTCTTCCATAACTTTCAACTCAAATTGTATTTAAAGTTCAAAATTAATTTAGTCTTTATTTAGTTTAATTTAGTTTTTATTTATTTGTATGTAATTTGTTTAATTATATTTGAATTCAATTTTAATTACCTTCATTTATTTTAGGTGATTTTCTATATTTGTATAATTTTTTATTTACTTTTTATTGTATTTGATTTATTTATTTATTTTTTAATTTTTTCCTATTTTTTTGTTTAATTTTATTTGAATTTATTTAAATGACCTTCATTTGTTTTAGGTAATTTTCTATATTTGCATCATTTTTGTATTTACTTTTTATTGTATTTGATTTATTTATTTACTTTTGAATTTTTTAAATTTATTTACTTATTGTTAATTTTGTATTTTTATGTTTTTATTTATTTGTTTGTTTTTTGTTTAATTTTATTTGAATTTAATTTTAATTACCTTCATTTGTTTTAGGTAATTTTCTATATTTGTATCATTTTTTATTTACTTTTTATTGTATTTGATTTATTTATTTAGTTTTGAATTTTTTTCAATTTATTTACTTATTATGAATTTTGTCATTTTTATGTTTTTATTTATTTGTATGTTTTTTGTTTAATTTTATTTGAATTTAATTTTAATTACATTCATTTGTTTTAGGTAATTTTCTATATTTGTATAATTTTTATTTACTTTTATTGTATTTGATTTATTATTTTATTTTTGAGTTTTTTTAAATTTATTTACTTATTATTAATTTTGTAATTTTTATGTTTTTATTTATTTGTAAGTTTTTTGTTTAATTTTATTTGAATTTATTTTAATTACCTTCATTTGTTTTAGGTAATTTTCTATATTTGTATAATTTTTTATTTACTTTTTATTGTATTGGATTTATTTATTTATTTTTGAATTTTTCCTAAATTTCGAATTTTTTTTAATTCATTTACTTATTATTAATTTTGTAATTTTTATGTTTTTATTTATTTTTATGTTTTTTGTTTAATTTTATTTCAATTTAATTTTAATTACCTTCATTTTGCTACAACATTTCATCTCTTCCATAACTTTCAAATTAAATTGTATTTAAAGTTCAAAATTAATTTAGTCTAATTTTATCCGTTCCCCCCTTCACCCGTTGTAAAATCCCAAATCTATCCAGACAGCAGTTAATTGGATGCGGTCGTGCAGCATTTCAAAAGGCCTTTGGCTATTTTCAAAACTGTTACAAACATTTGGCCAAAGTTAAGGTTTGTGTATTTTGTGTAGACTTTCGCATTGTTGATGTATCGTCTGAGTAATTATGAAACATAAACAACGACGAAAATTTTGCACTTTACTTTTCCCGATGCGAGCGTTTTAAACGCAAATTGAAATGTGCCATAGAAATACAACATTATTCACTGCACTAATTGTTGGCCCTTTAAATTTAAGCCACTCGCTGTCACTGTCAAAGCCACCGACACAACAGCACAACAACTTTCAGCGGACTTGTCATGATTTGTAATTAAAACCGAACACTGCAAATTATAAACTGCGCGCACACTAAGCCGAAACAACAGCAACAGTCGGTCACGCACCGGCACCGGCATCGGCGAAGGGTCTGGCGCGGCTGGCGGTGGCAGCACAGCACTTGAACTTGGCCAAGGACGACGCTGAAGCAGACACGGCGTGCGCATTACAACAACATCAATACAAAAACAAGCAACCACTCATTGGGCCATGGAATCCATAAAATCAATATTTAAAGTGTTCCCTGGTCGCGGCTACCTTTTGCGCGCACCACGACGCACTTAAGTGCAGCTTCGCACTTTTGTGCGGTGTCAGAGTGCGTGGCTTGTGGCCGAAATGTTCGAGCTGCGTGAAGCGAAAACAAAAAATGGAACGGAAGAAAAATGCGCGAAAAATGAAACAATTCACACGGGCGAGTTTAAAACTAATAACGAAAATGTGCTAAAAGCATTAAGGGATCACGCAAAAGGACAGCTGAAGCCCTTGCAGTGGTGATGAGGGGGTGGAGGATCAGTCAGAGGGAAGCGCAGCATCTCTTGGGGATGTAGCGGTAGCGGTAGCAACAAATGCGCAAAAAATGCGACTAGCGAAATGCGAAAAAGGTCGAAATAATAAGAGGCGGTAAACCAAGTGGAATGGAATGCAATGGAATGGAGCCGGCAAATACTTTGGACATGCATTGAGTGCGGCAAAAATAGACAGCACTAAGGCGCTCAGCAATAACAAAGCAGAAAGAAAGACAACAATGGAGAAAAGATAAAAATAAACAGACCCACAGACAGGAAGCCAGATTGACAAACAGGTAGGCAGACAGGCGGAAAGAGGCATTGACAAACCTACAGACCGACAAAGAGCAAACATACAAACTGTCATACAATTGTTGTTGTTGGCATTAGTTTGTTTGTGGCATTAGTGCCGAAAATGACCACAAATAACACACTGCCAAGAATTCAATAAGCGGTCAGATCTGCTGAAATAATTGAAAGCCGAAATTCGTATCGGCCAATGATAAGTGAAGAAGAAAATTCTAAGCCCGAATTCGTACATGCAGTGCCATGTGCGGCATTAAGCATTGAGCAGGCAGCATCGGTGTGGCGCTTAAGCCGCAAATAGAAAAATAAATGTGCAAAAATGTATTTAGCTCTCAGCACTTGTGGCATTAGAGCTGTGAAAAAGTGCCCACACACATAAAAAACGTGTCAGCTGAAGCGACAAATTTGCATATTTCCGCCTGAACACACACACATACACACAAATACACTCAATGCACACAGCTGGCTGGTGGCCATTTGAAGAAAAGTGATTATAAAATTGAAACGAAATGTAATTTGGTCAAAAGTAGTAAAGTGTTTTAATTTAAGCTTAAAGTTCTATGTAACATTCGGTTGTTTGCAATAATATTTTTATATTAATGATTTATAATGCTTGGCACGAAAGTTTAAAGTCAAAGGGGCCAATAAATCAAGTTTTTCTTAACCTTTTGTTGATTCCGTCAGATTTTTATGAAAATATATTTATATAATTATTTCTCATTTGAAGTGCTTTTACTATATTTGAAGCCAAAAGACCCATAAAATCTTGTTTCTCCTTACAAACTTTTAACGCATTGTTGACCCTGTTATATTTTGATTTTCGGAAAAATGAAAAACACGTGTCGAATTATTTCGCATGTTATGTGCTTTCACTAAGTTGAAATCAAAAGTCCCATAAAATCTTGTTTCTCCATACAAACTTTTAACCCATCGTTGACCCCGTCAGATTTCGATTTTTTTTTCGAAAAAAGTGAAAAATTAGTGTCGAATTATTTCTCGCTAAGAGTACTTTCTCCAGTCACGTTAAAAGGTGTAAAAAGTCATGTTTCTTCATGCAAACTTTTAACCCTTTAATTAATTTTTAATTTAAAAAAAAGTAATTAAAAATTAATTTTTTAATTTTCCAAAAAAAAAATAGAAACACGTCACGAATTATCTTTATTTCAAATATTTTCCCCAACGTTGAGGTCAACAGGCCCATCGGTTCATGGTTTTAAATAAACAAATTTTTTTAAAATAAAAATAAATTAACATAAAGAAAATTTTTTTATTTTCGAACAAATTAAGAATTCTTGTCGATATATTTTTTTTTTGAAGTATTTTCACCAAGTTTGAAATCAATAGGCCCATTAAAACGCGTTTCTTCATACAATACCTTCACCCATGTTTTGCCCTTTTAGACCCCGAATTTCAAAACATCCCATCTTAGCGAAGGTTCATTTTTCAAGATGTATCTACAGTTAAAATTTCATGTTTGTAGTTTTAGCGGTTTGGGCTGGACGGAGTCATTCAGTCGGTCAGTCAGGACAAACAATTATATGTATATACAGAGGCGGATTCAGAAAAATATTTTGGGGGGGTTTCAAACAGTAATTCTTTAATATTTTTTACAAACCTTTGAAAAACAAAAGTTCCTTTTAATTTGTGTGTAGTTTTAAAGTCGACCCTAATATTTCGGGGGGGAGGGGTTCAACCCCCAAACGCCCACATGAATCCACCACTGTGTATATAGATTTCAGCATAGGAGTATAAGTATTAATTTTTTGCAGAGCTGGTAATCATCTTTTGGGAGTTTGGCCTGAAGTTCTTGCTGAAGCTCGTTTTTCAGCCAAAGTTCCTTACACCGTGCGACAACAATTTTACACACGAAAAAATCTATATACTCGCGAAACTAGTAGCCACATGTAGTAAAACTGCGTTTTTAGTTTTTCTCTCTGACGTCAGGATTTTTTTTAAAGGACTTTGAAATTCCAAGGACATGTTAATTTCAAGAAGAAGTATTAAATTTTTTATATCTTTAACTAATAAAGTTAGAAGGACGAAATTCAAGGATATAGTAGTGTACATATTATTCCTTAAGATATATTTTTTTCAAAAAAAAACTATTGGAAATTTGCAAGGATATTCAAAGATAAAGTTTTAAAAGGACATTTTCAATACCTCTTCGTCCTTTTGCACCAAAACATTAAATTTTCTAAGATTCTAAGGATTTTTCTCTTTCATTGGATACCCATATTGTTATTCTATAATACGCTCAATTTTTTTAATAATTTTTTGAAATAAAAATGTCCTTGAAATTTCAAAGTCCTTTTACAAAAAATCCTGACGTCAGAGAGAAAAACTAAAAACGCAGTTTTACTACATTTGGCCCCTAGTTTCGCGAGTATATAGACTTTTTCGTGTGTTTTAAAATTTTTTGATTTTTGTCGCACGGTGTTATTGATTGCTGATAGGTATATGAAATAACTGTTTTTTCTTTCCATTCTCGAAATTCGTCTCAACTCTACGGAAAACTGTGCCAAAGCTTTTTCGATACTTAATCGCCGGCGATAAATCCATTCATCGTTTCAAATTCATCATCGTTTTTAAAACGAAATTCTGAATTGAGATAAGAGCAGTGAACCTTGCTTTTTAAAACACTCTCTCGCACACACACACACACCTATACAAACACAGCAATTAGAGAAGGGAAGCAACGTGCTTTGGCACTTTTCTCGAAAGCCCATTAAGTCACTTGAAAATGTTTTCGCCGGCTTGTGCGCGTTCGGTCAACGTGTGGCAGCAAAAAGGATACAACGATGCCCACACAAACACACACACACACACACGAATGGATTTCCTTTAAAATGCTGTGCGCTCATTTGCCTTTATTTGACGGATTTTTCTCTCTGTTAGAGTTTAAATAAAAAAGAAATTTACATACATTTGGCAATTGGTGCTTTGGTGATTGAGGGCAATGCTGGCAATGGTTGCGGGTGCTGTTGCGATGGATGGAGCGTGTGCAATAATCATCATCAATGTCAGCACGCGATGGAAATGCTAAAATGCAGGTGTCACTGGGCCAGCACGTAGGAAGCGAAGCAGAGAGCTGCGTGAAACAAATGGCAGTTCGAATGCTGCTCGATTTTACTACACAAGTGTGTGTCTATGTGTGTGTGAATGGATCATTGCTTTGCTGTCGTCTTTAGAGTGTTTCTCTGTATGTGTGAGTGTTGGGTGAAGGTAGAAAGGGCACTGTGTATTTTGCCGTTCGCTGTCTCTGTGCGTCTGTGCGTCGTTCAAGTGTTTCGGTCTGCATGTGTGTATGCTGCCCAGGTTATCACCTTCATAAATCCTTTCGCTCCTTTCGCCAATGCGCACATTTCTCGCCCGCACATTTGCAATTTTTCAGCTTCAAGTGCTTTCGTCCTCAGCGCTTTCCCGTTGCCGCCTGCTCGCGCTCTTATCGCTGAGCTGCCGTCTCGTTCACCATGCGGGCCAAGGGCCAAGGCGGACGTAATGCTGCGTTTTGCCATATCAAACTGTGGCAGCTCAATCAAAATGGATTTTGCGGTGCTGTCGCTGTGTGAACGTAAATCCGAGTGTTGTGAGTGTATGCATGTTGTTTTTATTGTTGTTCTTGTGCGTATTTGATTCACCTGTTTCTCGCAACACCCATTTCACAGCTCCAAAAGCGATGGAAACTGTGAAAGGAGCAAAGTGGCGAAGGGAATGCGAGGTCGGTTGAGTGCGGGTCGTTGCTACTGTTCGAGTGTTTGGGTGCTATTTGTCTGTCGTGTGATTTGTTGTAATTCCAGTTTATGGCATTTTTAAGGATTTTCGTATTTTTTCTACATTTTTCTACATTTACATTTTATCTACATTTTTCTACTTTTGCTTGATTTGGTTTTTGTTGTTTTTGTATTATTTTTCTGTGTTTACCAAACGCATTAAAATTCATTAACAAAACATAATCCTTTGAGCTGCATTTAATATGAAAGCTTCTTGACAGACTTGTCCATCTTAAGTGCTATCATATTTCAGCTAATAGAAAAATATTTAGTGCTATGGACATAAGAAAAAATATTAAGTTAAAATAAATTTGAAAAAATTGAAAAGAAAATAAATCCCTTGCGTCCAGACCACTTACAGGCGGGTAGCAGCAAAACTTGAATAATATATAGAACCCTTAACCCTTTCGACCCCAAAAGTTGCCTGAGAGCAACTTCACCTATTTGTCATCTTATAGAAAAAGCAAAGATTTATGAGTTTAATTTAAGTAGGCAACCAACAAATTAATATTTTTAGCAGTGAATTCAAAGAAAATTACAAAAATTTTACTGTTATCCTCAAAAAAATTTCCCATAATTTGCAGCGATAGCAGTGAAAGTTTGTGTTCTAATTGAAGTGTGTTCTAGTTGAATTGGGCCCGTTTGATCAAAACCCTGTTTCTTTAATAATGGTTAAATAAAATGAAAAAGTGTTAATTTTGTATTTTTCCATAAATATGAAATCATTTTTCTGTAATTAAAAAATATTGAAATATTGTATTTAACCCGTTTGAAGCCAAAATTGTTCAAAAGTAAAATAGCTTCAGAACTCAAACAAAGAGGCGTGGCGACTTCAAATATCGTGTGCACACTTCTTAGGCAAATGTCCATGATTTAAATACCAAAAAGTAATATCGAGACACAGGGTCGAAAGGGTTAAATACAGAAATTGCGGGTGCAAATATGGTTTCAGATGGATTTGAGCTCAAAAGGGAATTGAACACACTGCACTCAAGAATTAAGAGTAAGAATAGTATAGAATTAAGGAGTAGCACCACACTTTGGACTTTGAAAAAGAAAGATTTTTTGTTTTGGCTTAAAGTATACTTAGGAGTTATAAGAACAATGTCCAGTTGTCCTTACAGTCAAAAAACATTTTAACGGAATAAATTCTTCTTCTTCAGTTCCTCGTTCGCACAGGTTCGTTGCGAACTGGGTGGACAGATTACTTGAATACAGTTGCATGGATCGATTTGAAAGTAGCTTCAAAATTTTATGCTTCAAGGTAGTACGTCGCCGTTTTTTTCATTTAATGGCAAGTTTTTTTGTTATAAACGATTTACTGACAATTTTTTGGCCAAAAATCAATACTTTTTTTTCAAAACTGCACCATTTCTACAAAAATGATTTCGAAAAAATCTTAATAAAATGCTTCGTTAAAGCAAGCCGAGATTGTCTACAGTGATTCTAATTTTCTTTTCATGCTCTCTCGAGGTTATCCAATTGTTGACCAAACCTTTGACTGCTTAATTGGATAAGTTTTGGAATCACAGATGTCGATCACCAGCTATTTCATCAGCTAATTCATTCTGTTCTGTCTCAGCATGTCCTTTGGAAGACATATTTCAGAGTCACACACACAGATGATCCAAAGCCAGGAGCCAGAGGTCAGTGTCGATTGTTGTGGGTACTTAGTCACCGCCTGGTTGTACAACACTTTACGATCGATCTATTAGACACTTGTCCGTCAAGTATTTCTACCCGATATACCTTACAAGAATAAAATTAAATATTAAATATTAAATAATAATATATTTAAATATTTTGTTTTGAAGTATTCTCTTCAATGAAAATCATTAAAGAGGTAAATATTTTATTTATTGCCTCTAAATATATTAAACAATGTTTCAAAAAAGATTAAGTTTTACATGCATCATATTAAGAAAATTTTAATACCAATTTTTTTTCAACCACCTCCGCGATTTTCAGGTCCTGCAAATGCAGGCTAAATAATGGGTCCTGGGACACGTGAGAATTGCGGGTAACCGGACCATAGACTTCTTCGACCCCGAGTCTGTTCTGCCACTCCCATCGGCGGCCATTTATGCCATTGTTAACAAATGGGTCACTTCAACCCACGAGCCAGCATGACAGGCTAAAAGTGGCTGCAATTGAACGAAACATTTGGTTCTCATCATCTCAGACAAATGCTCGTAAATTCTTTTGTTCCTATGCAGAAGGGACTGCAGACAGTTGGTCGACTTCATAATATTCCATTCCATTGTCTATAGGCAAATAACATCGAAAAACCAAGCATATCTGGCAGTGCGTTGTGTCCTGTCTGTGCGAAGCATGACGAGACGGCGGACCACCTTCCCGTATCAGGTTTGAGGCATTGGGCACAACAGCATCTACTCAGATTTATCCAAAGGTCAAGTAGACTTGAAGCAAATTAACAGGGAACCTCAAGTCTCAATACAATGGACGTGCACTTTGAGTGCTGCGTTTGCTTGGCTGTGTTGATTACAAGTTTATCAATCATACAAAGTTTTATTAAATTGTTTTTGATTGCATTGTTATTTAATGAGAAAAAATTATATTTTAAATGCTATTATTTCGATAAAAATCCTATTTGGAATTGTAGCAAACATTTCAACTCGTCTGTCAACTGGCTGTCATCAATCAGTCTGGAAAGAACAGTATTCTCTGCATAAATAGCTGCTTACAAATAACAAACACCACTTTCATATTGACACACAAAGGAACAAACATATTAAATTCTTCTTGTTTCTTCTTCTTAAAATTCTTATAGGGTTTAATAACTAAAATTTTGAGAAAGTTCAATTTGTAGTCTGTACCTACCAAAGCTTTTTTCAGACTATTGAATCGTTTCTTTTTTCACTTTTCAAGTGCTGATTTTGTATTTTATTTTAAGGCCAGTTGGTGTGGATTTATTGAGAAGGCATACACACATTTCTGTATATTTTGACTTTTTCCTTTTATTTATCAGGTGTACAACTTTGCTTCCGCCGTTTTCCGATAGGTGGCTGTACCGGCTGAGGCTGGTTGAAATACATAGATGGTAATGCCTTTAAAGTGAGTGTGGACAGTGCCTAACGAATTGTCATCGCCGTTTCAGTGACAGTTGTTCTTGTTTTCGTATTATTCACGCTCGAAAATGTCCGTTTATGTGCCCAATTCTCGCCATTTGCGGGATCAGCTCGGTGTGATTTACTACGAGCTCTTAAAACCGGGTGAAACCATCACAGGAGATCGCTACCGAACGCAACTGATGCGCCTTAGTCGCGCGCTAAAAGAAAAGCGGCCACAATATCAAGAGCGACATGACAAAGTCATCCTCCAACACGACAATGCTCGGCCTCACGTCGCAAAAGTGGTCAAAAAGTACCTGGAAACGCTGAAATGGGAAGTCTTGCCCCACCCGCCGTATTCCCCAGATGTCGCCCCTTCTGACTTCCACCTATTCCGTTCGATGGCACACGGCCTGGCAGATCAACATTTTCAATCCTTCGAAGAATTGGAAAAATGGATTGCTCCATGGATAGCGTCAAAAGAGGACTCCTTTTTTCGAGCCGGGATCCGAAAATTGCCGGAAAGATGGGAGAAAGTTGTCGCTAGCGACGGACAATACTTTGAATAATACATCTGTAAGCACTTTTTCGCAATAAAGCTTTTAATTTTGGAAAAAAACGGCGGAAGCAAAGTTGTACACCTGATAAAAAGGATCAGGATCTTATAGTCGTAACTTTGGTTAATTTTTTGCCTTCCGTCTGATGTCTGAGGAATGAATTATTGTAAGTGTCACATGAGAAGGAAACATTGTACATCAAATACTAAATTTTCGCTTTTACGAGCGTAACATTTTAGCTGCATAAATCCCACGGTTGCCATTTAACTAAAATTTTTTGTACCAACATTTTCTTAAAAAAACGCCCAAAATCGAAAGAAAGGGCCAATTTTTTTTTTCGACAAATTGTTTTTTAACACAACAACAAAACATAACTTTAATATCGACATTTGTTTGCCCTCAAAAAGTTAGTCTTTTTCGTTTGCTTACACACTTTTGTATAAAAAGGCCCAAATTACACAAACGCTGCCCAAAGGCCAAAATGAGATAAAAAATCCCACTTTGGTCTAAATGGACTAAAAGTGGTAACCGTGACGAAACCTTGCAATTATGACACAATGTAATGGTGCGCCTGAAAATATGCTTAGATCTAAGTTGGCGACTAATTGAAGCAGGTAAAGTTACGTGTCAGTGAACTCACAACGAGCGTTGGCTGCGGCTAAGAGGCAGAGGAGGAGGAGAAGGATAAGGAGTAGACAATGAGTAGAATAAGTGTGGAGAGGAGCAGACATGAAGACAACTAAAATGACTGACAGGCGAAAACTTGCGGCCTGATAGCGAAACATAGACAACAAACTGTTAATTAAATGTGACTGATGACTTTGTAGGCGACATTGAAATGCATTGGAAATTTATACGTGGTTTAATTAATTATTTTGTTTGTTTTTTAGTTTTTGTACTGATGGTCATGTCTAAAATTTAGGTTTTTATTGAGTTTCAGGTCTGAAAGAGTAGGAATAATTTGCAAAAAAAATGCATTATATTGTTACGAAAATTAGTTTTGCAGGCTTGTTCGTGTCTCGGGATTGTGCTTCAAAATAAAACACACTTAAATTTTTAAATTATAGCATAGCACAGCGAAATAGAGTCTTATCGTTACAATATTAAAAAAAAATAGATTATTAGATTGAACAATTTTTATGATGATTTACACATTAAAATATGATCAATGTAGTTAATTATTGCATCTAGATTAGTCAGAGTTATCCTGATTTGGGTGCCGGGGCCCAACAACATCGACGGCGATGAAAAAGGCGACGAACGAATCTGGACGGGATTGAAACGTTGGTTCGCGCTCCAAGAACTTCCTGGCTAATGCAAATAATAGATGGTTGAGTATGGTCCTGCAAAATCATCAGATCACTTTGGCTTAGATATAGTAAGAGCAGATTTGTGGACCTTTTAAACCGAGAATGCGACAAGGCTTATTGTGGTTGTCACGGGTCAATGGCCCATTGGAGAACACGCAGTCAAAATTGGCGCGGAGCTCGAAAATCAGGACGAGAAAGGAACTGTCGTCCATTTCTTCTGTGCCTACGCGGCTTTATAGAGAACAAGGTTTATGAGAGGTTTCATTAACATTTCGGAGTGGTTAAAAGAAGCAGATCATCGAAAGTGTTAAACATCTATAAAAATACTAACCGAGAATAGTGGCAACAAAACGGTGCAGACGCGCTAATTGGATGAACCCATATAAGAAAAATTCGACTGCTTTCGATAGACTGACAAATATTTTATTGGACAAATAGATAAATCAGTTACTATCAACTCTAATAAGACGAATCGATCGACTTTGGCCAAAAAAAAATCAGTATCGTTGGGCCACTACGATCCACACACTCACACACACACACACACACATAAATATTTGCTACAATTTCGATTCCTGATGCTCGCACAAACGATGCAAGTAACCTAAAGTAAGGCAAAAACAACTGAAATTCCATTGGCCAATGTTAAATGTGAGATGTCAAATTGTCCATTTTCGTACACTTGAATCGTGTTGTAGTTGTTGTTGTAATATTGTGCAGTTGGTTGTACAGCTTCGGCAAATATTCATATTTGGCCCTCTTGTCAAAATATTCACGTTGCTGTATTGATAAATTGTTGTTGTTTTTGTTATTGTCGTTGCTGTTATCATTCCTGTTGTTTCTCCACTGTCGTTATGGTATTTTTATATATATTTATATGTTTGTTTGTGCGCCTGCTTGTCTATTTCGTTTACATTTACTTAGCGTTGAGGGCGATTCCTTTGCAGCGTTCAGCGCTGAAGTATACTTGAGGAAAATATCCTTTTCGTGTGTGTGTGTTTTTGTTTGTGCCGATATTATGGCTCTTGCTGACGTAGTGTTGCTGCCGTTGTTATTGTTGTTGTTGCTGCTGTGCCTGTGAAATTGACGGCAGAGCTACCTGTGGGGGCGTGGCGAACGGGTGTGCTCCACATGCAGTTTCTTACCTACTCAAACACACCGACAAACAAGCACACACACACACATAAACACGCACAATACATATTTTGCATGGCAGCCATAGAAGAAGGTCGTGCTGCCGCTTCGGGTCGACTGCCAGGATCTGCAGGACTGGCGCTGTTTCTTCACAACTTTTCTACTGCACCTCAATACTCGCTCTTTGTTTTGCTTCGGTATTTGAATTTTGAATAAGAACACTTGGCGCATGTGTGTGCGTGTGCGTGTGTGCGCGGAGTGTGGCTACACCGACAGCAGTGCCGTTGAGTAGGAAATATTATCCTCATGTGAGCGGTCTGCGGCATGGAAATTCCATCAGCTCGACGCATGCGAAAAGCGAAAAGCACGAGTCGAGCAGTGGGGTATGGTGCAAAGTGAAATAGAATGGAATTTATTGGAGATGAATGGTGCAGCAGCTGCGACCTTGTTTATGTTGCATTTAATTTGTTGCTGCCGTACGTTGTGTGTAGTTGTCGCTCGAGCCAACAATGACTGTTCAATATTCGCTGGCTTTGCTGCTTTAGTAACAACTTGTGCAAACACCTGCAGGGTGTGTTGGCCGAACAGGCATTTATGAAAGTTAATTAAAATCTATTTATAAAATAAATATGACTTTAAATATTCCAAAAAAAATTTGGCGATTAACTGTTAAGAAGTTAAAAATAGTTCTGAATAAAGCGAACTCTGAGAAGAGGTTCCTTAAAATAAAAAAAATTTATTGAGTCTCAATTGGCAAACATTGAGTGTGTTTTAGTTAATTTTGACTGTTTTTACGCAGACACCGTTTTTACGATCTCTAGGCCAGTGCATTCATTGAAAAACAAAACTAGTCTTCGTCGAAACGATGAAGAATTCCTATAACGTGACTATTTGCAATTGAATACGAATACTGCACATTGCATTTCAGTATTTCAAAATGTCTCGAAATGCGGGGTTATCCGTTGGAAAATTTTTGTAATTGGTTAGTTAATTAATCATTACTTAGCTAAGTTAATTAGTAAGTTAGTTAATTAGAAACAAGTAAGTGAGTTAAATAGTTAATTAGCATTTTAAAAAATTAGTCACATTTATTGGTTATTTTGCTTTTTATTAGTTTTTTGGGAATTATGTTTGTGTGTCTGTCTTCATGGAGAAGCTATGGTTTGTTCTTTACTTTATTTTAAATTTAATTAATTTTTTATTTTCTGATACTCATTCTGATCTCAAAAAATAAATGTACCTCAACACAAATTACTTAAAAATACACAAATAATTTTTAAAAATATATACGGTCCGAATTATTTTTAAAAAAATTTCTAAGTATAATTATATAATGAAGTTTGAGTTTATACGATTTCTAGTCCTTCCAAAAATCGGAGTTGAATGCGAAGATTACCAACAACGTATGTAAAATACTACTGTGTCCAAAATATAAGGTGACATTTGAATTATCGATTATCGTGGTGTTGTGCATTATGAATTCCTTCCGCCGGGCCAAACAGTCAACAAGGAATATTATTTGAACGTTATGCGTCGTTTGCGTAACGCTATCCGCCTAAAAATATGAAAATTTCAAATAATTGCAAATATTAAAAAAAAATATCATAGTAGGCTGAGACAATTCCCAAGTTTTTCAATCCAAAATTCACTCACAAAATTCATTCACAAATTCTAAAATCCAAATTTCATTCCATTTTATCCCATTGATGTGTAAAGCAGGGGCGTAGCCAAGGGGGTTTGGGTGTCAGAACCCCCCCCATGGCCTATAATTATTTAAAATTTTCAGTCACTACGCATGGTGTGTACGTTCCGACATTAGCAAAAAGGTCTTTTTACCTTTAAATATTGAAAAGAATAATAAAAATTTTTTGGGTAAAACCGATATGGTTTCTTCCCTTCAGGCTCAATACAACTATTTGCATGATCTAAAAGCATGTCTAATGAGTATTTTATATCGTCGGCTGGAATGTCCTTCAGAATGTCCGTACAAGCCTTTTGGATGGCTGCTACGTCTTCAAAACGCCTCTGTTAAATCGGTAAAATCGGTAAAAGCGTTTTTTAAGGTGAAAGTCGCACGATGCCGCATCAGTTGAAAACAAGGAGTGATTGATGATTCAAATTAGACTTTTATACCTGTGACAGACATCTAGTACAAAAAACCTGCTAGTACAAAAAACCAACGTCTGTCACCGGTTTTTTTTAACTTTTGTTCGAAAGCAACTGGATTTTTATACTACAATTATATGTAGTACAAAAATCCAGTACAATTCCACGAACTGGAATGGGATTTTTCAGTTTACTACAACGGAATCAACTGAACATACTTCAAAGCTTAAAGCTCTTTGTCAAAGTCCTACACTGAACAAACTTTCGTTGATAACCTATCTGCAGGAATAGAAATTAAACAGAAAAAATATTTAATTTTTTTTTAATTTGTTTTCACAGCTGTCAAAATGTATTACGTAGCACAAAAACCAGACCTGTGTCAGCATGCTAGTATGAGCTTTTAGAGCTTTGATTGTAGAACTCTTCGTAGTACAAAAATCCTATGTCTGTCAGGGGTATTAGTCAAAAAGTCAGTCACAAGTGTCTATGGATGAGATGACGTCTTTCGATAGCCAAATGTTCAATAAAAATGCGATAAAATTATGTTATTGAAATGCTTAACCTTCGCCTTACCAAAGATTTTATTCGTCTTTGATCAATACTAACCCTGATGACGCCAGGCGCTTCCGCACTCAAAAATAAATAATAATAAATATCTTCTTCTGGTGGTAGTCCGTTTTTCGAAAAAGGGCCTAACTTTAACGATTTATTTTGAGACTATGGAAAATATTAGAAGATATCTTTCCATAGGGTTTATTGAACACATACTGAGGTACGCCAAACAAATTTTTTGTTTTGGTCAAAATGGTTATTTTGGTTTGTTGACAAAATAACAAAAAACATGAACAACATTTCCATACAAATATTTGTTTCTGTTATTGAAAACTACTTTCGAATTTGTTCAGTGAGTCGAAATCAGCTACATTAGATAAATACAGATGGCAGATATTAGACTTGAATATTAAAAAGATCACTCGGGTGGGTCTAAGGAAAGCGAAGGTTAAATCCAATTACAAGTAAATTTTGGTTGATATTTGGTAATCATTTATGTCCTGACAATTGTTTTTAAATCTTGTGTACCACTCATGAACTCTGCCGCGGCATAAACGGTAATCACCATAAACTTAGTTCATCAATTGAAATGTTAAGGTTAAAGTTTTACCAAATTTAAAGCAAAACTTAATATTCGCTCTTTGCAAATTAGTATCGAATTTTTTACTTCGAACACAATAACTGCGCTTCCAGTGAACCAAATTTCATGAAACCAATGCACTAAGTCACATATGTCCTGTTTGAAAAGTGCAGTTTACTTTAAAAAGCATGTAATACTAAATTGGCCAAATTTTTTTTTTAAACCCCCCCATGACCAAGTTCTGGCTACGCCCCTGCCGTGCGACAGCATTTTTCACACCGGAAAAAATCCATAAGGGCGTGAAACTAGAGACCAAACATAGTAATACTGCGTACTCAGTTTTTCACTTCTACATCCTTTGTCCTTTTAAAAGGACTTCAAAATTTTGAAGGGTATAAAAAATAAAAAAATATAGAAAAATACTTAACCTCGTTAGAATATGGCGATGTATATCAAATGAAAGAGGAAAGGCTCAAGAATTTAAGTAAAACTGATTTTTTATCTATTTGTAAAAAAAGGATATGAAAAAGGTCCTTTGAAAATTTTAATCCTTTATATCCTTGAAAATTTATATAGAATTTTCTTGAAAAGTAAGTATGTTAGAAACCAAAATCTCCTTGATCACGTGCCAAACTTTCATTACTCTAACTTTAAGCTAAGCTGCAAGTCTAATGAAGTACAAAAATTCTAATTTATTTGCGTATCAGTATTTTAAATAATAAAAAGATACAAAATCAATGAAGCGAGAATAATGAAATTTTGAAACGTGATCAAGGAGATTTTGGGTTTTAACATACTTACTTTTTAAGAAAATTCTATATAAATTTTCAAGGATATAAAGGATAAACATTTTCAAAGGACCTTTTTCATATCCTTTTTTTTGCAAATAGATACAAAATCAGTTTTATTTAGATTCTTGAGCCTTTCCATATATCGCCATATTCTAACCAGGTTATGTCTTTTTTATATTTTTTATCCTCTTCAAAATTTTTAAGTCCTTTAAAAAGGACAAAGGATGTGGAAATGAAAAACTGAGTACCCAGTATTACTATGTTTAGTGTCTAGTTTCACGCCCATATGGATTTTTTCCGGTGTAAAAAATTTTTTTAATTTTTGTCGCACGGTGTTATATTTTTCCATCTCGTTTGGATGCTCCTTTTAAATATTTTTTTTTCAGTGTGGACGCTACCACTACAGCCGTCATGACTATCAATAAAGACAGACCGTAAAATATCCATTACAATGTGCTTTGGCTCACCTGTTGACTGGCGGGATCAACTACTCGTATCCTTTCGCGTTTAATGGCAGCATCCCCCAATTACCCCTCACCACTCGCATTACCCCGAAGCACAGCACTGACACACACACACACACACACATTACAACACATCAACTGTCCGTCGACGCTGTCGGGCCGTAACTAGTTTTGTTGTTTGATTTGTCTGTTATATTTTTGTGAAAATATTTTTGGCAAAAGGACGCCGCGAGGTACATAAAGTGTGCAACAGTGAAGCTCGAGCAGCGATGACGCAGAATATTTTGGATTTTAGCAGCCACTCGATTGTGTGTGTGTGTGTGTGTCACACACATATATGGAAATATAAATAGAAAACTGAGTGCACGTGTGTGTGTGTGTGTGTGTCGTGTGAAACTGCCATTTCGCAGAGTTCGCATATTGAATAAATACATTCCGCTTCCGCCACTGCACTCTAACGCACCAACACACACACACACACACACACTCGCACACTTTGTCGTTTATATTTCTCATTTTTTGCACATTAAATTCTCTGCTGCTGCTCTACGTGGACTTGTGCTGCTTTGCACTTTGAATATTCTGATTTATTTTCGCAATTTTGCACATTTCGCACTTTCCGGGCGCATTGTTGCTTCTCGCCTGTTATTGACTGCAAATCTGATATAAATTTCTTGAGATGCAATAAATGCGTCGATGCAAATGAAAATTGTAAGCTGATTTCTGCAGAAAACATAACAAAATTGCAAGCAGCTTTTTGCCAATTTACCTGCTTTACAACGGTGTGAACTCAAGTGAGTGTTTTTACTTTTGTATTTCCTGCAAGTGTTGTCGCAGCGCGCTGGGAATTGTTTGATTGTAGAGGTGCATTTATATGAAGGGAAGTATTTAGATATGTATAGGGTCCTTCAACAATATTTGTTATGCAAGGTGCTTGAACATCTTCTAAACGATACTGGCGATTTGTTTGTTATGCCAGATTATTGCCTGCTAAAAGCAATCCTCCCCCTCAAGTTGGGGGAGGTAGTTGAAATTGGCTACTTAATTGGCTACCTTTGTGTTTCTAGTTAAAGCCGATTAGTGGTCCAGAGGTTCGTCGTATCAAAGAAAATAAAGAGTATAATTTCCATATTCCTTCATCGTATCTATCGACCTTCCCCTCTGATGACTTTATTTGTGGTCAAAAGCAATAATCTTTCAAGTCCATAAATAAAATTTTGTACAGCGCGCTTTAAAGAAAAAGGAAACCCTAGCATCCTTAACTCAATGATGTCTTAGGTCGACTTTAGCGTTTATCGTTTTTGGTATCTTTCGTTAACTCATCCTCCTGTACGGATGTTTGTTCTTCTTCTACATCCCAAGGTCAGGAAAGTTCACACTACGTGCGCCACTGCCTAAGAATTTTGTACATGTTCCCATGTTTTATGTAAATTTTCATAACGTTTTCACATATGACAACCTTATTGGGTTTGCTGAAAAGTAACCTTGGGTTTGTAATGTGAAATAAGTCAAGTTTTTTATACAAAGCATAAACTTTAATCAATGATATATTTTCCATTTTCTGACAACTTTTCTGGCCACTCTATGCTTCCGCACTCATAGAACTTCTGGTGAACCAAGTCTAATTTCAGTTCATCATCATTAGTAAAGGTTTTACTATTCAGAGGGTTTTGGAAATTTTGGAACAAATAGTAATCTGATGGTGCAAGGTCAAAGTTACATGGTGGATGTGCCGTCAATTCCCACAATTCCCAACCAAACACCAATAATTTTTTACAAGTCTAACTAGTGAGATGATGTGTGAGTGAGATGTGGTGGAACATGATTCCTTTTTTTCAGGGACTTAACTATTATAAGTTTTTTAAGAAATTAATTGCAATGTAACTATTACAATGCAACATAAATTTTATTCGTTGATAATAATTATTATTTGCGACAATTAATTTTTACGTTGCATAATAACTGTTATGAGAAATAAATATTTTTTTCATCCTGGATAATTATTATTTTGGGATTTTTTTTTGTTTACGTTGCATCATAACTTTTATTTATGACTTTTTTTATTTACGTTACCGATAACTATTATTTTGAGAAAATTTTTTTTACATTGCTTCATAACTTTTATTTATGATTTTTATTTATTTACGTTACCGATAACTATTATTTGAAAGACAATTTTTTTTACGTTGCCTCATAACTTTTATGAAAGACATTTTTTTTATTTACGTTGCCTTACCACATTTTGAGTATGAATTGATTTTGAATTGTTTAGTTGATGGTGGAAATAAGGTTTCTGCAGTTAATTTGCGTTTGTCAATTTAAAACAATTAAAAATTAATTCATATCCAAAATGTAGTAATTCAACGTAAACAATATTTTTTTCAAAATGAAAGTTATAGGCAACGTAAATGAAAAAAAATCGTAAATTAAAGTTATGAAGCAACGTAAAAAAAGAAATTTCTCAAAATAATAGTTATCGGTAACGTAAATTAAAAAAGTCATAAATAAAAGTTATGCAGCAATGTAAAAAACAAAAATCCCAAAATAATAATTATCGACAACGAAAAATATACTTGTTACTTATAACAGTTATTATGCAACTCAAAAATATTTATTACATGATAAAAAAAAATTTCTTATTAGGAATAATTATTATAAAACAATAATTATAGAAATTTTTTAAATTAGGGCAATTTTTTCATTCCCAAAAATATGGATAATAATTATTTTAGGTCTCTGCTTTTTTTATTTAAAAATGCTGGTCGTTTTTATTTAATTACTTCCTTCAGTTTTATTAGTCGTTGACGATAAACATTTGAATTGCTTATTTGGTCCTTGGAAGCAGCTAAAAATATAAAACATCAGCGTTGTACCAAAAAATTGACAGCATGATCTTCTGATGCAATTTGGGGTTCGAGGTGGTTCATCAGATCTTGTCTCATGATCTATTTCGATCAATGTTATTGTAAATGATCCATTTTTCATCACAACTGATGAATCGTTTCTAAAAAGGATCGACTTGATTGCGTTTGAGGTGCAAATTGCAAAAATTGATTCGTTGTGTTGGATTAATCTCTTTCAATTCGTGCGGAACTTAAATATTGAGCTTCCACGAGTTCAAAACATTTCAAATGATTTTCAACTGTTGATACATTTAACATCTCTGCAATCTCTCGAACAGTTTCATGGCGATGCGACTCAATTATGGCCTTGATTTGGTCGTCATTAACTTTGGTGGGTTGACCAGAACGTTGGTCATCTTGTAGTGAAAAACCTGCAGAACGGATTTTTTTTTACCAATTGTGACACGTTCTGGAAAGCAATTAAATAGGTAGAAAGGTAGGTAGGAGTGGCTGCCCCTGGCAGAGTTAACTAAATTTAAAGGCCCATAGCGATACCACAATCAATCGGGCTTAAAAGCGCTAACTCATTGAACAATTTTGAGCTCCTTACGAAGCCTAGTAGTCCTATCAGTCCCCTAGATTGTCGAAAAGAAATTTACCCAGGTGAGTGGTTTTTCTTCTGGATAATCCAGGACAAGTTCATAGAAGTTGAAGTGCATTTTGTTCCTCTTCCGCATCTGCAGCTTTGACAGAATTCATTGGAAAGCAATCCTAAGCTTCTTGCGTGGGTGCAAATAAAACATTGACCCATCAGAACACAAATCGTGGTTTTCATCTGGTCAGTTTTTAGGAGGAGAAGTTCTCCAGAATGACGGAAGTTAAAAGTTCAAATTTGGCGCGCAGTAAATTTTGTGTTGTCTTCAGTCCATGTTAAGCAATTAACAACATAAAATTTAGATATCTCTTTGTGAGTCTTAGCGGACTTTTTGTGAGTCTTAAAAGAGTCAAATATATCGAAAATGCTAGTTTATGCACTCAATTTCACTCCATGCTACTGAATTAAGAGCTGAAATAAAATTTGTGCGCTATTTGCTTCTAAGCTAAAAATGACAGCTCTTCAAGTGTCCAAAGGCAAAAATCATAACATTGACGTTCAAGTCCTTCAAAACAAACCTAACGCCATCCATTTGTGAAAACCAAAATGACTTTCCTGCAAACCCAATATTTAGATCATCTATATACTCGTATATTTGTACCTATGTTAAAATCTCTGATTGTTTTTTGTTTGTTTGTTTGTTGGTCACACGACACTAAAACTCAAAAACTTGAGAGCCGATTGAGATAAATCTTTCACGGAATGTTCGTCTTGACTAAATCTCGGTAAGCTACATAGTGCGAATACGATCCGACAGGTGGGCGTGGCACACACACCCTAATCCCTAAGATTGGGGAATGGGTGCAGCGCAGCCACGGTGAATTAAACTTCCACCTAACCCAATTGCTCACTGGCCATGGAGCTTTCCGGAGCTACCTGTTTCGGTTCGGGCACGACGATTCACCGCTTTGCCCAGATTGCCAAGTAGACGAAGACGCAAATCACGTGCTGTTTCACTGCCCTCGATTTGCAACAGTTCGAGACCGCGTGAATTCTCTTGCGGAAGAAGAGATAAGCCCGCAAAATCTTACGGCAATGATGACAAGCTCGCAGTCAATATGGGATGCGGTGAGCGATGCGGCGGTACATATTCACCACGAGCTCAGGAAATCCGAACAGCGACGTCGCGCTTTCGGCCAAGGAGCTGAAGACCGCTGAGTACGTCATAGACGAACGCTTTCCAGTACGGAGACAAACAAACGGGACATAGTGCCAAGCGGGAGGTAGGGTTGACGAACTGAACAGGGTGGCTTATTTAGCTGACAGATGGGAGGACAAGTTAGTGCAACTTGAGACGAACAGCACAGGATCAGTGACGAACTTCGAGCCTAGTGCTCAATTCCGCCCTCCGACGAAAAACTTGACGGTAGTGTCCGGAGGGGTAACCGGTATCCGACGTGAGGAGGTTTAGTGTGTTAAAGTCTCACACTGACGGGGTTAGGCTTTCGATGCTTCCTCCTCGTTAAATATAAAAAAAAAAAAAAAAAAAAAAAAAAAAAAAGGTGGGCGTGGCAACTCCCATACAACCCAAATTTTTAATATGGAATATCTTTAAAATTACAGGTCGAACAGCATTGAAAGTTGGCACAGGGCCACCGTTTCAGTGTGTCGTTTCAATGGTAAAATTTCATAATCGTTGGACAAGGGGCGTGGCACATGTCAAGCAACCTATATGTTTTGAATAACTTTGGAACTACAGATCACACATCAATGACATTTGACATAGACTTACGAGTTAGACGTGCCCTTCGACAGGGGGAGTGGGGTGGGTATTGGACGAGGGGGCATGGCATCGCCCATACAACGCAAATTTGTAATGTGGAATAGCTTCGGAATAATAAGTCGGATAGCACTGAAATTTGGTACAGCGTCATCCGATAGATGTTTCATTCTACTGGTAAAATTTGATGGGCGTTGGAAAAGGGGCGTGGCACTTTTTTTGACTAAAATTTTTTCTGGATTTTTAATTCTGGAACCTGCTAGTTGTAATTATAAAAATTACAAAAAATGTTTACATAATAATAAATTAAATTTGTACGTTTCTTTGTAGCTCGTAAACTAAAGTTTGTTCCCACTGTCTAAATATATGCTGACAACAACGTCATGTATGATCGCCACATACTCGCGTATATACAAATATCTGTACATACCCTGTGGGAAATGGGACTGGTCCAAGTCTAGTTTTTCAACTGGTCGCTTGACAGTCATATATGACCTCAGAATCGACTCGTTTTCTTGTAGCAAACTCACCCTTTTAACATAGCGGTGTCCTAGGCGAGGGTCAATTGTCTCCGTCTGCATCCATTTGCAACTAGTCCAAGGTTAGTCCAAAGTAAACTAGTTTGCAAACTAGTTTATTCTGGATTAGTTTTCTAACCACTCGATTTTTATGGGGAAAATAAAACAGTGCATTTTTTTCAATAATTATTTTATTTTAAAAATATTTAAAAATAAAAACAAAAAATCATCGCGAATAAAAAAAATTTTTGGGACACACTTCTGCCGGAACTGTTTGGGGGACTTCGCCTGTAATTAATAAATAAATAAAGAAATTGAAGAATAATTTTATAAATAAATAAATATATTAATACATACCTTTAAGCTGCTGCTGCAATTCTTTGCTTTACGCAACCACGCAAAATTCTAACTAAAATCATTCAAGACAAAACGTGCAAATCGAGCAAACTTCGTGTCATAGAAACAGAAAGTTCGAAAAATGCAAACATTTCTACGTTGTTGTTGTAGCAGAACAATCGCAAGATCAGCCTTAACAGTATTTTTTTGCTTCTCTCACCTCTGTTTCGTTTTTCTCATTTTTATGTGCTCTTCTCGCCTATGAACGCGTACACAGAATGTGAACGATTAGACGCGAACTGACTGACTTCTGCATCCGCTGACAGTAACTTGGACAACTGGTTGTCAAATTGACTTACAAAAAACCAGTTGAAAGACCAATGAATTTTCGGAACCAGTTGTCTAAGGTCCGACAGGGTATTCACTAACACGTAGCTGTATGTGTGTGTGTGTGTGTCAGTGTGCTTTAGTGTTTGCTACCTGCGAATATTTGCGACGTTAAG
Organism: Melieria picta; assembly: GCA_964056695.1. Lineage (NCBI taxonomy): Eukaryota > Metazoa > Arthropoda > Insecta > Diptera > Ulidiidae > Melieria > Melieria picta. The sequence goes on from OZ057399.1 coordinate 44,849,049, forward strand.
CTGAATTTTTGATTGAATAGACTTAGAATGGCATTTTGCCACCTGCTGCTCATAGTTGGCTTTTCGTTTACCGTCAGAGCGAATTTATATCGCCTTACAAACCGCTGTATGTGTGCATAAGTGTGTGTGTGTGTGTAAGGACCGCATAAGCTATGTGCACCGATTGTGTTGCGTGTCTTTTGGTTTGCGGGCTGCCAAGAAAGAATACTGACACATTTGCCTACAGCCTGACAACGTCAATCTGTATGTGAGTGTGTGTGTGTGTGTGATTTGCAAATGCTTTGTGCGTGTATGCGAAATTATTCGTGCGTGCGTTTATTGTTTTGTTTTATGTACATTTGCGGTTTTTCTTTGAATTTACGCATTGATTTATTTATTTACGTTGGCAAATTGCTGAATTCTAACGAGTCGCGCAGGTGTTGGACACTTTGCAATATACTTTGTCACGTTCCAATTAAAATCAAGTGTAATTTGAATTTGAAAACTTGGCCGCCGTTGTGCTGTTGTTGTAGTTTAATTTATGCAAATTTGCGTGCAATATTTTCCATTGCATATTCTCGAACTGGTGAGTGAGTATTTATCGTTGGCGTGTTCGCATTTATTTATGAATGCATGAGACAGTCAAGTTTGACGCGTGCTGCGCCGAGACATTTTCCAATTTTTGTAATATTCGTAAAATTCCCAGTAAAGCTACTTTAAAGTGTTTAAACAGCTGTGACAAGAAAACATAAACTCGCCGAAAGCCGGCACTACACTTGAGAAGAAATTTTAGAGTGTTTAAGCAAAGTAAACTTGGCAATAATTCGCATTTTTGCGCTTCGTTCGATTTTGCTGCTTCAGCAGCGCGCAGACAGACGGAAAGACCGACAGGCAAACGCACTAAACCCAGTAGCGACCAACTTTAAGTGCGTTCGTTCACACAAAGTTGCGGATTATTGGCGGATGAGCGCTACGGATATCGCAGGATTTCAACTTATAAGCGCCAAGTGACAGCATGCATTATACATATTTCGCACTCGATCTGATTTCGCCTGCGTCGGCGATTGGCTTTAAACGCCTTTAAGAGTTCGCCACTACGCCCAGACGTCGACGCAGTAAATTTGGCGACCTGCGCGAGTCCAGCTGGAAAAAAATTCAATTTTCAATTTGGCTGCACGCGCCGGACAACGAATTCCAACTCCTATTCTTATTCTAATTCCGATTCGGCGAAACTGAAAGCAGTCGCCGGTCAAATTTAATATGAAAATTCCAACAAATGCGCCGTCTTAGGTGAGTTGGCGGGTGAGCGTGCGGCGTGCAAACTTTTCATGCGGCTGCCAGCAGCAGCGACAAAAAATCAACATATTCGCTGTACTTAGTTAAAAATTTCATGCTTTCATTTTTAATAAAATTCGAGTATTTCACTAACGTAAATATTCCTGCGTAGGTAGATCTGTACGAATTCGCTTTGGCTGCAGCATTCCGAGGTACACTCGAAGAAACGCAGAGCAAGTGGTTGAAATTTTTTCACAATGAGCGGAAAAACCGTAGTCTGGTCCCGGTTCAGTGTGTTATTGTGTTTCAGTTATTTAAAATGTGAAAGCCAAATAAGCGACACCTGGTCTAGGCAACACACACACACATGCAAACAATTTGTCATAGTGTGCTTTGAGGCGTTTGTGTTGATTGAGTTTAATGTTTTTACAGCTGCAAGGTAGGAAATTGCATTTGGTTAAATACATTTGTTAAAAAGACTTATAGTATAAGTATTTAATTTTTGGTTAGTCTGTATGAATTGTTAATTAATTATAGGCAATTTTTTGAAATAAATAAATAAATAAATAAATGGAATAATTTTCAACGGTTTTGAACTTTTCACTAGGAATACATAGATACATACTCATACTTGTATATACATACATATACATACTTGTATATAAGTGTATTAATTTAGAGAGAGACTGCACTTAAAAATTACAACCAATTTCCGCTTTACTGTTTGTGCTGCTTACTGTTATAGCTTCCCTTAAATTTTAGTTTTATTATCATATCATTCCGATTTTCTTTCCATTTCCATTCCATTTCACTCCATTCTATTTCATACAATTTTCATTACCATTTAATTTCAATTATATTTTAATTCCATTCTCAATTTCAATTCCATTATGTTTCCATTCCATTTTTATCCTATTTCTATTTCCATTTGCATTCTATTACATTCAATTTCAATTCGTTTCCATTAAATTTATATTTCCATTCCATTTTATTGTATTTTATTCTATTTCGTTATGTTCCATTTTTATTTCCATTTCCATTACCATTTATTTTCAATTCTAATTAATTTCCATTCAAAATTTCAATCCCATTCTGTTTTTAATCTATTTCCATTCCAGTTTTATTCCATTTCCGTTTCGTTTTCATTTCATTACATTCAATTTCAATTTGTTTCCATTCAATTTGTTTATCCATTTGTTTATAATTCCTTTCTGTTTCATTCCATTTATATTACCATTTAATTTTAATTCTACTTTAATTTCCTTCCCTTTCCATTCCATTTTCATTCCATGTCGTGTTTTTTATTAATTTTTATATTATTTCCAGTCCATTCCTTTTCCGTTCCGTTTTCGTTTTTATTCCATTACAGTCAATTTAAATTTACATTCCATTATATTTCATTGCATTTATTTTCATTCAATTTATATTTTCATTCCATTTCATTCAATTTATATTTTATATATATAATGTAGAGTATATTGCAATATAATTGTTTGCAGTTCAAATAATTTTAATGGTAAATTTAATTTTAATTTAATTTAAATCAGTTCCATTTCAAATCCATTTTATTCAATTCAGTTCACTCGATTAAATTTCAAAAAGATATACACTTGTTATATAGTGACAAAAAAGTCCAATGAAAGTCCATGTCGGTTCAATTTAATTTAATTTGTTGTCATGCAACTGACTATAGGACAATTAGTTTTAAATTAATTTTATTTTTTTTAAATTGATTTTAATTTAAATTTAAATTGTATTTAATAATATAAAATTTCATTCAGTTTGAGTGAAATCAATTCATGCAGTGAACTTTCAATACATTTCATATCATTTAATTAATAATTTAAATTCAGTTCAAATCAATTTAATTAAATTTCATTTAAGTTAAATTCAATTTAACTGATTATAGAAATTTTTAGTTAAATTTCAATTTTAATTTAATGTAATTTAATTATATTAAAATAAATGTCTTTCAATTAATATAATTTATAGAATTTTTAATATATAATAATTGTAATTCAATCTAATCTCCCTTTAATTCAATTCAATTGATTGCTGTAATATTGATTTCAGAGTAGTTAAATTTAATTTTAATGTTGATTTAAATTAATTAATTTAATTTAATTAATTCGATTCAATTTTTGCAATTACAGATTAGTAAAACTTAATTTCAATATTGATTTAAATTATTTAAATTTAAATTAATTAATTTCATTTAATTTAAATTATTTAATTTAATTTAAATAATTGAATTTAATTGAATTGAATTTAAATTAATTAATTGAATTTTATTCAAATTATTTAATTTAATTTACATAATTGAATTGAATTGAATTAAATTAATTGAATTTAATTTTAATTATTTAATTTAATTGAATTAATTCTATTTCATTTTATTTCAATTTAAAATAATTTCAGTTAATGATATTCTACCTTATTTGTACCATTTAATGCACACTGAAGTCAATTTAATCAATCCCATTTTCAATGCAATTCAATCAATTCAGTTAAACTAATTTCAATCAATAATTTTTACCATTCAATTCAAATCAATTCTATTCCATCTCACTTAAGTTTATTTTTGTGCAACTGATTACAGAATAGTTGACATTAATTTCAATTTAACTATTAATTTAAGTTAATATAATTCAATTCAATTAATTAGTTCAATCTATTTTTAATTGAATTCAGTTCCCTATTCAATGCAATTCGTACGATTTAGTACTATTTTAATTTCAATTTCATTCAAATGAATTCATCTTAATTAAATTTAAAATCAGTTCAACTACATGCAAGACAATTGATTACTGTTCAAATCATTCATTCATTTAATTGCAAACTAATCCCACTATTCCAACATTAACTTATATTTTTGCAGTGTAAATCGCACTTTTGGCAAAATTCCACACAATTTCCAAGTCTGATTAAATTTTGACATTCAACTGACGCAGCCAGTTACCTTCAGTTTTTCTCAAGCGTACAAACCATATGGCATTCGCTTCATTACAACAACAAAGCCACGACCACCACAAGTATTCCAGCCACACAACCGTCACCGAAGCTGCCATCAGCACCGGCAACAGCTGTGGCCAAAGCAGCGCGCGCCTACTCCCACTTCAACCTCAGCCTCAACCTCAGCCTCGCCCTCTTCACCGACCGTCTTTCATCCAAAATATTAGCAGGAAATTCCATGCGTTGCGACCTTGTCACTTGGCGAATTTCGTCTAATGCAAATGCTCGAAAGAATTCACCTTCACGCGCGAGACGATGTCTGCCGTTCGAGCAGTGATGGATTTGTTGTTGCGCGCCGGTTTGGGCGGCTTTTCTTGGCAAGTGGCAAGTGGCAGCGCTGTAAGTTGGCCGTTGGGTCGTGTCGTGTTGGCCGGTGCGTTGCTTTCATGTTGCTAATGGGATTCCTGCTGGCTCGCTGGTCTGGTGGGGCAGCTGTTTTGGTGCTCCTCTGGTTTGGGTTGATGTATTTTGCGCTATGTACGCCTCGGATCTCGCTTTATATATTGCAATGTTTTTTTCTCATTTTACAAATATTTTACGCCATTTCTGCGGGCGACACGTTTTTGCTCCTCGCACTTTGTGCCATTCTGAGTGGCGCTTTTTTGGCGTTGCCGTTCGGCCTGTTTGCTGGATATGATAAAAACGTTGACATGATGATGTCGTAATAAATGTGTGCGCGCACTGAGGCGGGCAAACTGGCACAGCTGTGTCGAAAGGTGTCGTCATATTATAAATACACAGACAGACGGACGAGCGGACGACAAATGTGGCCCTTTAGTATGTGTTAAGTTGCCACGGCTCGGTTGGTCGGCGCTCATGTCTGTTTGTGTGTGCGTGTGTGCTTTTATGGGTATTTGTGCGGCTGATTGTGTGTGTGTGTGTGTATGCAGCTATCTATGCGTGAAATAGAATTACGCATCAACATTGTATTTGCGTATTTGTTGCCAACGCCAAGCGGCCACATCAATTTCGAATAAAAGTGCCTGTCTTAGTGGCGACATGTTCACCAAAAACGGCGATTTTTTTGTACTTTTAGCCACGTAACGAAAGTCGAATATTCCCAAATTACTTAGTTATTTTAATTACGGGGAAATTCGGCCACCTTTAGACTTAATCAAAAGTAGTTAGCAGAAATGTCTGCTACTTGAGGGGCTTTTTTCAGATATTTGAAGTTGAAATTATTCCGGCGTTCGTTGTGGCTTAGTGGTTGGAATCTGAGTCTTCGAATCAGCCAACATCAATGAGATCTCAATTTTAAAGGCTGATTCACATTCTAAAAAAATTTTTTATTTCATTTGTTAATTGCTTAAAACTGCCGAACACCGTCAGAAAACTGCGTTCTTGTCACTCCCTGACTTCTAGTAAATCGCTCTAATCACTGAGCCACTGTGAAATCTTGGCATCGAAAAGTGCTGGGGGGTTTTGCGTACAACTTTTGAGCTATATTCCATTTGACAGGGGCGTAGCCAAGGGGGGGGTTTAGGGTGTCAGAACCCCCCCCATAGCCTATAATATGTCAACATTTTAAATCACTATGCATCGTATGTACGTTCCCACATTAGCAAAAAGGTCTTTTCATCTTTAAATATTTAAAAGAATATTAACAAAACCCTTTTTTTTCCCAAACTAATTTGTTTTTTTTATAGTCCGGTTTAGGCTTAATGCAGCGATTTGCGTGTTCTAAAAACATGTCTAAAGAGTAGTTTAGTTCGTCGACCGGAATGTCCTTCAGGATGTCGGTACAAGCCTTTTGGATGGTTTCTACGTTCTTTTTTTCATCGGCAAATGCATTCCTTGACGGTGCCACATCATGTGAAAACAAAAAAACAGTCAAAACAAGTGTCAATAGATGGGATGACATCCTTCGATAGCCAAATGTTCAGTTAAAATGCAATAAATTTATGCTAATGAGGTACTTAACCTTCGCCTTACTAAAGATGAAACTCACAATAAATATATAATAATTTATGATTTTTTTTCATACTTCAATATTTAGTATCTTCCTCTGGCGATAGTTCGTATTTCGAAAAAAGGCCTAACTTTAATGATTTATTTTGAGACTATGGAAAATATTAGAAGATTTCTTTCCAGAGGGTTTATTGAACACATAATGAGCTACGCAAAAAAAAATTTATCGTGAGTTTTAATCAAAGTGGTAGCGAAAGCGCCTGGGATCACCCAGGTACATTTGTATAAAAAATTACAAAATTCAAGTTTAAACATGAACAAAATTTCAAACAAATATTTTTTCATGTTATTGAAAATTACCTTAAAATTTGTGCAGATATTAAACATGAATATTAAAAAGATCACCCGGGTGGGTATAAGTAAAGCGAAGGTTAAATCCAATTTCAAGAATCTCAATGAAGATTTTGGCTTATCTTTTATGAATTACCGCCCAGTTTTGATCTACGGTGATCGCGGATTCAGTTGGCTAACACTTTGGTCATCATTTATGTTCTGACAATCGTTTTTAAATCGCTTTTACCACTTATGAACTCCACCACGGTATAAACAAAAATCACCATAAACTTGGTCCATCAATTTAAATGCTTCGGTTAAAGTTTAAACATTTTTAAAACAATAGTTAATATTGGATCTTTGTTCGATGCACATTTTTGTACGATGACAGAAACATACTTCCACTTCAGATGAAATAACTTCGCTTTCAGTCCACTAAATTTCATGAAATTTTAACTAAAAATCAGGGAAAAAATTTCGTTTTTAATGCATTAAGTCACATAAGCCACAACAAAATGCCCTATTTGGGGAGTGCACTTTACTTTAAAAAACATGTAATACTAAACAGGAAAAATTTTTTTTTTAAACCCCCCCATGACCAAGTTCTGGCTACGCCCCTGCCATTTGAAACCATATTTTGACATCCCCCCTGCGACTCTGCTGCTCAGTATGGTGCAGTGAGAATGAAAACACTCGAAAAATCATTTCTTGCATCAATTAGATCTTCAGGAGCAAAATCGGTGATCTGCTGATATTCATTAACCCAGATGTGCCGAACGTACCATACGTAGAACATCTATTCTTTTTAGGGTGCTGTGGCATGTGTGATTGAAATGTGATAACACCGTGCGACAGCATTTTTCACACCGGGAAAAATCCATATGTACGTGAAACTAGAGAGCAAATATAGTAATACTGCGTACTCAGTTTTTCATTTCTACATCATTTGTCCTTTTAAAAGGACTTCAAAATTTTGAAGGGGATAAAAAATATAAAAAATATAAAAAATGCTTAACCTCGTTAGAATATGGCAATATGTATATCAAATGAAAGAGGAAAGGCTCAAGAATTTAAATAAAATTGATTTTTTATCTATTTATAAAAAAAGGATATGAAAAAGGTCCTTTGAAAATTTTAATCCTTTATATCCTTGAAAATTTATACAGAATTTTCTTGAAAAGTAAGTATGTTAAAACCCAAAATATCCTTGATCATGTGTCAAAATTTCATTACTCTAACTCTATTGGTTGGAAAGTTATTAAAAAAAGGCGGAAGCTGCAATTCTAATGAAGTACAAAATTTCTAATTTATTTAAGTATCAGTATTTTAAAGAATAAAAAGATATGAAGCGAGAATAATGAAATTTTGACACGTGATCATTTGAGTGAAGTCCAATTTTGAAGTCCTTTTAAAAGGACAAAGGATACAGAAATAAAAATCTGAGTACGCAGTATTACTATGTTTGGTCTCTAGTTTCAAGCCCATATGGATTTTTCCGGTGTGAAAAATTTTTGTAATTTTTGTCGCACGGTGTAATCGGTGCCTGTACGTTCAGACCCAACGAGTGTGGTTACAGAACCCAACACACCCACGTAGATATTGCTATACATTGTACCGCAGTCTTTGCCTCCTCCATTACCAGCAATTGCCCGGGCTTGCAACTACTTGAAGAGAATCTGGCTTTTTCTTTTAGTCACTTTCCAGTCAACAGATCCTGGTAAATTTCTGAGAATACAAAAAGTAACAATAACAACTTCGGACCATTCCACCTGCATTTGTGTTTAAAATAGCACTCACGCACAATACACTAAAAAAAGACAGACTTGCATTTAACCTGAGCCTTCAGAGGCGTATTCAAGGTGAAGAATATTTAGAAGAGTCCTTGTTGTGTAAGCAAATGAATAACTTAGTAAAGCTTCCCCAAACCTCACCAAGCAAATCAAGACTGAAGGGGAGAAGAGTTGAAACAAGTTAAAAGCTGGAACCGATAGCTACAATAGCCAAGTACGAAGAGTTCTTCAGCGTTTAATATGAAAAATTAAATTGTTTTTTGTTAAGCCCATTTACGATTTGACTTGTTAATTTAAATTACTCAAGCAAATTATTTCTACATAAATTCTGTCCTATCCAACAACTTTCTAGGCTTTATAGTCTCCTGGAATGTTTTTATAAGTCAAATCGTTTGGGCAACATAACCCATTTTATAAATGCACCATTATCTCGTTTAGGGACTTGAGGTCCTGCAGGGAATAGGTATTTTCTAGGTGTTACTGAAATAGAATAAAAAGTTGTCAGAATGGCTTGTCATTCCAATAGAACTGAAATCTTGTCCTTTCTTCTTTAGTGAGTTGGAGGTCTCACCAAATTCAGACTCATACTCGTTCATCCATACCTAACACAACAATACATAAGTAGATAAGGGGACTAAGGTTCAGGCTGACTGAGACTAACTTTGAGTATCCCGCAACTGGCCATGTTGTGGATACGAATTTTTGTCCGTGTTTACTCCTATCTGGAGCATAGGGCCTCCACAAGACTCGCCTTGTGTTGGTTACGTTAATCGGTTGTGTTGTTCGGTCAGGGTAGGTGATTGGCTTGCCGCAGGTAGTCCTAAGTGATGGGGCTGCCATCTAACGCTGCTTAGGAACGTCACCTTCTTCCTTTCGAGCTACCGCTCATAGCGCCATCTGTTGTGTGTGTAGGTTACAGCAGAATGGTTGGAGACCTCGCTAGATCATTTTTGGTGCGCTGTTTTCGCCATTGTCGGCTTCCCCTTGCAGATATCGCTAGTGCACCGTGTAGCTGTATATTGGTTTTCTTTTTACAGCCGCACAGCGCATAATTGCGCGTACTATTGCGTGGGAGTGAGTGGGATAGGAATAATTGAGTTGGGAATCAATGAACCGTGCACGAGGTGGGAGTTGAACCACGATCTCTGGGATGACAGTCTAGTGCACCTACGCTTTCTACACTGATGAAAGGGATCTACCGATTATCTTTAATAAAGTAGGTTTTTTTCACGGATAATTTTACCCTCATAAGTGTGCTACAGTTTGCTTAGAGAAAGGAAGGAAAAGCAAAAATGATTATTTTTATAATTTAGTAACGTCGAGCCTCGCTTAGGACTCTCAGTTCAACGCATTAACCAGTTGAGTCACGGCGACAAATTGAAACTTTCATCAATCGGTTAGTTTAATCCCCCCTCCTCCTCAGCAAAGCGCCACTAAAAGCATCCAATCCATAAATGAGTTTACTATATATTTCACTTTTCTTTGCCTTTTATCAAATACTCAAGGGATGCCGCTTCGAAAGTGTAAGCACTGAAGGGACAACTAGATTAAAGGGACTTTTTAGTTAGTGCTATCAAGCAACTCATTTGACCCCAAGGCCACATTTGTGTGCAACTTTTGTGACGCTTTAGCGTAGACTTCGACTAAGTAGAACCACTATGCGATTTTCTTCAACTCGAGCAGCTCTACTGCCCCAATGTCATCATTACATGAAATAAAAGCAACATCGAGAGTTTGGTTTTTCTTTTTTCCTGCCACACATTCACTCATTTTGCTGCCTTCGGGGCGCATTCAACAGCTTTGCAAATTTGCTTTCCGCACTACTCGCTTTATGCATATCCAATATTTGCGAATTTCTGTTTAGCTTTTTTCCAGCATCCTTTGGGCTTTGGTTGATTTGTTTAAAAGCGTAGTGAGCACACAAGAAAAAAGGCCTAAGTAGACTGTAAGGCAAGTGGACAAAGCGTCAAACAGCATTACCTCATTCATTCATTCATACGCACACATACATATATACTTGTATATATATATGTAGCAAATATTGAAAAGGGATGCCGGTAGATGCGGGCGCAACCCTTTGCTGTCTGTCCGCGGCCGCGGCTGCTCGGGGCAGCCACTACAACAATGGAAGCGCAGAAGAAAGCCCAACAAATATTTGAACACTTTATAGCGAAAGGGCACTGGCAGCGCCTGCTTGCATAGACAACAGCACACACACACTCACTAGTGGGATGTGTAGCCTATTTTTAGGCGTTTGGCTTTTGACTTTTTGTTTTAGGGCTTTAAAATATTCTGCACATTTCGCATGGATATCATTTTCGACAATGGTATTTGTCGTTGCTACTATTGTTGTTGTTGTTGCCGTTATCATTTGAAACTACCGAGCATTTTTTGCTTGAAAAAGTCACTAATGAAGTCATCTGCCTGGCAGCCCATAAATATGAATCGCATTGGTGTGAGTTGATGTTTCGCTCACACATACAACCAGACACAGCGCAAGGTATGAAAATGTCGGCACTAGTCGCGCAGCTGTTCGGCTCTGCCCGTTTAGCACTTTTCCTCTCGATTGGCAAACAATCCTCTCGACTGGGCATGGATTCCCCACGAGACTGGCAGACAGTCGAGTGCGCCCACGGTGTGCATATCGCAACCCTCATTACAGCTGCCACTTAAAGCCTCAACGAAAACATGAATTTATAGAATTTGCATAAAATCCGAATTAGCGGAATTGTATTAAAAAATTCTCCCTTTGACTCGGTCGGCTTTTGAGACGGATTTCGCTGTATAAAATATTAAAAAATATTAAAAATATTTTCAACGGCACTTTGTTGCTGTTCCGGCCATATGCCCAAAGACACATCCAGCCAAGAATGAAGACGAAAAGAACAAATGCGCACAAACAAAAGTGCGGCGATGCCGCTGCCAACCCACATAATGACTTCCTTTCGTTGCTGAAGCGAAAAATGAAAATATGTAACGTGAGAACGAAGCAAAACAAAACGCAACAACAAAAAGCCAGTCAGCCAGTCTGTCACTGCCACCTGCACATGAGCGAGCGTGTGTGTGTGTGTGTGTGTGTGTTTGTAAGCACATATCGCATATGGAAAGATGACAGCCCCCGTCCACCCACTTGTCACGTTGACAAATTGTTTGGCGCATAATTTTAATGCTGCCCATTTTTTTTCGGCTTCTTTGCGCTGCGGCAAACACTGAACTGAAAATTAAATACAAATATTCACAGTTTTGTTTAAAATGTCGGCAATTTATTGCTGTAATGTGAACAGTTGTGATTTTAATCTTTGCTGCATGTAGTGATGAGTTATTGTATTCAGTTGTTGTATTCAAAGGAATTTTCTCTGAGCTGTCAAATGAACTCAAATTCACACATGAACCCAACTGTAAAATGATGTCAAGAGCTCAAATATGTTTGAGGCTTTTTGTAACTGTCGATCACAGTCTGAGATTTGAACCTCAATTGCTTTCATAGAATCCCTATTCAATGCAATTCGTACGATTTAGTACTATTATAATTTCAATTTCATTCAAATGAATTCATCTTAATTAAATTTAAAATCAGTTTAACTACATATAAGACAGTTGATTACTGTTCAAATCATTCATTCATTTAATTCCAAACTAATCCAACTATTCCAACATTAACTTTTATTTTTGCAGTGTAAACCGCACTGTTGGTAAAATTCCACAAAATTTCCAAGTCTGAACCTCCGGCAAAGCTGAGCCAGTAATGCCAGATGAGAAGATTTGCTTCCAAAAAAGCAACAATTTGTTGTAGAATGAATAATGAAGAATTGTTGAGGTGAAAGTTTAGAAGAAAATGGGGCAAAAGTAAAAAAAGATGCTTGGAGAAGATACAGCTTTAAGAATATCGCTACTTGGGCTTACAAGAGCTTTTGCAGAACGAGTATGTGTGATTGTTAATCTTTTTAGGGACAAACAGAATGAATGCGAAACCAGTTAATGCAGTTTTAAAAGTGCAACTTTGAATAGCTACATTTTTAAATTAAATTTAAATAATGATATTATTTCACTGAACAACAAAATCAAATTTTTTTAAAAATAACAATTTTATGACTGGGCGGGGAAATACACGTGTAGCGGCGGTTTATAAGTTTAAGTCTGATTTTTTTTTAAGTTTATCTTCTTTTGCACATTTTTATGATAAACTAGCAGGGCAAGTTTGCACGCAAGTTTGAAGTCAATGGGACCAATAAGTCAAATTCTTCGTAATCCTTAGTTGATCTCGTCAGATTTTTATGAAATACTTAACATTTGAAGTCAATTGGCGCATTAAGTCATGTTTTCCTATACAAACTCTTGACCCATCCATCGTTGACCCCGTCAGATTTTTATTTTCGAAAAAAAAAATAAAAAACTCATATGGAATTATTTCTATTTTTTCTCATTTGAAGTGCTTTCACCACATTTGAAGTCAATTGGCGCATTAAGTTATGTTTCCCTATACAAACTCTTGACCCATCGTTGACCCCGTCAAATGTTTATTTTCGAAAAAAATAAATAAAAAACTCATACCGAAGTATTTCTCAGTAAGTTTGATGAAATCATAAAAAATAAAAAAAATAAAATATATATATATAAGAAATATGATCTTATTTCTTCATACAAACTTTTAACCCTAGGTTCATACCTTTAAGTTTTGATTAAAAAAAAATTAAAAACACGTCAAATTATTTTTGAATGCAAATGTTTTCACCAACTTTGAAATCAATAGGCCAATGAGTGCAAGGTTTTTTCGTAGACTTTTCGTATACGAACCTTAACCCTTGGTTCATCCGTTAAATTTTGATTTTCGAAAAATTGAAAAATACGTGTCGAATTATTTTTGATTTGGAGTTTTTTCACTAAGTTTGAAATCAAAAGGACTATTAGATCACGTTTCTTCATACAACACCTTAACCCATGTTTTGTCACTTTTAGACACCGAATTTAAAAAATTCCGTTCTCAGATGTTTATTTTTCAAGATGTACACACAGTTCAGATTTCATATTTGTAGCTTCAGCGGTTTGGGCTGGGCGATGATGAATCTGTTAGTCAGTTAGTCAGGAGTCATGTATAGAGATAGGCATACGAAAACCATGCAACCTGACGTTTTAGGTAAATGATGTGTTCAGCAATTTGATGTGGAATACTACGGGGAAAATTTTTGTGGAGCTTTTTAACCCTCTAGCACCTATTTTTAGGGTCAATTTCACGATGTTTTCCTAAAATGCCAAAAAATATCCTTTGAAGCAGGACTTTCAAGGAAAAAATGTACCACGAAAATATTTGCTATAAAATTCTACTATAGATCTCTGAATACACCAAAGCTCTAAATTTAACATGAACGCCAGAAATAAGCCCAAAACTAAAGAGATGTTTAAGGGTCAATTTTTGACTTATTCAAAATTGGTGTTAAAATGTCGTACAAAACTTTCTTTAGAGGGTAAAATGGGGGAAAAAATGTTCAACGTATAATTTCACTATAAGTCACCGTACACCAGAACATTTTAGTATCAATCTATACTTCTATTTCTGTATTCTAACATAAAAATTAATGTACCATTGGTTTTTGAACCACAATCAGGCAAAAATCACTAAACCGGCTTAAATGAAATAAGTAACAAATGATTTCTTCTGTGCGGGAATAGTACACAGGCTGTATGAGATTGACCACGCCCACCTCTAATGCCCAATAGTAACAAAAATCATTATTGTTTAACTTTATACAGCGTTATTAGTATTGGTCTGTTAAAATTTATTTTTTGTTTGACTGGATTATAAATAAATAAAAAAATAATTATTGTCCGACCGAACCCACTTTTTTGGACCGAAACCGAAACTTTCTAGTCGAATAAAAAATCACCATATCAAGAATTTTTTGTCAACAAACAAATTTTACTTTAAGTAAATAAAGAACAAACAAACAAATATAACATAAATAAATAAATACTAATTAATAAAAACAATTTATTCATTTTGTAAAAACATAAACATAAAAAATCACCCTTTCGTACATTACTCGCTAATATTAAAAATTAAATTTAATATTATATACTAAAAAATTCGGTTTTTTACATTGGTGGCATCTAAATGACTCCTCCTTTCACTATATATGTGCTCGGTTGCATTAACTAAAATATTCTAGAAAGCTTCGGTTTAGGCCGTTTGGAAATTTTTTGGCCGAAACTGAAGCCGAAAACACTTTGGGCCGAAACCGAAGATTCGGTCGGACACTATAAATAATGCAGCCTGCCTGGAGCATGTTGCTCAGGTCCGTTAGCCTGTTTTATCTTTGAGTGTGAAGTCTTGAAGATGTGACCACAGGTTTTCTTTTTATAAAGCTTCCACTTACTCGCCGCAGCATAATAGGCAATGGTACTCATGTCGGAATTCAAAAATGGTATGTAACATTTTTGAATGCAGATTCACACTCAGCTTCCATTCTCAGACCGTACAAAAGTTCCAATGATTCTGAAGTATTCAAAGCCTTGCTTTTGTGGTATCATAAGTTCGCTTCCTCCAATCTGAGCGCATTGTCAACACTGCAGCACCTGAAGCTTCACTCTTCAATTTCCAGCCTCATTGTCACATTGCTTCTGGTGGTCTCTGCTACTCTCCTACAGATTTATGTCGATTTCAAATGGCAGATTAAAAGTTGTCCCCACAGAGTATCTGTCAAACTAAAAATTTAGTACAATAAATTTAAAAAATATGATAAATAAATAAAGAAAATATTGCCTTTTGATTTAGTTGCAAAAAAATTACTTGATCGTGCGCGGAATTTGTCAAATACTGTCAGCGGTCTTTTGGCCGATTTGCCGCTTTGATGTTGCAATAAACAACGTAAGCACGTCACGCCCGATTGCGCTTCCCCAATGTCGCTTCACTTGGTTATTTCGATTTCTGTTTTCGTGCCCAGCGCGCGCTGAGAATATGTAAACAAGTACTAAGCCGATTTTGTGCCGATGGAAATTAGTCTGCTTTGTAGATGCGCCGCTGCCACACAAACAAATACAGCTTCAGGTTGTGTCAGGCTCTTTGCTCTGCTTGTTGTTGTTTTTGTTGTTAGCGTAGGTGCTGTTGCTTGCTTGCTGTTATTATTGTTGTTGTTGTTGCTGTTTTTATTTTTTTTGTTTTTATAATTTTGGTTGCTTTATATAATTTTAAACAGGATAAAGGAATAAATTGGAATTGGAAGGCTCGAGCAGCATCCTTAGGCCCACTGGCTGACTGCCGATGCTGCCTGTCTGCTATTTCCTGCTGCGGCCCGACCGACTCACCTGCAGTCGGCCGCCTAACGAGCTGTTTTGCTGCGCTGCAATCTAAGTAAATTTGAATATGAAAAGCAAAAGCCATATGGCGGGTCGAGCTCGGAGCGCGCGCAAAGTGGCAGGATTTCAGTGGTAATTTGTTTAACGGTAAATGGAAAGCGTAATAAGCGCTGCACCATTCAATGGCAGCCATTGAAGCGGCCTCGAATGCAAAGATCAAAGAATGGAATCGGTTGAAGCGACGACTGAGGTGTAGGACGCGCTGGACGCACGCCAGCAAAAAAGATCATAAAGCGGGCGAAGGTAGTCGAAAGTGAGTGCAGTGGGCGTAGAATGACTTGCGGCGTCGGCTAAAGCGAACGCCAAGAAAAAAGAGTGAAATTCGCTTCACTTTTTAACAGCAACAAACAAAAGCAGAGCCCAACGAATTGCAACGGAGATGAGGTAGAAAATTTAGCAGACAGGTGATTGGTGGTTGGTGGCTGTGAAATGGTGTGTTGGCGAGGACGCTTTGAGGGAAACAAAAAGCCGTTAAAAAACTGTATTAAAATATTGATGAGTGCAGTTTGATTAAAAGAATATGAATGGATGCATCAAAGGACAAAAAGGATACCACTACTAAAAATTGCTGCGGCCCGCACAAAAGCATCTCGTTAGCGTGAAAGTTGCGCAGCGAAATTTAATTAAACCCGAATTCGATAGCATAAAAAGGAGTTTTTTCTTATAAAGTGAAACGTTAAAAACGCCGGCGCGATTATTAATTAAAAACTTTTACACGCGGTAACTGCATAAAGGGTGTGCTAAGTGTAGGCGGCGGTGAAATCTTTACACTGCACACATTGACGCCATTTCACTGCTGACACTGGGGGGCGTATACGTAATTTGAATTCGCTCGTTGTTTTTTTGAGAGCGCCGCCAGATTTAAATGAACTACAAGCAGCTACCGACAAAAGTAATAACGAAAGCAACAACAATAACAATGAGTTGATAACATAAAAACAACAAAAACAAGGACAACGAACACAGCACCAGCCGGAGCAGCACCAGCAGCAGTAGCAACAATACTAACAACAGCAATAAAAGCCAACATAAATAACTCGCACAACAAGACTGCAACACTGGCGTGACAAAATATACGCCTCGTTGTCCTTCCACGGCGAATTACACACACACACACACACACGCACGCACATGTCCGGCTGCTGTCCCCTTCGGCTGTTGTCCGCTGCTTAACACGTTGCTCGTTAGCGCTGGCAGGCGCGCTGCCCCAGTGGCGAAATGTGTAATACCTGTCGGCGACAGTGGCAACAACGCTGACACAATGGCTGCAACAACAACACGATGCAATACACGAAATAAAAATAAAATAACATTTTTAATTCTCTCCGTACACGACTGGCTACTTTCGGGCACATTGCGAACGCTGACAGCCCCTCGCGCGCAGCGACCAAAGGTGAGACGGCTGCATGTGCCACAACACGGCAAATGTGCACTGGCAAAAAAATAACGCGAGAATGCGAGATGCTTCAGCGGCTGGGGGCGTGGGAGTGGGGCAATGTTTCACTTTGTCATTAATCAGCGCTCTCAAGATGTAGTTTTAAAAATATAATAATTTGCATATGCTGTGTGGTTTTCGTGCTCTGACCAATACGAATAAACAAGTATTGAAAGTATGCAACTCGAAGTATGAATTTTTCGAATCCTAGTAGATTTTTGGTGATTTTGCGACCCAGTTATGAGTAAGAAAACTACCAACTATTCAGTCTTAATCCCATCCAGAGCCGAATGAAAACTGTATGCTTCACATTCAATTCATAAAGTTCATATCTATACGAACTCCCAGTTGCTGAGCAGTATAGGTTGTGCAATTACTCAGAAGAACGTAAAATCCTAATATTACACCGTGCGACAGCATTTTTTACACTGGGAAAAATCCATATGTACGTGAAACTAGAGACCAAACATAGTAATACTGCGTACTCAGTTTTTCATTTCTACATCCTTTGTCCTTTTAAAAGGATTTAAAAATTTTGAAGGGGATAAAAAATATTCTAACGAGGTTAAGTATTTTTTATATGTTTTATGTTTTATCTCCTCCAAAATTTTTTTTGTTTTCATTATTCTCGCTTCATTGATTTTGTATCTATTTA
Source organism: Melieria picta (assembly GCA_964056695.1). NCBI lineage: Eukaryota > Metazoa > Arthropoda > Insecta > Diptera > Ulidiidae > Melieria > Melieria picta. The sequence goes on from OZ057399.1 coordinate 44,866,786, forward strand.
TTATTTAAAATACCGATTCTCAAATAAATTAAAATTTGTGTACTTCATTAGGCTTGCAGCTTCCGTCTTTTTATAATAACTTTCGAACCAATAAAGTTAGAGTAATGAAATTTTGACACGTGATCAAGGAGATTTTGAGTTTTAAATTTCAAGGATATAAAGGATTAAAATTTTCAAAGGACCTTTTTCATATCCTTTTTTACAAATAGATAAAAAATCAATCAAATCAAATCAATTTAAATTCTTGAGCCATTCCTCTTTCATTTGATATACATATCGCTATATTCTAATTAGGTTAAGTAATTTTTATATTTTTTTATTTTATATCCCCTTCAAAATTTTGAAGTACTTTTAAAAGGACAAAGGATGTGGAAGTAAAAAACTGAGTACGCAGTATTACTATGTTTGGTCTCTAGTTTCACGCCCATATGGATTTTTTCGGTGTGAAAAATTTTTTTAATTTTTGTTGCACGGTGTTATTGAACAGCCAATCCGCTTTTAGGGCTCTGAATGCGGTCTTAAAAGCATTGAAGACTGTTTTAAACAGAAAACTTCTTAGTGAGACTGCCCGGCAGTTTAATTTTCACTTATGTTGAGTTCCAGGACATGGAAATATAGTAGAAAAGACGGGCTCGTTCGACAGGGTGCTGAAGAGCAGATGGACCCAGATGTGGTCACGCTCGGAATTTCTCTTTTAACCTGTGACCGTAGAGAAGCTCACAAGATACTATAATAACTTCAAAGGGTATGAGGCCAAAACGGGTTTTGTGGTACACCACAACTTACCGACCCTAAGTCTCCATCGTAAAAAAAGTGCAATTAAGAATCATTATTAGTTTTCTAACGAGTCACTTTCGGATAGGTTGCTCAGTGTTGCCAGATCATGAGATTTTCTCCTAGATTTAAAAGATTCTGTGCCTTTTAGGAGAATTTTTAGGGGGAAGAATCGTTTGAGAGAAAGTTTAGGAGATTTTGATGGTAATTCATTTGGCATCATTAGTGGCACTGAAGCCTTGAATATTGAAAGCTAAAATGTATAATTTAATTTATATAAATTTTATGATTCAAAAAGTATAATTTATACAATGAATGAAGGAAGTTTACAAAAGCGAGTTTCATACCGATCTCATTTTTTATGTATTTTGTTTGTGTTGTTGTTGTTGTTGAATGAAGCTGAAGTTGAATGAATAAAAAGGCTGCAATAAAAAACTTAATAATATATTAATATATTTTTATATTTTTATGAGACCCTATAATTCCTTGTTTTTAATGACAAAAATAAAAAAAATATGAGATTTTTAAAATTTTTGGAAGAAAATTTAAGCTCTTTTTTTTACCGATTTAGGGGAAAGTCATTTTAGGTATCTGGCAACACTGAAGTTGCTGTTGTTGTTGTTGTTGTTAACTGAGCCATAATAACCGGTCGGTTGTGTTTTGCCTTCTCTAGGTGGTTCCACCAAAAGATGATAGGGCGTCCTTAACTGGGTCCTTCCACTGGACACACGGTCTCTCCCTCACCTTTGATCTCCAACTACAGCGTCAAACACCTTTTTTGTCGGAGCTTCTGCGTCCATACGGGAGACGTGGCCAAACTAGGATAGTCGCTGGATGTTGAATCGTACAACTCGTTGTTGGTTCATATTCGATAGTCATTGCCAGTAGCAACAGGGCCGAAGATTTTGAAAGCACCATCCCTTCGAACACCCCAAGGTTCGCTATGTCGTTACGCGGTCGGTCTGATAGGTTGTGGGTTGGTTGGACCTCTTTAAGAGACATACTCGGAGTCCTATTGTGAGACCCATTGAGATCCCACATATCTCACCTGTTTTTTAAATGTATATGCAACTCTGTTTTTTCAATATCTGTTACAACATACATTTCAAACAGATTGGGAAGAGGGGAGGGATCTACAGTTTAACGCCGAATCTGGAGGGAGGTTTTTGACAATATTCCTTCTAAATTTGGAGGTTTTGCCATTGCCTGCTAGGAGCACACTTGTGCGATTCGAAAGGGGTGTTTCACCAGCCCGAGCTGGGAATCGAACCTAGGACCTCTGGTATGAGAAGTCAGCGCGTTACCCGCTGGACCGGTCTGATATGTACCCATGCAATAAGGCTGGAATTGCAGACGTTCCAGACGAGTGTTTCATCAGCCCGAGCTGGGAATCGAACCTAGGGCCTCTGGTACCTGCTGGACCGGTCTGAAACGTATCCATGTAATAAGGCTGGGATTGCCTTCTAACCATTTTTACAGGAGTTGCATGGAAGAGGAAGAAAAAGAAAGCGAACTTCACCTCTTGTGTGGGTAACTTCTTTTTCTATAATGTTGATGATCCTTTTAGCTTTGTTAGAAGCTAAAATTGGTTTTATGAGTAAAGGGATTTGGGTTTTAATTTCTTTGTTATCACAATGGGACTTTATGGCCGAGATAGGCTTCGTTCAGTGTTCCACTTTTACCTTTGTATGGGTGAAATTGATGTGCTATCAGGCATGTTTCGGAGCAGTGGTGCACAAAGGATTTCATTTTGGGGGTTTGCATACAACTTCTGTGTGTCCCAGGCTAGTGGTGGCGTTTGTCAGTACTTCTTCCTACAGTTACTCAATATGTGGAGCAAATAAGTCTGTGAATTCTGAACACAGCTCGTTGCTCGTGCTTTGTCTGCAGTTCCCTGACAACTTCAGTTCCCCGGCATGTCTCTGTGAAACTACTCAGCCATTTTACCTGATTGGATTGGATTGTTGGTAGCTGATCACTGTTTTTGATGTCTGCACAAGGATCCTAGTTCCTGATAGCAAGCTGAGTATCAAATTGAATTGAGTTGAGAAAATGCTCTAATAGGTAAAAATTAGTGTCCAACCGAATATTCGGTTTCCGTTTCGGCCCAAATAAGTGGTTTCGGTTTCAGTTTCGGCCAAAAACTGGCCGAAAAGCCGAAACCGAAACTTTCTAGAAAATTTTTTACATTTTATTGTGTAGCAGATATATAGTGAAAGGAGGAGTAATTTGGATGCCACCAATGTAAATAAAAATTTTTTTAGCATATAATATTAAATTATTTAATTTTGAATATTAGCGAGTAAGGTATGAGGGTGATTTTTTCATGTTTATGTTTTTAAAAAATGAATAAATTGTTTTTATTAATAAGTATTTATTTATTTATGCTATGTTTGTTTGTTTGTTCTTTATTTACTTAATGTAAAATTCGTTTGTTGAAAAAAGTGCTTGATATGCTGATTTTTATTTTAACTAGAAAGTTTCGGTTTCGGCCCAAAAAAGTGGTTTCGGTCGGACACTAGTAAAAACGTAGGTGTTTCTTCCATATCCAATTTGTACACCATGGTAGCTTTATTCGCCGGAATGAATTTTTCCTTCATCAGTCAATCCATCCTAAAGTAACTTTAAGCATACCGCTTTTGATTGCAGTACTTAAGCTGGAATATGCTGCTTTCACATGGATTCTTTTGCCTCTAATATAAAATGACTTGAACGAGTTGAAATGTTCTTTAAGAATTACTCCTATAAATCGTGACTTATTCTGAAAAAGGATTTCATCTTGTTGCGTAATACCTCTACGAGGTATTGGTGGTAATACATAATTCTTCATGAAGAGAAATTATAAATTTTTGTATAAAGTATGAAAAGTATATTTTTATGAAAAAGTAACACTAATGCTTTTTTTTAATTTCCTCTACTAAATACATAAATGAACTGCATACCTTTCATTTTTCATTCGAAAAAATACCCTCTAGCAAAACTTTCAAGAGCTGCTTTGTGCGCACCTTGGCTCCAATAAATATTTAATTACTCAAAGCCAAACGTATATCTTCGAGTGTGTGTAAAGTGTTTTTAATTTGTTTAGTAATTTTATAGGACTGTTTAAAAATTTTCCGTCAAGTGGCGGTGGTTTGAACATTCAACTTTCTGTTTATATGATTGCAGCAAATCCATAGCGACCACAGTCGAGCGTTTTGTAATAAATGACGCGCAGCTGCGCCGAACGCCGAACGCCGAACACCAAAGACTGCCGGACGTGGCTACGCGCCAGTCGAAAACCACCGCCAGACACTCAACTAGTGCAACAGTTGCTCTGCCAACAATTTTATTTATTTTGTTTACTTACTAACTGGACCAGCGTCCAGTGTGATTAACCGCGCTGCTTTGTTGCTTTCTAGCCATTGCTGTTGTTGTTGTTGTTGTTGCTAAAGTGAGCATTGTACCTGCGCGTGATTTATAATGTTGTGTAAAATTGTGTGATTTCAAACACAACGAAATGCCACGCGGCACAGCAGTAAGAAATGGCTGTGATTAAAAGTTAAGAGTAGCCATTAAGGATTTTTTTCGTTGTGTAATGACGGTGTGAACATTGTAAGATTAGTTGAAAGCTGTGACGCACACAGGGAGGCATTTTGGAGGGTTCAAACCTCACCAATACAAAAATTGCCTGTGCAAAACAAATGGTTTCAAATGGTGTGGGGCTCAAAAGTTGTACGCAACCCCACCCGAATGAAATCCTGTGTGCGCCACTGGTTGGAAGGATATGCTTGTTGGATCCGGTGGAAATTGTAAGTGTGCGTTGCAAAGTTAATGGCTGTGAAAATAATCAGCAACAATTTTGAAACCTCTGTGCGTGAATTAATATGACATGGCTGCACCTTGCTGTTACTTTTTTATCTGCTGAGAGCTGAGGGGTTAATAAAGGATGTTAAAGGTTTTCAGAGTGCTAACAAAAGACATTATTTTATTTTACTTATTGTTGATTCGAATACAGGATCCTATGACTTTCAGTGCAGTGCCCAGGATGAGGAACAAATGGCTGATTAGTTAAGAAGATTAAATGAATTGGAGGGGAATGCCACTAACGATAAGCGACCGTATTTTCTTAATGATTATGAGATAAGTTTTTGGGAGAAATAGACCTTTTTTGATAGCCAAATACTTTGAACTTTTTGCTCCTTTTCAACGTAAAAATTGGCAATTAGTAAAATATTAGTCAGAAAAATACCGCAATCAGCTGTAACGATGAACCATTCACAGAAGACCAAACTAATTTGTGCTCCCAAAATAATGTCAACTTTCCTGACATAGCAGAGGTCGACATGAATGGCTTAATAGACTTGATTACTTGTCCAGGGTGGTTTGAGTTCTAGAAGATGTGATCTTCCTTTTGTAATATTTACAATGAACTTTAGGTCAATGTGTTCTTATTACAGAATTGGGTCCTTTACATATATCTACGGCATCTATCAGGTGTACAACTTTGCTTCCGCCGTTTTTTCCAAAATTAAAAGCTTTATTGCGAAAAAGTGCTTACAGATGTATTATTCAAAGTATTGTCCGTCGCTAGCGACAACTTTCTCCCATCTTTCCGGCAATTTTCGGACCCCGGCTCGAAAAAAGGAGTCCTCTTTTGACGCTATCCATGAAGCAATCCATTTTTCCAATTCTTCGAAGGATTGAAAATGTTGATCTGCCAGGCCGTGTGCCATCGAACGGAATAGGTGGAAGTCAGAAGGGGCGACATCTGGGGAATACGGCGGGTGGGGCAAGACTTCCCATTTCAGCGTTTCCAGGTACTTTTTAACCACTTTTGCGACGTGAGGCCGAGCATTGTCGTGTTGGAGGATGACTTTGTCATGTCGCTCTTGATATTGTGGCCGCTTTTCTTTTAGCTGAGTTTAGTTTTAGTTTAGTTTAGTTTAGTTTCTGAGAGCATTCGATGCGCTTCAGCTGCATTTTTTTGCGAATTGTAACAGAAAAGTAAAACTTCCCGCAAATGGCGAGAATTGGGCACATAAACGGACATTTTCGAGCGTGAATAATACGAAAACAAGAACAACTGTCACTGAAACGGCGATGACAATTCGTTAGGCACTGTCCACACTCACTTTAAAGGCATTACCATCTATGTATTTCAACCAGCCTCAGCCGGTACAGCCACCTATCGGAAAACGGCGGAAGCAAAGTTGTACACCTGATACTATAGATTTAAGACCGTCCAAACAGACTTGAATTTGGCTGGTGGTATTAACTGACTTGATTGTACATAAATTAGTTTTTTGCTTTTTTTTTAGAAAATAACTTTTTTTAGCCGGTCTCGATAGTCCATGGCTTCTCATACTAAGAAAGTATGAAAGTGAAAGACTCGTCTACTTTTATCGCTATCTACATGAAACAGTTGAGAATTACAAGAATCGCACAAGTGCGCTCTTGGCAGGCAACGGAAAAACCTCCAAGTGTGAAAGAAAATAAAAAAAAAATTTCCCCCCTTTCCACCATCCCACAGTGATTCGTTCCATAGACAAAATTCAAAAAATTTATAGTCTCAGAATTAAACGATTTTGATGTAATTTGAAAAGTAAGACTCCAACTAAGAAAGCCCAAAAAAATCTGTGCAAAAAATTAATTAGTATGTGTGCAAAAGTTGCGCAAAGTTGAAACTTTTTTCACAAAAAAATGTAAACAAATATTTTCTGTTTTTTAGTCTATTGAGTAAAAAAAATTGTAAAAATACATGGTTATCAAAAAGTTTCTAAATCCTTCAATATAGATTAAGAAATGATGTGGCCATTTTCGCTTTTAATGTTTTCTCAAAATTTACAAAGATGCGGCTTTTACTTAACTTTTAATTCAAAATATTTTTCTAAATTAAATATCTGAAAATTGGCAAAACTTAGAGGAAAATATCTAAAAAGTATGTGAAAGTATGTTCCTGGACATTTTTATTTTAAAAAGCATTCTTTCTTTGTCGTATAATGTAATTTCATCCTCCGATATCTTCTGATCTCAGAAAATAATTCAATTTGAAAAGTGGTCTAAACACGTATTTTTCGACAAAATTTATTTGATTTATCCCTAAAAGTATGCAATCAGCATGAAAAATGAAAAAATCTGCACAAATGCAAAACATACATCTATTATTATCATTTTTATTGTAAAACGAAAAGGTCCTAAGAGAATTTCTGTTACTCTTTGCTATTATCAATGTTGACGTTACCGATTAAATGTAAAATCTGAAAAATCTAGCCAACACACTTCGTGCTATAGTTCTCCAAAAATGACGAAATTTGCAAATTTAAGTCTCAGGCATTGCCAAATTACAACAGTTTAAGAAAAACAAAATAGAGATTTCAATTCAGCAGACCATGATTAATAAGTATACCAAATTTTATGAAGAACGGACCACTCCTTCTAATTTTGTCCCGCGGTTGTATGGAGTCGAATCACTGTGCATCCGCTTGAAATGTGCCCATATAGAGGTGTTTCTCAACCTACAACCTACCTACCTAAAAAAATTATTTGAATTTTTCGCTCAATAAACGCACCACTGTAACTTCTTCGCCTTCTTCTGCTTCTGTTTGTTTGAGTTTCTCTGCTTCAGCAAACTTCGTTGCTTTCACAATCTGCTAAGATCAGCGTATCATCTTTTAGCGCACAAAGTCAAATGTGAAGTGGGGAAAACAGCAAACGATTTAATGGATTAGGAAAACACTTAAAAGATTTGAAAAATAAATAAAAAGTTCAAAAGTTGAAATAATAAAGTAGATTGTGAAAAAATTGCACCGACAGCTTTAAGCGAAACGATTGAGAAGGGTTGCGAGCAAATAGAAATGCGGACAATATGTCACAGCTTAATGCAAAAATAGCAGAAAGTAGACAAAAGTTGTGGAAAGTAGTTGGCGTCTTAAGGTGCGGCAAAACTTTAATGCTGAGCATCAGAGTTGTAGTAAACAAGCTTACAATATGAACAATGCGAGCACATCGCCAGTGTTGTCCATTACAAGTTGCTTTCCTTGGTTACGCGCCTAAATGGACGCACGCACAGCGTCTGATAGCTCCGATTTCTATTCACCATTCAAATTGGCCATTTTATTAGCAGCATTGACTGCCCACTATGCGGCATTAAGCCCTAACAACTTTGGTCATTAGTAACCGATGCGCGTTACATTCGAATAGTGAAATATTGAATAGCAAAAATGTATGAACAACTACACAACTTCCAAGAAAAATACCCTGTCGGACCTGCGACAACTGATTCCCAAAATTCATTGGTGTTTCAACTGGGTTTTTGTAAGTTAATACGAAAACTAGTTATTCAAGTAGCTGTCAGCGAATGCAGAAATCAGTCAGGCCGCGTCTAATCGTTCACGTTCGGCGATATAATCAACAAAATAATGTCAGATCTGATCCTATGATAATTTTGTTACAACGACAACATAGAATTTTTTGCATTTTTTGAACATGTCTGTTTCTATGATTCGAGGCTCGCTCGATTTGCATGTGTTGCTTCAATGCTTTCGCTGAAAAATATGTTTTATTTATTTTATTTATTTGGAATATTAATAACATTAGGTGCAGTAAGAACTAAGTCTTTTAATTGCACTTCAATTTGGATTAAATTTCTCCAATTAAACTTAAAGCTATCAATAACAAAATTAAATTAAATAATAAACTTAAAACTATCAATTACAAAATTAAATTAAATGATAACAAAGTTGCTTAATATATATAACATAAATATTATAGATAATAGAAAATAGAATCTTGGATATAAAGGAAAAAAAGATAAGAAAGTAATGAAGGAGGAAAAGTAGAAGTTAAATGGGAATAAAGAAGAAGAAGAGGTGCGCCGTTGGAATGTTGCGTGGTTGCGTAAAAGTTGAAAGGTATTTATTGATTAGTTTGTTTTTTAATTTTTAATTAATTAATTAATTTATTTATTTTTTAATTGCAGGCGTAGTCAATAATGATGTATTGCGTCAGGTCCTAAACATTTTCGGCAAAAGTGTGTCAAGTCCAAGTTCATCTTTTTTTTAGTAGATACTGAAATTTTTTGGTGCACGTATATTTTGTTTTTTATTCGCAATGAAAATGTTGTTGTTTTTAAAAATATTTTTGAAATAAAATGATTATTTGAAAATTTCAATGTTTTATTTTTTCCTATAAAAAATCTACTAGAATAAACTAGTTCACAAATTACACGCTTCGCAACTGGTTTGTAAACTGTTTTACTTAGGATTAACTTTGGACTAGTTGAAAATAGATGTAGACAGGGACAATTGGCTCTCGTCTAGGACATCGCCATGTTCAAAGGATGAGTTCACTCCAAGGAAACGAATCGGTTCTACAGTCAACTATGATTGACAAGCAACCAGTTGAAAAATTACATTCGAACCAGTCCCAATTCTTACAGGGTACGTTCTGCCGTTATGTGAGTGTGTACGTGCAGCAATTTTACAATAAGCAAATCAAGCAAAATACCTGAAATGAAATTGTAAACAATTCAAAGAATAAGTACTTTGCAGCCTTGCCGCTTTGAACTTTGCGCTCGAAAGTATGCTACACTGCACTATGCTCACTACACTGAAGGAGTGATCTGTTCTTAATAAAAAATTGGTATGCTACGTAATCATAATTTGCTATATTGAAATCTCCATATTTTTTTATGCAATGCTTTAGAATTAGAGTTGCAATTTTCATTATTTTTATTAAGTTATAGCAACAAGTGTTCTGGCTAAATTTTTCAAAATTTATATTCACTCAGTTACGTTAACATTGACAATTGACAGAGTAACAAAAGTTGTATAAGGATGCTTTAGTTTTGCACTAAAAATTATAATTTCAGTTTTTTTTTTTATTTGTAATTTTTTGGCATACTTTCAGGGGGTGAAAAAAATAATTTTTTGTTTTTTTAACTTTAGTTTCCTTGTTAAAAAATTCACGATTTTACACTTAGAAAAATTAAAATTAGTGACAGTGCCAATTCATACATTCACATAAACATTTTGATGTAAAAAACTATATTAAAAAGTTAAATATAGATAGTCCCTTCACAATTCTTATTAGTGATAAAGTATTTCAATGAGTTAAGAGGGAAAATATGTAAGCAATGATTTGCTGCATAATTTTAGGCTCCCATGTTTAATAACAATTTTTGTCCGAAAATAGGTGCTTCGACCACTTTTCAAATTGAATTATTTTCTGAGATCGGAAGATATCGGCGGATGTGTTTAAATTATCCGACAAAGAAGGAATGCTTTTTAAACGACACAGAAATTCAGGGACAAATTTTCACACACTTTATTGATATTATCCTTTAAGTGTTGTTAATTTTGGATTTTCAATTTTGAAAAATATTTTAATTCAATTTTATTTCATTAAAATTGAAGCAGAAACCTCAGCTTTACAAATTTTGAGAAAATATTAAAAGCAAAAATGTCCACATCAATTCTTTATCTATATGGAAATTTTTTGAAACTTGTATTTTTTAAATTTTGTTTACTAAATCAAATAAAAACCGCTTAAATTTATTTGTGAAAAAAATACTACTACTTTGAGCAGCTTTGGCACCCACACCTAACTAATTTTTCACACATATTTTTTGAGGTTTTCTTAATTGGAGTTTTACCTTTCAAATAAATTTTTAATTTCGTCTATAGAACGAATCACTGTGCAATGGCCAATTGGTCTCTATGTCTGCCTGTCTGTCTGTTTTGTGCAATATTTTTGCTTTCTATGGTTATTGTTGATTGCGCTCATTATTGCTGTGTTTCTTGTGTGGTTTCTGGCGCAAAAAGTGCGTTTAGCTCCCATAAATTTTATTGATAAAGTCACAGTCACTGCCTATCGGCCCCGATCCCCAAAGCCTTTCATGGCTGGCATTCAGCTTGGCAGCTTCGTTCGCTGTCGCCGCTGGCAACACAACATCACGTGGCCTTCAGTTGCTTAGCTACACTTTTCCATGTTATTAGCTGCAGCCACGGGTCGTCGACGTGTGTGTTCGACCATATGGCCCGCAACCGGGCTGCCACTGCGGCTACGGTTGCTGCTCTCCAGCTGTTCTCCATGCTGATTTTATATTCCTGCGCTCAGATTGTGCGCTTCGCTGGTCGGTGTAATATTTTTATGAGCAAAACTCAAAAAGCCATTCGATACAAATTTTATCTGCTACGTGATATGAATTGATGGATACGAATCGTGGCGTCGCCGTTTCTCGTCGACTTTATTCCGGCTTTGTGCATTGGTGCTCAAAGTGCGTTGCGGCATTTAAGCGAAGCGATGAGCTAAGATGAAATGTAATAAGCAAAGTAAGGCAAATATGGCAACCGGCACCGTGTTTCCCATCAAAGCAGACACACAGCCAAGTAGAAACCGGCCTACTAGGCAACAGTCTCCGCATTGGTGGATTTGTGTGTGTGTGTGTGTGTGTGTGTGTGTGTGTGTCGACGCTTCGATGTGCCAACTAGTTGATCGACTGTTGGCACATTTCCGCCGAGTGACTCTTTCCGATTGGCTTCCATGCGTGTGGTACTTCAATAGGGCTGCCTTACGACCCGGTTTTATTGAACATGTCATTGTCTGGAGCATTTTGTCCCAATTAATTGCTGACATGTTCCTTCAAGCCAACACCGAGTACGAAATAAATTTTGCAATATTAATAACTGATGAATACAAACTGGGAGTCATTGATTTTGAACAAATAAATCTATATTTTGAGCTGAAGTAGAAAGCTTTCAGTATAATTTAACTTACCTTGAAGAACAAATTCAAAATTTTGTTGTCCTTCTTTCCACGTTGGAAACTAATTTTATCATCTTTTAAAATAAATAAATTTGATTTATGTTATAAGTTTTGTAAACTTTTCAATATGCAGGTATCATGGAATATCAAAACGATTGGTACTCAAAATGATAGCTAGTCACCAGTGGCGGATTCAGGGGGAGGATTTGGGTGTTGAAACCCCCTCCCCCAAAATATTAGGGTCGACTTTAAAACTACATTAAAATTAAAAGGCATTTTTGGCATTTTATGAGTATTAAAGAATTACTTCTTGAAACCTCCCCCAAAATATTTTTCTGAATCTATTAGTCACTAAGTATGTATAAAAAATACTTATAAAATATACGAAACTACCAGGGCTCCGTGGCTTTGCACGCAAGTTTAAAGTCAATGTGGCCAATAAATTAAGTTCTTCTTAACCCTTTGTTGATCTCGTCAGATTTTGATGAAAAAATACCTACCTAATTCTTCCCATTTGCAGTGCTTTCACCATATTTGAAGTCAATTGGCGCATTAAATCATGTTTCCGCTCATTAACTCTTAACCCGTCGTTGACCCCGTCTGATTTTTATTTTTGGAAAAATAAAAAAGTGTCGAATTATTTCGCACCAAGAATACTTTCACCAAGTTTAAAGTCCAAGTGCTGTGGGCCTTTTGATCTTGTTTTTCCATACAAACTCTTAACCCATTGTTGACCACGTCAGATTTCAATTTTCAGAAAACTGAAAAACACGTATCGAATTATTTCGCATGTTAAGTACTTTCACTATGTTTCAAGTCAAAAGACCCACAAAATCTCGTCTTTCCATACAAACTCTTAACCCATTGTTGACCCCGTTAGAGTTTGATTTTCGAAATAGAAAAACACGTATCGAATTGGTTCGCATGTTAAGTGCTTTCACTAAGTTTCAAGTCGAAAGGCCCATAAAATCTTGTTTCTCCATACAATCTGTTAACCCTTTCGCTATTTTGTTGCCATACGGCAACATGCTACTTTGTGGACGTCTGCATCCTCTATGGTTGCAAGAATAAATTTTTTTGTTGGTCTTTAGAATAGTTGGAAGTTTTAGGAAAAATACGAAATTAATAAACTGAATATTTAAGTTTAAAGAAGAGAAGTATACACGTTTTTTAATGGTACATCTTGACATAGTAAAGGAAGAAGAAGCAGACAAAATTAGAGAACTTTTTAATTTGACGTTTTCTTTCAATTTAGACACTTTTCTTTTTTAATTTTGGCTGAAGTAAATGTAGAAATATTCAAATTTTCATTATGCGTAAAAAGTTGTATGTTTAAGTAATTATTACAGCCACAACGAAATAATAAATAAATAATAAATAATATATAAGTTTTTTTTTTACTAACGTCTTCCGACTTATGGCTGTTCTACATTGCAAGCCACACTTGAAATGTGAAGCCTAAAGTTCTCGTTTTAGAGGGTTTAGATTGGTAACTAATTTACATAATCGTTTACTTCTTGCTGAAACAAAATATTCAGGTTCTTATGATATGTAATAGTATATAAGAATTATTAGATGTCTTTAAAAGCCTGATTGATGATTAGTACAACAACTTTTCAACCTTTTGACCTAAAGTTGAGTATCAAATATGCACCACGCAGTTCTGTAGCACAAATTGAGTAATCAAATGGCAGCGCAACAAAGTATATCTATGTAGTTGTACAAACACATGCATACATCTACACACGGAAGCACACAAGCACACATATGCACACTCACACATGCGTTGCCACTTGAGTTCAGTGCCATGAAGTCGTATGGCAGCGCAGATCAAAGCCAACAGCGGTCGATTTTAATCCAGCCGAGCGCATAATAATTTAATAATTTAATAGGCTGACTCGGCAAAACTGACAAGCTGCTGCTTCAGACGACCGTAGAACAAGAAGAAGAAGAAGAAGAAGACGAAGATGAAGAAGAGACACTGCGAAGATGCAAGCACTGCAGGTGTCATAATGACCACTTAGCTGCTAGAGTTCACTGATGGCAACAACAACAATAGCAACAACTATAACAAAAGCAAAATCAGCATTGTCCATAAAACTACTGTTACAAATTGCTGCTGCTTAGTCATGCTGCTTAATGCGCCGACAATGCTGCGAACAACAGCAACTGCACCGACAGATTTCAGCATTGCTGTAGCACAGACAGAAGCTAAGATGGCATTAACAACAACAACAACAACAGCAACTAGTGAAACGTTTATTGCTTGAGCGAGAATAGTTAATTCAGCTCAAACAGCTAAACAAATTTTGTCACAGGATATTGTTGCCGGATTTGTGAGTTTCGTGAGGATCGGCGACTTTATGAGATGAATTCGAAAGTGTTGAGACAGACAGGCAGATCGATCTTTATAAAAAATAAACAGGACTTTTTAATCATAATAATAACACAATTTTTAGACACCACCGATTTATGTTATTCGAAACAAGTAGTTCCCTTCGGCGATTTCGTCGTCGATCGCGGTGTGCTTCTGGGTTTTAGAATAATCCTTTTGGATGGCTTCTACTTACTAAAAATGCTATTTCTTTACTGGAAAATGTTTTTTTTCGAAAAATTAAAAGTCACACGATGCCAGATCTCCAGATACAAGAAGTGGTTTATAGTTAAATGCGATTTTTATTAATAAAAAATTATCAGTCACATGTGCCGTTTGATGAGTTGACATCAATGAAGTTGTGCAAAACAAACCGAAAATACATCTTTCTGTAGTCCAAATGTTCAGTTCATGGGATAAACAATCATCACCATAAACTTGATTTATCAATTGAAATGTTTTGGTAAAAGTTTAATCAAGTTTAAAACAAAACTTAATATTGCCTTTTGGTTCGAGTTCGTTTTTGTACTAATGACATAAACTTACTGTCACTTAAGGGGGCCGATACATTTAGAAGCGTCAAAAAAGGTAGTTTTTTCTGATTTTATGCTGGGAGAATAAAAACACATAGAGTCAGGTTTGTTTCGGATATATATTAAGGCATAATAAAACTGGGAGAAAAAAATTTTTTACAAAAAAAAAACAACAAAATGGCGGAGTTATGGCCGATCTCCTGAGTAGGACAAACTTTGCGGGCGTCAACTTCCTAGGTAGAGTTTTGATCTGAAACAAGAAATGAAAATATCTTATGAATCAGAAAGCTTTTATCAAGTGCGTAGCGAAGAGATTTACTGTAATTTTGAAAAATTGGAGGTATAGTCATGCTTTTAGTGAAAAAGTGCCATTTTTTACCCGTGTTTTTGACATAAAAATTAGTAAATAACTGTGAAAACGATTTTTGTTAAAAAAATTGCTCTACCACGCACTTGAATATAAAATTATCTATAATATGCTGTTTAATCCGACTAAATCGGTTAAAGAGCTCGCTCGCAATCTTGACGCCCGGATCAGAAAACATAGTTTTGAGAAAAAGAGGTTCAAAGTTTATGTGCGCGCAGCTGCCTGTATAGCCGCCGCGCCTGTCTTGGGCTATTATCTCCCAAAATATTAACAGTAGGCCAATAGAACTTCGGGACTATATTTTTAAATAGTTTATCTTTCGATTGCAGCAATAAAAAAAATTCCGATTTTTTTAAGGTTCTAAATGTATCGGCCCCCTTAAGACGCAATAATTCGGTTTCCAAACAAATGTTATGAAATTTTGACTGGAAATCGGGAGGGGATGTAGCTTTCCAGCGCACTATGTCACATAGTTGACACCAGAAAAAATGCTCTATATGTCCTGTTTGCGCACCTTGCAATTTAAATAGTTTCCTGAATTCTTAGAAAAATACTGGAGACCATATAATTTTATAAAGAAAAAATGTGAGATAAAGTTATATTCAATAATAAATTCAGAGTAATATGTATATACATATATGAATGTATATAAAAACTGTTAAGAGTGAATAATGTTCCATTTTACAACTTTTCATTCATCATCAACAAAATTAAAAAAAAAATTTAGTTTATGGAGATGTAATATATTTCTACCAAGTAAAAGTAATCAATGTTCAAAGTAATAATAGCATTTTAGATTTTATTATTTTATTTTGTATTTAAGATTGGTATAACATTTTTCAGAAGAATGAGCTTTTTATTTTTAAAGACAAGAAAAAAATTTACGAAACGATTATAGTGAAAAAAAAACTAAATAACTTGAACATTGATAAAAATTGCTATAACTAAAAAAATTTTTTGCATAGCTAAAAACCACAAATATAAGCAAAGTCTTGCTATAAAATCGCTAAACTGGCCACACTGGCCTTCGTCTTAAACCAACTGTCGAGTGAATTTTAGCTTTGCTGGAATATTGCATATTCAAACACATACTCACCTACACACACGCCCACTCACTCGCACACAGACCTGCACCTAGTTCGATGCCGACCAATTCAAGCATTTATGCATCCGACTTATGTCTTCCGCATTCAGCCATTCAGCTAATTTGTTAAGTGCAATCCTAGGCGACTGCAAACAGTCACTTTTGTTCTCTCATCCTTCGACGTCACAGCTCTCAGTTTTGATTGATTCATTGATAAACTTTAATTACAATAAATCGCTGCAGATTTTCGAATTTCGCCTTCTCGCACCTTCGAGAACAAGGATAAGGATATGGATAAGCTTATTGAAGTTTCGAATTGCATAGCAGTAGTCTTTGTTTAATGTAGTCTGTGAGCAACCAATCATGGAAGCCATTCAATATAAACACCCAAGGGCCAAAATTCTTGGAAAACCCACAAAAGTCCTCATTGCTGTTCATATGAAATTAGTTATTGAAAATTTGTTACTGTACTATGTCCTACGTTGTGGATTATTGAAGGGTTATGTATGTCGACGTACAGGCCGGTCTCTCGAAAACATTGCTGCTGTAAACGAGAGAGTCGCCGAAAATTCGGGCACATCACACACAGTGAATTTTGACAAAAGACCTCAACCTTCGTCCATGCAAGTTTCTGCTCGTTGAGGTCCTCAAACCGAAAGACCATTTTACAGCGCCAGCAACTCGTTCGGATATATAAAAACGGAAAATAAAAACGATGTTTTTGTATGGGAGCCTCATTAAGGGTTGGAGATAGTGTTTAAGTATGTTTAAGATAAATGTTCATTAGGGAAAACTAGTTGGGGTCAGTCATAGGATTTAATCCTTTAAGAGCAACTTCTGAGCAGCTGTGGAGCAATTTGTCGAATTTTTAATTTCGATTACTTTTGAAATGAGCGCATTTTATCTATATACACATTTTTAAATAAAGTTATGTTAAAATACAAATATTATGAACGTGGCTTTTGTGATGCAAGATAATTTTCGTTGTTAATAGGAATTGTTTTCAAATCCGGTTGTATGGGAGATGGTCTAAGTTTTGGTTCGATTTTATTGACATTTTCCAAAGTTAGTTATTCATTATTATTCACAACTAATTTTTTAATTTTTGTCACTCCGCTATATGAACTCGCAATATTGGGGGACGCCACCTGTCACGACACATTGCGCATGAAACAACCTGGAGCAACGATTTCCATCATCTCTCGAATCATCGCCTAAATCTCCGATATTAACTGACCACAAAGAACGTGCAATTACTTTCTTTGGGCTTTGTGAAATTCTAGCTCCACGCGAATAAACCGCACACAATTCCTGAACTTCAACGCTTCATCGGTGAGATAGAGCCGAGTCTTTGTCAAAATGTCATGGAAAGTTTTAGGAAAAGAGATCATGTGCAGGTTTTCATACTTAATCGGAAGATGTCTACTTTGCAATGTCATAAAAATATCTCAATTCTTTCAATAACTGTGCGTTTTATTTTCAAATTAAATCGTGCACTTTCCACATATTACTTACCTCTGTAGTAGTAGAAAGCACTGCATAGGGAAGTGGCCATTGATTCGTTAAGGGATCATTATATTTTCGTGTCCTCTTTAGTCTATATGAATAATTTAAGGAATTTCAATATAATAAAAAATTATTAAAGTTAATTATTAAAATTAAATATTTATAGAATACAATTAAAGTATTTAAACCATTTATCATATGGTCAGTTTGTTTTTTTAAGTGCAAAAATGGTTCTGTAAATACGATTTCAGCATCCTTAAGGATATTGAAATTATCCATATCCTACAGAGAGAAGTATTCAATTTTTTATATCTTAAACTAATAAAGTTAGACGGACGAAATTCAAGGATGTGGTAGTGTAGATATTAGTCCTTAAGATATATTTAAAAAAAAAAACTATTGGAAATTTCCAGGGATATTAAAGGATAAAGTTTCAAAAGGACATTTTCAATACCTCTTCGTCCTTTTGCACCAAAACATTAAATTTTCTAAGATTCTAATGATTTTTCTCTTTCATTTGCTACTCATATTGTTATTCTACAATGCGCTAAATTTTTAAAATAATTTTTTGAAATAAACATGTCCTTGAAATTTCAAAGTCCTTTTACAAAAAATCCTGACGTCAGGGAGAAAAACTAAAAACGCCGTTTTACTACATTTGGCCCGTAGTTTCGCGAGTATATAATTTTTTTCGTGTGTAAAATTTTCTGTCGCACGGTGTTTTCTCCAAATTCCGCAGAACATTGGTTATTTTTAGTAGTTTTAATAGTTTTAATATACAATGCTCTCGCAGCTCAAAACTTTTCAATGTTCTCTCAGCTCTTCAAGAAAGGCGTGACTAAGAATTAATTTTTTTTTTCGAAAAATTATAATAATAAAGAGTCAAGTCATAAAAGTCACCTTGTGCAAGTTTATCATAAAACAAAATATTTCAAACGTTACCAGTTCTCGTTATTCATGAACTCATCAAAGGAACTAATTGGGTTAATCGGAAGCGTCGTATTATTCTTCATTCTTTATGCTTAATTTACAACAATTTGCTTAGAAGTAAAGCAACGGAGAAACAGCACACTTTCACAGCACTCGAAACCCCATCGCGGCTAATCCACTGTCACGCGCCAGCCGCACTTTAAATGACTTGAGCGCATTTACCGCACTCGCCTGAGACCACAGAATCTCTTTCACTTAACAATTAAACTTTCCATTGTCGTTTGCTGTGTCGTTAAAACTTTTTCTCCGCATTCGACAGCAACCGAGCAACCGTCAAACAAATTACGCAAAATTGTCAAATAATTTTTAAAGTGCAAAAAATGCAAAACTTTAAATGTCTGCTATATTTTGTAATGTAATGTAACGGTTTGGTAATTTTATTTCCGTTTTTAATTTTTAATTTTTTTTTCATTTGAAGCTCAACAGAATCAGAAGGATGAAAACGTTAATGAAAAGAAAGAAGCCTTGAATGCGCGGGAAAGGCGCATTAAAAAGAAATTGCAAATTTTCCGCATAATCCTTTAAGAAGTACATAATGCCACTTGTAATCCGCGCACTCAATGCGCGCACGACTCCGTCCCCTTGCCGCACCGCGCGCAGCCTTGGCTGAAATTCACATTCTCACCAGCGGCGAGTGAGCGATAGCGCGGCGGCTGAGCGGGAACAGCGCGGCTCAACTTTACATTCAACAATAAAATTAAAACTTGATCTCGCGCTGGCTGGCTGCCGCATCTAATCCGCACGCAGAACCCTTTTCATTTTCTTACCTTGCCAGCGCGCTGCCAAGTGGCTGTGCAGCTGTGTGTGTTTGTGTGTGTGTGTGTGTGTGGGTGCGGGCGATGTTCTGACAATGTGAGCTTATTACTTTGCTCATAATAATTTGCGCTCAATTACGTCAAATCGCATCAGCAGGAAAAGCGCTGCGCCTCGTTATCGGTTGATGGTGTTTGGATTTATTTTTCTTATTGTTACGGAATTCTGCTTCCGTTGAGTGTTCTTGCGGCTGACAGCGCTGCTCATTTCCTGAGTTGGATGCTCGGCAATTAGAGCCTCGTTTTCGTTGCGCTCTTTTAGGGGCCGATGTCGTTAAGATTGCGCTGTGGACAGTGTGGCGCGCGCTAATCAACATTCATTTTTATGTCGCCGCCATCGTCAGTGGTGGTGTCAACGGGCTTCCGCTTCAGTGTCTATGTGTGTGTGTGTGGGTGTATGGGTCACTATGCCAACACTCAGCAGGCTGCCGGCAGCAACATCCGCTTGTCGTCATAGTTTCTCGTTCTTATGGTCAGCTCCATGTTCAGTAAATCGTCACAGCCACATACAGATACACTCATTCCTCGCACACACACACACACACACACACATATTAATTATTTCCCTCTAATACTTGCAATTTTTGTGCGCTTTCTTCGTCTTACTATCCCCTCTCCCTCTCTTCAAATTCCCACAGCGCGTTTATTAGGAAAATATTTTGTTTTTGTGTTGTTTACTTTTGACTCTTTTTTTTTGTCGACTCCGAGTAGTGTGCAGCCCAAGTGACCCTTTCAGCTCTTACATTTTTAATTTTGAAACCCAATGTTCCGAGTATTTCCTATTTCTGCTTATCCGCTGCTGTGTACATGTATTCGATGCCTCATAGTTGTGCTTCATTGCCGCTCGAGTGCAAAATTATTGCCGTCCTACTGTGCGTCCTTAGTTCGCGTCCTGAACGCGCTGCATCGCGCATTTAACTTTTTAATATTATTACAAAGCAATTTCAGCATCATTACAAACAGCAAATCATAATTTTTTATGTTTTCTTCGCTTTTCGCTTTCTACTCGCTGCCGTTGCTGCGCTTCATCACGTTTTGCTGCGAATCGACTGGCATCCGGTCGGCTTGGCAGGATGGGGTTAGGTTCGCTTCCACGTAGTTGGTGTGATTTGTAGTTCGGTTAGAGCTGCATATACAATGTGCCTCTTCCGCGTTGTTGTTGCTGGAAGTGGGTGTAGCGTTTGATCACATCGATGTCTTTGCGACGAGCCTTGGTTGTGATATCAGATTTAGTTTAACCCTTTCGCTATTTTGTTGTCATACCTTAACAAGCTACTTTGTGGACGTCTGAACCTCTATGGTTCCAAGATAATATTTTTTTGTTGGTCCTTAGAATAGTTTGAAGTTTTTGGACTAATACGAAATTAATAAACTGAATATTGAACTATGCAGAAGAGAAAAATATTGGTTTTTTAAATGTTATATCTTCACATAGTAAAGAAGGAAGAAGCATAAAAATAAGAGAATTTCTAGTTTGACTTTTTACTTTAATTCAGATAATTTTTTTTTAATAATTTTAAATTTAATTTAGCTGAAAAAAGAAGAAATATTTGATTTTTAATTATTTGTAAACAATTTTATGTTTAGCACCTAATTTTTACAGCCGGAACGGTACCGTTGACAGCACTCTAAAAAACAGGGTCCAGTAATAAAAATGAAAACATTTATTATGGGATGTTGTTGATATAACCACACAGAAGTCTTAATCGATAAATTAAAAATTTTAACTTTCCCCAGTAGAAACCTGTAGTGAAAGGGTTAACTATAATGTAAGAGGTATCACTATGCAGCAGCGACAAACAATACGTCGATATGTTATCGAATTGATTTTTTAATTTATTTATTTATTTAATAAATGATCCGTGATCACGTGTCAAAATTTCATTACTTTAACTTTATTAGTTCGAAAGTTATTAAAAAAAGGCGGAATCTGCAATTCTAATGAAGTACAAAAATTCTAATTTATTTGAGTATCAGTATTTTAAATAATAAAAAGATACAAAATCAATGAAGCGAGAATAATGAAATTTTGACACGTGATCAAGGAGATTTGGGGTTTTAACATACTAATTTTTCAAGAAAATTCGATGTAAATTTTCATGGATATAAAGGACTAAAATTTTCAAAGGACCTTTTTCATATCCGTTTTTTACAAATAGATAACAATTTAATTTTTTTTTTAATTCTTGAGCCTTTCCTCTTTCATTTGATATACATATCGCCATGTTCTAACGAGGTTAAGTATTTTTTATATTTTTTTCATTTTTTATCCCCTTCAAAATTTTGAAGTCCTTTTAAAAGGACAAAGGATGTAGAAATGAAAAACTGAGTACGCAGTATTACTATGTTTGGTCTCTAGTTTCACGCTCATATGAATTTTTTCCGGTGTGAAACATTTTTTTAATTTTTGTCGCACGGTGTTATGGTTATTGTTTGAGTTCTGTGGGCTTACTGCTTTTTTGCTTGTCAACATAGCTATTTGATCCAAAATCCGGCTCGTTGCTAAAGATAATTTTCCGAAAGAAGTCGACTGCATCTAGTTTTTCTGAACATTTTTAAGGACAGCAGCTATGTTCTTAGCCTGTCTGGCGGTCTCAAATTTGGTCACCAAACGCTAAAGAGTCGACTTGGATGGACCACAGCGTCTGTCGTAAAGTGATTATGATTTTGATAGTAAAGTTTTAACATTTGGACGTCCAACCCAATTGTGTAACTTGCCACGGTAATTAGGCATCAGTGAATAAAAATAAAAAAAAATAGACGCCGTTAAAACAACATCAATCATCAACATCAATCCCTCCCTTTTGGAAAACTGTTATATACAAAATCTGTTCTACACCTGAAAGAGATGCGATAAACACCCTCAATCAATTTCGGTTAATCCATTTGGTGCTCATGTTTTGGTATTTTTTCTTATGGACTTTTGAATTTGTTATAAATTATTCAGAGCCGTGAATCACACAAATTTCGCCGATTTGCGGTTCAGTGATTCTTGATTATTTTTAAACCATTGCACGGTGATTCAAATCCATACAACCGCGGGACAAAATTAGAAGGAGTGGTCCGTTCTTCATAAAATTTGGTATACTAGTTAATCAATGTCTGCTGAATTGAAATCTCCATTTTGTTTTTCTTAAACTTTTGTAGTTTGGCAATGCCTGAGACTTCAATTTGCAATTTTCGTCATTTTTGAAAAGCTCTAGAAACAAGTGTGTTGGCTAGATTTTCCAGATTTAACATTTAATCAGTTACGTCAACATTGGTAATTGCTAAGAGTAACAGAAATTGTCTTAGGACCCCTTAGTTTTGCAATAAAAATGATAATAATAGACGTATGTTTTGCATTTGTGCAGTTTTCTCAATTTTTCATGCTGATTGCATACTTTTAGGGACAAATAAAATAAATTTTGACGAAAAATAGGTGTTTCAAATTGAATTATTTTCTGCGATCGGAAGATATCGGAGGATGTAATTACATTATCCGACAAATTGGCTTCTTAAAAGTTTGCTTCTTAAAATAAAAAAAAATCCAGGAACATACTTTTACATACTTTTTAGATATTTTCCTCTTAGTTTTGCCAATTTTCAGATTTTTAATTTAGAAAAATATTTTAAATTAAAAGTAAAGTAAAAGCCTCAGCTTTGCAAATTTTGAGAAAACATTAAAAGCGAAAATGGCCACATCATTTCTTAATCCATGTTGAAGGTTTTAGCATTTTCTTGGTAACCAAGTATTTAAAAAATTTTTTTTACTCAATAGACTAAAAAACAGAAAATATGTGCTTAAATTTTTTTGTGAAAAAGTTTCAACTTTGGGCCGCTTTTGCACAGATTTTTTGGGGTTTTCTTAGTTGGAGTTTTACCTTTAAATGACATCAAAATCGTTAAATTCTGAGACTATAAATTTTTTGAATTTTGTCTGTGGAACGAATCACTGTGCATTGGTTCCATTTATTAAGCGGTTCGGTTAAAAAATGATTTATTTTACAAATAAAAAAAATTCATATACTATATGTAATCTAAAAATACGTTTAACAGTTTGTATTATTGACTCGTACAGTTTTGTTTTTTAATAAAATTTAAAAAACTTCGAAATGTTTGGTTTTTAAGGGGGGAACTACCTTTAGACACTTCAAAAAATCGATTTTTTTTTATTGTTTTAATCGATAGGTATATTGCCTTAGAATATCGTGTCAAAGTTTCAAAAGGTAATTCTCGAAATTGTGGAAGAGATGCATCCCGGAAATGACTGACGCCGAGCTTTAAACGAGCGCCGAGCAAACTTTAAACGGCATTTTCTCGAAACCATGTTTTTCAAAATTGTGTAAGTGATAATAAAATTACTAATGAACAGATTTTCATTATCTAGCATTCATTTTAAAGAGCATAAAAAATTGTTCTATCTAAACTAAAGATTTAAAAAACAAAACATTTTTAGACATTTTTTGACTGCATATATAACAAAATTTCTTGTGAAAATCCTAATTTTTTTTTGTAAAGCCTGTTTTAGAGGGTTAATTTTCGAATTTCGTAAAAATTTTAGTTCATCGACGATAGAAAACCCTCTCGAGTAAGAAAATGTTTGGTTTTTTTATTTCAGACTAAAATTGCGGCCAGCATCACTTACACAATTTACGATGTCAGCGGCGATATGACTTACAGAATCATTGAAAAATTTGTTAAATTTCTGTTTTGACTTTTACAAAAATGTTGTTTTTTTACCTCAGACATCACTGTAAATATATATTATATTGATTTGAAAAGAACTGTTTTCATTTCCCTGTAAATCGACTGTAAAAATGACCTTTTTTTCGGCCTCTAAAGGTAGTTCCCCCCTTAAATAGAATGTGGAAACCAAACAAAGTTATTATGTGAGATGATAATCAAAAATGTGTTGAGAATTGAACTATTTAAATGGTTTGTCATTGAAAACTCGGAGCAATTTCTACTCGTCATTCATAAAATTAATTTGTACATATTTAAAAATATTAAAAATGTAAATACTAAAAATATAAAAATTTATTTAAATTTTCTTAACCGTTTGAATCGAACCGCTTTTCAAAAGATACCTTTCCTCCTCTTGGATATGTACCGCTACTCTTCTTCTTACTGCTATCGGAGGACAGATCTTTGACTTTGGCTCTCACAGAATATTAATTATTCTGAACTGGTTTTTATACTGTTTCGGTCATTGGCGCTCAAAGGATTTCATTTGTGGTGGCCCTGAAAACATATTTACCACCCAAATTGTTTGCAAGGTTCATTTATTTGTGAAGGGTTTGAACCCCCAAAATATGCTTTGCATGCGCCACTGGGTTGGGTTTTTGCTTTGATGACAGACATTGGATATACTCATTGGTTCGGTTCAAAAACAATTAAAGCTGGATGGTTCGATTCAAAACAGATTTGGTTCAAAACCGGTTTACAGTCCTGAAATTTTACTAATAATAAAAAAAAAAATGTTTAATAGGTTTACTGCATCACCCACGTGCCGCAGTCGCAACATTCAAGTGTAGGGTATTCAAATTTGAAAAGTAGACATCATCAGCTGGTTGTTGTTCTTGTAATTCGGCTTGTCATTCCTGTGTAATAATCGTCGTGGCATAGTCATTGTTGTTGTTGTTGCAGTGACAGTGCCACCGGCGCGTGTGCTCAGCAGCTATGCCGCACTCCAAGCACGGCTGCACTTCACGCTCGTCTGCCACTCCATGTGTCATCTTAGCTGGCAGTTGAAAGTTGCAAGTGGCAGTTGCAACAACAACAACGGCCTAGACAAACAACAAAGAAGCAGCAGCAGGTGAACATGTTGCAGCCGCCTCAGCAATTTTTGCCTGGCGCTGCAGTGAAGCGCAAATTCCAATGCCGATGAGAAGATTAGAAATTTGCGAGCGGCACGAACATCTCCACCTACAACGAGCAGCTTTTCCTACTGCAGTTGCATTCAGCAGCGGATCAGACGGCATTGGGACAATGGCGGGCAGTCGGTGCGAAGGTGACGTGATGAAGGACCAAAGTGCATGGCACCGGTGAGTGCGGCGCTTTGGTGAAAAGAAAACGCCGAGTTGGTGCCTGGCACTTTGACACTTAATGGCGCTTGGTTTTTTGCGCTCAGTGCTGATTTGTGTGACTAAGAAAATATTTTATTCGTTTAAAATTTGATTACAAGTCAACTTTTCAACTTTGGACGCAAATCACCTGGTCTTATTAGGGAAGGAAAATTTGAACAGACAGCCACTGGAACAGTAGATGGCAGACACAAGATGACAGCTGTCAGTTGGTGCAGAGATTTACTGTTATTTGCAGTTAAATTGTGCCAAGTATTTGTGTATAACAAAACGTTGCCTACTTGGGCATTTGTTGCTGACGTATAAAACTACAACAACAAGTAACAGTATTTTAGCTATTTTTGGTCATTAAAATCACAGCTGCACAGACTGTAAATCTGAAATGGCCTTCAATCGAATTCAAAATTCACTCGAAACTCCCTTGAAAGCAATGTTTCCATTGCAAAAATGACAGCAGCTTTCCAATTAATTCCAGAAATATTTAACAATTTTAAGCATTGCAACAGCTGTGGCATAACTAAACGTCAGCTCACACTCAACGTCGAGCGGTTTATTAAGATTTAATTAAATTAAATGTAATTAATGTTACGCATACGCCATGTGTGCCAGCACTAACGAGTGAGATTGCAAACTTGCAAACAAAAGCAGTCAATTCTATTTTTATTTGCTTCATTTGCAATGTCAAAGCGAAAAATTAGACTTTAGTAGTCTTAATGAGCCGAGCAGACGCACACAGTCGCCTGTTGCAGTGCTTTGGTCACACTGGTCACGCTCGAGCCCTGCGCTGCCCTTTGACTCTGCTGCAGCTGTTTGTTGGTCGACGCTGTCATAAAATTTGCAAAATTAAATTCTCTAATCTCTGCAAATCTGTGACAGTATTTTCCGGCGCAAGTCAAGCATGCAAGGCCGTCTCGCACACATTGCGGAACATGCGACATGCGTCGTCATCGAGCTGTTTGAAGCGTGCGTCGTTGCAGAGCTGCTGCGTTCTTGTATGTGCGCTCTCTCAAAGCTTTTAAATTAATAGTTTTCTGTTGTTGCTGCCACATAGTTTTGGCTTCTCGTACATTGCATGTGTGACCACTTGCCTGATGCAACGCACCAGAATTTATTGCCGAGTGCTGGCAGCATGCAACATGGCAACAGTTTTTACAACATAAATTGTTGTGCGTCTTATGGATTCACGTTTGTGCTGGTAATAACATGATCCCTTATAACTGATTACTTTGACGGTTAAACTGACTTCAGGTTTTTGGTTCTGGCTTGTTCATTAAAACTTTTTAAATAAAACTATGTGCACACAAACAAACACAAAGCTGTGTACTAGTAAGCAAATGCCAAATGTGTATGTAATGTTGAGGATATACGAGTACAAAGACACTCAATAAATTCAGCTATGCAAATATTTGCTGAAACAATGCCTGGCCCCTGTGGGAGCTTGGCGATTATAAAAGATGAATACATATTTAAACAAAAATGCAGCAAATATTTGTCAATAAACTAAGACTCTTGTTTAATCATGACTCTTGAAGGAATTGAAAGCACCACTTCATGACCAGTAAAGTCAATGAAATAGTATTCAGCGTTCTAGGGTTAGCACCACATCTCTTCCATACACTCTTCACCCATATTCAGCATCAGGTACTTGCAATGAAAGGCTAAAATTTGTATCGATGGTAATAAGATGTATGGTGTAAGGACTCTTTTCCGAGCCGTTTTCGCTGCAGAATTTAAACTACCGGAAAAGGTTTCTGCTATAACCCCTTACTATCTCATTTAATTGTGACATCGTATGTTATTTAAGTTAAGTTAAAAGTGACTGGATGAAACTTCTCGCATAGCCCACAAGGACTACAATGCTTTCACATCTCTCGTTTGTTGGTTGCCTTATAACCAGGGAAAGGATTTTGTGGAAATTGCATTTTTTGTTTGCTGCTAGACAGAGCATTTCTGATTGAAAATGAGCACGAATTAGGTCCTCCTGATTAGAAATATATCACTTTTATTTTGCCTTTTTTTGCCTTAAAAAGGCAGTTTGCCTTTTTCACCCATAAATGCCTTTTTTAGTGCCTATTTTTCCTATAAATGCCACAAAATGCCTTTTTCAAGATTTGTCGAGCGTCTTTTTATTTTTCTTTCGTTTTTAATATTCTCCACCTTTTGTTTCGCAAAAATGAAACCTTGAAACTAATTAATTAAGTGGCAACATTGCAATTTAGTTAGCTTACCGATGTTTTTACATTGATTTGATCATTCTTAAGCCGTTATTTTTTGTTGTGCAGTGGAAAATTTAAATAAAATTTAAAGAAAAAACATGCCAAAAATAAAAAAGTTCGGTTAGCGCAAAAATTTTATTTATTTTTTTTGTGATACAAGTACGGCTTCTATGCTTTTATATGAGAAGTTAAAATATGAATTTAAAATATGTGCCTACATTTCAATTAAAATATCTTAGTTCTAGTTTTTAAACTATCTTTGAAAACCTCGATGTTCCTTTTCTTTTACGAAAAACGAGGTATAAATATTGTAAAAATTATATAATAAGTATAAATATTGTATGTTGCATACGTCAGATGAAATAAAATTATTAAAAAATACATACCGTTTCCCTTTTCTTTTTAGATTTTCTAGTATTTTTTTCTTATTTTTAAATGCCTGTTTTTGCCTTTTAACAGTTTTTAATGCCCTATTTTGCCTTTTTAGGCAATTTTTAGTTTCTTTTTCTGCCTTTTTGGCAGTTTTTAGTGCCTTTCCGTGCCTTTTTTGCTATTTTATTTTGCCTTTTTTATAGGTTTTTAGGTCCTCAAAATCCTTTCCCTGCTTATAACACTTTGGATTCAATCAACTCTGTCACAAATGTGACAAAATAGAAATTTAATTTTGATGCAAAAATGTGCAATTCTCCAAATTGTCATCTCAGCCATCGACAAATGTGCGTCTTACACTCGCAATGTGCCGGCGTTCATATTAAACAGTCAGAAACATGAACAAATATCATTTCAGTGCAATGTGGCGTATGAGTGATATTTATGCAACTAATGGAAAACGTTCTTTTTCATCCAATTGCAGCCAAGCGAAGCAAAATTCTTGACCAACAGTTGCACGACAAATAGGCAAAAATTGCAGAATTGTGAAAACGTTCTCAGTTCAGCTGAACAAAATGCAATGAGAAATGAAAACGCAGAAGGAGCAACACAAATCTGCAATATGGGCGAAAAATTCGTGTCCATGCTTTAACGACAGTGATACCATAAAATTAACAAAAAGTAAAAAACGCCAAACCAAAGCGAAACGACAAAGACGAATGCAATGTGAAAAGTGGTGAGGTGGCGGTGGCGAAAGAGCCAGAAAAATATGGCAATACTGCGTACGACATGACAGCGAAGTGCTGTAAATTTCTAAAGCAATGCAGCGGGTGCGACGTGGGCGGCTGCTATGGGGCAAGTAATGGGCACCAAGGAATTGCCGTGCCATTTCGGCATCAATTCAAAGGAGGCAGCCATGTGGCGAGGCCAAATTGGGGAAAGAAAAGGAATACGAAATGAATGGGGAGTGGCGCTCACCATAATGCAGCTGCACCCACACATAGCGACAAGGCATGAAGCAAGAAAAACAGCGACATTGCGGCTGTGGTTGCAAGAAAATCTTTCAAGGATGACAGCGGAGCAATGTCAACGCCGGCCAAAGGCGGCTGTAGATTAAATCTGCCAGCCGACGACTCTCAGCCGTTCAAAGCAGCTGCAGTTGTAATTTGTTGTCAGTGCGCAATGCCGCAAATGCAATGAAGGCGCTTTACATGTGTGCATGTGTGAGTGTGTGCGGACATGGCAATTACCATTACATGTAATGAATATGACGCGAAATTGCACTGAAAATCGAAACTTTCTTTTGACAGTTTTCGAATTCTTTCATTTCGTTGGCTGCCGATTTCAACTTGAAGCCGCATAAGCTTCGTTGCAATAATGCATGGATGGCAGTCATTGCGCTTATTAATTTCATACTTTCACATACGACAGCACGTAATCATCATTTTTCAGCTTACAGTGCGCACTTTCGCTTATCCTGCACGCATCCTTTGGTCGCCGCTAAATAAAAATTCTATTAACCATCCCATAAAAAGGCCATAAATTTTCGCAACGCGTCCAAATGGCGCAAGGACATGCGTTTTTATATGCCGCCCACCTTTCATGTTCACACAGCGCGCCATCGTTCTCTAGGATTCTTCAGCGCGTCCTGCCGCGCTGTCGAATTTTACGCTTTTCAACTATAACGCACTGTTGCTGTTGTTGTAATTTCATTTTCGGCCAACGCTTTTATTCTGGAAATTTAATTTTAATTAAAATTGATGGCCTCTGCTGCTAGTCGCCGCCCGTTAAGAAGCATAAAAAGACGTGTTGTGCTCGCTGCCAGCAGGTCGGTCCGTTCACGCGTCCGTCTGTCCGGGCAACATTGGCAGCTTGCGCGATTTATAAGCAGCCACGTCAATGTTGCCGGCTGGCCGACTTGTTGGCTGACTGAACCGACTCAACGGCAGCCGCTTACGGTCAGCGCTGGCTTACGGTAATGGCCCGCGGCGTTCCGGACTCCATGGCGTATACGTGTCGCATACGGAATGATAAAAGTTTTTCCAAGAAGCAGACAAGCAGCAAATAAGGCAAAAATAAATAAAAGCAACAGAAAGCGGAAAACGACGGCGAGTAGAAAAGGACAAGCAGGCAAACACGCTTTCGGTTGTTTATGTTATGCTGCGAAATTAAATACAAAGCTCGGCTGCGCGGCGTTGAAAGGCGCAGTGGAGGCACGTGCGGCGGCAGCGGCGTCGGTGGATATTAAATATTTGCAGGCATGCCTAGCATGGATTGGCGTACGCTGCGACATATGTTCAGTCCGATATTAAACGTGAGTGAGTGCGAGTGTGAGTGAGCCAGCCGAGCTGACCACTTTGAAACCGTGGCGGACTTGTTGGATGGCGTGCAAAACGTTGTTCGAATATGAGGAAAACAGCTCCGAATGCTGCCGGCCAGAAGTTTCGAAAAGAGGCTTAATTAAATTTTTGTATGCTGCTTCTTTGCTGTTGTTGTAATGGTTGGTAAAGTGTGTCACGTTGACGGCGCTGAAAGCACTAACTTGATTATGCGCATTTAACATAATTTGATGTAACTGAAGATAGGTTGTGGCAGTCAGTAAGGTGGAGACACAGGTGTGTATATGTAAAACGCATACATGTTGAATGACTGACTGTCTGAAGGATTGACTGATTCAACATCGCCCAGGCCAACCGCTAAAGCTACAAACATGAAAGTCGAACTGTAGATGAATTTAATAAAATGAACTTCTGCTGAGGTGGAATTTCCTGAAATTTGGGGCCTAAATGGGTAAAACATGGGTTAAGGTGTTGTATGAAAAAAAAGTGATTTAGTAAACGTACTGATTCCAAACTTGAAAATACTCAACAAAAAAAAATTTATTTATTTTTATTTTATTATTATTTTTATTTATTTTTATTAAAATAGGATACATTAAGTGCAGTAAGAACTAAGTCAAAATTAAACTAACTAAGGAAAAACTAACTCAAAATTAAAAACAACGGCACGTATTTTTGATGTTTTCGAAAATCAAAATTAAACGGGTAGACAATGGGTTAAAGTTCGTATACAGGAAGACTACGAAAAAACATGAACCGATGAGCCTATTAACCTCAACGTTGGTGAAAACACTTGAAATGTGAAATAATTCTATGTGTTTTTAATTTTTTCAAAAATCAAAATGTAAAGGGGTAAACCAAGGGTTAAAAGTTTGTATGGAGAAACATGATTTAATTAAATTTTTTTTACTTGAAACTTAATAAAAACACTTTAAATGAAAAATAATTCGACACGAGTTTTTCTTTTGTTCTAAAATCCAAATCTGACGTGGCCAACGATGGGTTAAGAGTTTTTTTAGAGAAACTGTGAAAACAAATGATTAAATGGCCCTTTTGACTTCAAAATGGGTAAAAGGACTTGAAATCAAAAATCATTAGACAATTAGAATTTTTTAATTATTGCAAATCAAAACCTGGCGGATCAACGATGGGTTAAGTGTAGTGTCCGACCGAATATTCGGTTTCGGTTTCGGTTTCGGCCCAAATCAGTGGTTTCGGTTTCGGTTTCAGTTTCGGCCAAAAAATGGCCGAATAGCCGAAACCGAAACTTTCTAGAATATTTTTTACATTTTATTGTGTAGCAGATATATAATGAAAGGAGGAATAATTTAGATGCCACCAATGTAAATAAATTTATTTTTTTAGCATATAATATTAAATTATTTAATTTTGAATATTAGCGAGTAAGGTACGAAAGGGTGATTTTTTCATGTTTACGTTTTTAAAAAATGAATAAATTGTTTTTTTTTAATAAGTATTTATTTATTTATGCTATGTTTGTTTGTTTGTTCTTTATTTACTTAATGTAAAATTCGTTTGTTGAAAAAAGTGCTTGATATGGTGATTTTTATTTCAACTAGAAAGTTTCGGTTTCGGTTTCGGTTTCGGCCGAATATTAAAAAAAAACCGAATATTCGGTTTCGGTTTCGGTTTCGGCCCAAAAAAGTGGTTTCGGTCGGACACTAGTTAAGTGTTTGTATGGAATAACATGACTTGATAGATATTTTTACTTCAAACTTAGTGTAAGTGCTCCAAATGATAAATAAACCGACACGGTTTTTAATTTTATAGAAAATCGAATTATAACGGGTTAAGAGTTTACAAGAGGAAACATGTTTTAATGACTCTAATAACTTTGAATATGGTAAAAGCACTTCAAATGAGAAAAAATAAGACAAGTATTTAAAAAAAAAACTATTTTGAAAATTTATATAGAATTTTCTTGAAAACTAAGTACTTATGTTAAAACCCAAAATCTCCTTGATCACGTGTCAAAATTTCATTATTCTCGCTTCATTGATTACATATATTAGTTACTGAAATAGGTAAAAATTGGGTAAATAAATAAATTAAAATTTTTGTACTTCATTAGAATTGCAGCTTTCGCCTTTTTTTCAATAACTTTCGAACCAATAAAGTTAGAGTAATGAAATTTTGTCATGTGATCAAGAAGATTTTGTGTTGTACCATTATTACTTTTCGAGAAAAGTCTATATAAATTTTCAAGGATATATAGGATTACAATTTTCAAAGGACCTTTTTCATATCCTTTTTTTACAAATAGATAAAAAATCAATTTTATTTAGATTCTTGAGCCTTTCCTCTTTCATTTGATATACACGTCGCCATATTCTAACGAGGATAAGTATTTTTAATATTTTTTTAAAAATTTATTTTGTTTGTTTTTTTATTTTTTTGAAGGGATACTTTAAAATGTTGAAGTCCTTTTAAAAGGACAAAGGATGTAGAAATGAAACACTGAGTACGCAGTATTACTATGTTTGGTCCCTAGTTTCACGCCCATATGGATTTTTTCCGGTGTGAAAAATGCTGTCGCACGGTGTTACCATACGACTATCCCAGACGATTGGCATTGACTTGATACGTTTTGGAATCAGGCGTTAGACATTGAATTCAGAAGTGAATTGTCCGAAAGACAGATTGAAAAGTGTGCTGAAAAACTTTCTTGGTTACTACTTTTTTGACCTCTAATGAATATCAGCTTTTTATGTTCATAGCTTTTACTTGAAAATGCACAAGAAAGCCAAAGGTACATCACCCTCAAATAATTTCAAAGCACTTTGAAAATGTTTAACCGTTTATATAAATTTTTGCAGCATAAATAAATAAATTTGAAAAATTCAGAACACATATAAAAAGCGCATTGACTCGATACACTTCAAATGTTTAAGGCGGTTTAAAATTGAGTCGGTACGTCTTGACTCACAACGACTTGAACTAACGTTACTATAAACTAGTAGCTTGCATCATTGAAGAAAATTTTTGAAGAAAATTTAGCTCTATTGGAACGAGGCGTGCAGCTAGGCGTCTCTAGCCCAAAGCAGGTAGGAGTGGCTGCTACGAGGA
The DNA here is from genome assembly GCA_964056695.1 of Melieria picta. Lineage (NCBI taxonomy): Eukaryota > Metazoa > Arthropoda > Insecta > Diptera > Ulidiidae > Melieria > Melieria picta. The sequence goes on from OZ057399.1 coordinate 44,900,045, forward strand.
ATGTTTACTTTGTCCAGAAGAATTCATTTTAATACGTAATTTTTCGGACTCAGATTCCATTACCCACTGACTAGTTCCCTCAGAAGATTATGGATAAAGAATTTATCCAACGGTCGTTCATTGTTTTTGGTAAAACTGAACTGACTATCGAATTGCCACAGCCATATTCATTTGCATTGAAATGTTTAAAGCAATCTCCTTGTTTGATAATCGTTGTGGACAAACTCAACCAGTTGCTATGAACTGATTGACAAATCGCTATTAAGTATCATGCAGTAATGAACAAATCACTAATGGTGGCCTTTGAACTCACAAATTTCCAATAGTCTGCGTAAAAATATCAGCACATTTCAATTGTAACAAAACCCGAGCAGATTTGGATATATCACATTATAAGAGCTGCACAAAAGCCTCCCATAGACTCAATTGTCGAAAGTTTGATATAACCAAAAATATTCGAAAAACTCTCTAACGAATGCCTAAAAGTAGACTACGAATTTAAACCACTGCCAGCGGCGTGACTGACAGCAGCAGCGAAATACTCTCACAAAGCACTCAACTCGACTGATGTGCAGCGAATTTTGTTAAATTAAGTTTTTTAATTTTCTATTTTCATTTTTCGTTACGTGGCACAATGCATCCACCACAAAGCGCCCACCACAAATAAACTCGAATTGTGTTCGCCTATTTAATTGGCTCGCGTATGTAAATTTGCATTATCAGCGAACAATTTGGCGAACATGCTCGAAAAATGTTGTTTACCGCGCACTGAAAACCGAAAAGTGTTAGGTGGAAATAAATTTTAATGACCTACTAATTGGCTGAATGCGTTGCGTAATGACTGGCAACACGGCTTAGTGCGAGCGAAATGTGTGTCATTGAGTGTGGGAGAGGAAAGAGCACAATTATCATAATTGAGATCGGAGTCATGGCGCGGCAAAGCCGGAGCGAACAACAGCATCAAAGTGCAAAATGTTTGGGGCTTATAGGCTCACTTGAAATCTCGATGGCTGTTGCATGGTGTGTAGATGTTAATAACAGTAAATCATATTTATACAATTTGTGCTATGCGAAATTAAGGTTTCAGCAAGCCTAAAAGTATGCAACATTAGGGAGCAATTACGCAGTATACGCGTAATGTTAATTATTGTAAACATTATAAATTATTGTAAATATTATCACTTGCTGCGTTTTGTGTCTCTGAAATCTCAGCGCTAAAATTTTCATATAACGGTATTCCCAGTTTTATATTTCGCAATCAAAACACGAAGCGATCGAAGCTTTATTTGCTACTCGAGAGTGATAAGTGACCTTCCACTATGATCCTTGGACCCATAGTGTGAAGTAAGCTCACATACGCTTACAACATTAGTTAGTACTAGAAATACAACGTGCCTGAGGCAGAACTTAGCTGGCTATCTATTAAAAACCAAACAAAATGTCTAAAAATAGCAACAAACAGAGTACATGCAAAATTCTTGTCGTCAACTCCACAATGCGATTTATTGCAATAACACAGATTACGCTTGTGCTCCCAAAAGTATGCAGCACTTCCGTTGAAGTAATAAAAAATGCAAATTTTTTGCATAATGCACTGCGGGGACTCATTACAAGTCATTGTAAGCGTGTCAGGGTGTGAGGCAGAATTTGTAATGAAAGCTGTTGCTGCACAGCAGAAGAAAACTTAAAATTCAAGAAGCAGTTTTTAGCCGATTAATCGGCATATGCCCAATACAGCCGAATGTTTGGCCGATTGGTTGCAAAAATCAAAGTTCAAAAGAGATTAAAAATCGGTCTAAACCGCAATGACTTGGGTATAAGTTTTTTTCTACAATTGAAGTGTAAAAATATTCACAACAACGAACAATAATATTAGGTTTATAACATTTTTTTTATATAGTTAGATGTGTTTTATAATTGGTCAAAATAGTGAACCAATTTAACTAGAAACTCGTATGTTTTATAATGTTTCAAAATATTCGTAACTTTATGGTACGTTAAGTTAATGGAAGTGGCAATTCTGAAAGAAGAGCACAGAGAGACCAGCGAGGTTCATTGAGGTACTGCGGGATCTGTTGTTTCTTCTAGGAACTGAACCAAAAGGAGTAACTTGAACCATGAGTTTGACCCTAAGCTTTAAAACATTAGGATTCGATTTTTTAAATTCAATATGGCAATATTCAATATGGTGTCTCAAAACCAAAATCGTTATGCTATTTTCATATTTAAATCGAACTTATGAAAAATTTTATAAGCCAGATTAACATAAATAAACGTTGCAGTCTTTATTATATTTTGGCTTTAAAAAGAGCTACAATATTTCCAATTATAAGAAATTTTTAATATTATTACAAAAATTCGTCTCATTGCACTTCGCCCTACTCTGTCTTGCACCGTTGCTTGCCAAAAGCAAACTCTTCCTTCTACGCTGTACCCGGCTGGCTTTCATACCTGTTTGCTTGTAGCGCAGATCGTTCTCGAACAACCCAGTATCGCCTCGAGTTATTTCCAAAAATCCCAGCCACGAGTCGTCTTTGTGATTGTTCCATTGAAATTACCAGGCCCCTAAAAGTATACCATGCTCGGAGCACAACTCGTTATCAAATATCCCACGGCACAGTGACGACGAGCATATGCCACAATATGTTTTGGAAAAACAAGTCTTTACGTTTGCAAATTTATGATCCATGAACGCATAAATGTCTCTAATTAGAGATGTGCATTTCAAAACGGTTTCGTCACAAAAATATTAAAAGAAAATCTTTATTCAAGGGAAAAAATAATATTTTTTCATTATATAAATAACCATATACTTAACAATTTGTATTTTTAAAAAATTTCGAATACAGTTTTCGAAATTTTAGATAATTTTATGTCTGGAAAAATTTTTGCCGAACTTTTCAGTATTCGATTTCATATTGAAATTAAACTAAACAAGTCATAGAAAAAGTCCTCCGAGAAATTGGCGAAATTGGCTAAGTATTATTTCCTAATTCTGCAAAGTACACTTCAGGTCGTTTTTCTCTTGGTTAGGTGACCTAAGCCAAACCTTCTTGTCTTCTGATCATTCAGTTTCTAGTGCCGAGCATGTTTTGAGATCCAATAAATTTTTGGTGCGTTTCCAGTGCATTTGTGGTCAATTTTTTGCGTCTTTCCTTTTCCTGAGTCCAGCCAGACGATTTAGGCGGAATTCACCACTAAAAATTGCCAAAACATTAAAAATTGCCAAAATAAACTTTATTTTTTTTTATTTAAAAAATTATAATTTATTGTTCAATTACAAATTTTATTTAATTTATAGTTAAATAAAAAAACACAATATTAATTTTTCAAACTTTGGAGTTAGAAAAGTTGAATTATGGTTTAAATTCTTCTCATCAACCTTAGAGTTCTAGCAGATATGGTTTTGGTAGCCTGAGTATACATTTAAAAAAATATTTTTAATTGTTTAAAATGGTTCGCATTATTTGTATTGGAGTTGGAAGTTGTCAGGACTTGAACAGTGATGCGGTAAACTTGTGCAATTTTTACTGTACCACCGGACTCCATAATTCAGCGGATAGCGCGCTGGCTTCTCACGCCAGAGACTCTGGGTTCGATTCCTAGCTTGGGATGGTGAACCACTCGTCTACTTGTATCGCTATCCACATGAAGCAGATGAGAATTACAGGAATCGTACAAGTGCGCTCTTGGCAGGCAATGGCAAAAACCTTCAAGAGTGAGAGGAAAATTGCCAAAAAAACGCTGACTCGGCATTAAGCTGCAGGTTTTCCCCCTTCTCCCATCGGTTTGAAATTGTTGTTGTACACATTCTGTTCCCTATGGTCGGCATACAATTGCTCAGTTGCGTATCAAAGTCAGTAAATTGGAGGGAGAGCTCCTTGGAAGTGTTCATCAAACTAATCAATACGATATGATTTATTAGTTATTAACCCTTTCGCTATTTTTTTGCCATATAGCAACATGCTACTTTGTGGACGTCTGAATCCTCTATGGTTCCATGAATACATTTTTTATTGGTCCTTAGAATAGTTTGAAATTTAAGGAAAAATACGAAATTAATAAACTGAATATTTAAGTTTAAAGAAGAGAAGTATATACGTTTTTTTAATGGTATATCTTGACATAGTAAAGGAAGAGGAAGCAGAAAAAATTAGGAGACTTTTTAATTTGACGTTTTCTTTCAATTTAGATAAGATTTTTTTTTAGATTTTTTTAATTTTGGCTTAAGTAAATAAAGAAATATTCAAATTTTCGTTATGCGTAGAAAGTTTTATGTTTAAGTAATTATTACAGCCACAACGATGTGGTTGCTCTCATAGAAAAACACTCTAAAATACAGGGTCCGAGTATAAAAATTAAAAAATTTCTTATGGAATGTTGCTAATATAACCACATAGAAGCCTAAGACGTAAAATTTAAAATTCTAACTTTCCCCAGTAAAAGTCTGTAGCGAAAGGGTTAATAAACGAATTGCTTATTTTAAAGTTTCTTAACCCATTGCTGCCTAATGGGTAAAATTTTACCCATAAAAATTAATTTTTTTAAAAAATCACAAAAAAGTCAATGTTTGAGATCTCTCAAAACCATTGATAGGGATAGTTAGGGTAAAGATGGAACTACCTTAACCTAGTGAAGGCCACCCTAAAATTTCGCCATCTAGCTAGAGTTACCAGACTCCAAAAATTGTGAATTTTCCGGAGGTGGAAAATGTGGCGAAACGTAGTGGCCTCACTCACCTGTAAAAAATACAACTTTTGTTCACGTCTTTAGCTGATCACTTCACAAAGTATGGAAAAAAGCTACCATTGCTGCGTAATGGGTACAAAATACCTAATGAATATCTCAGCAACGTGCAGAGATATAAAGCTGAAATTTGTTTCTGATCATTTTGGGTCACTTCTAGGTCGTGTATGAAATTTTATCAAAATCGTATGGGCGGAACTGGTATCCGGCAGCAATGGGTTAAACCTTTAATTTTTTATTTTCAAATCGGCATCGGTTTCGACTACATCAGGTTCGGTTCATACTCATAAAGTGTTTCCATTGGCATTGGCTTCGGCAAAATGAAGAAACCTTGGCATCGGTCGAATACTGACAAGAAATGAGTAAAATAATTTATGCGCCCCTTAAAGTATGCAAGCAACTACAACTACAAGCAATAATTTACGCGCTCATTTCGTAGTCAATTGCGTGCGCGCCGAGTGCATTTTCTCAAGTCAATTTCATAGAACGTCTCTCATTATTTTGCGTTTATGAAATTTTTATACTTAAGTAATCGTGCCGGCCGGCATGCGGCATGCGGCGTGCGGCGTTCGTTCCGGATGCTAATCCTTGCACTCGCACTTTTGCCGCTATTCTGCATCTCGCTTCATGCAACGAACTCATGCTGTGGTGTTTAGTTTGCTGGTTCGACCGACTCTGGTGATGTGCCTTGTCAGTGTGGGTTAGATGAATGTCGATAGCAAACGTGACGGCAACAGTGATGCGAAGCGGTTGCCGCTTCAGCTCGGTCAGCCGGAGTAGGAGCCGTGAAACGGTGGAGCGGGCGGGCCGTGGTTAAAGTGATGCAATGAAAGTGAGTAAGAAAAGCAGGCGCTCGAAGTATGTTAGGGCCAGAAGCAGGCGTCAGTAGTGGAATCGGAAGTGGAGGCGACGCAAGCAAGAAAAATCGCATAAAGCTTATTTGCTCGTAAACCCAGCGCATAATCATTACTTACATGCATTTAGACGTGTTCATTATAATCTGCTTAGCTATGGGATTATTACCAACACCAGAAACAACAACAACAACAACAACAAAAATACCCACTTGGCACTAGCCGTGGCAGACATAAACCCAGCGAAAACCGAGTCCCAGTCTCACAGTCACAGCGTGCGACGGCAACTGCTGTCTGACACTGTTTCTGTGTTTGCTGTTGTTGTTTTGTTATCTTTGTTGCTCAGATAATTGCTCGCATAAAAATTCACAAACAAATGCGCAAACATTTTTATGCCACTTTTCATGTGTTCTCGCTTTCGCTCGCACACGCAGACGCCATCTCGATCTCTCGCTGGCGAGGCTTAGAAGCTGGCTGGCAGAATTACAATATTTTGGCTCTTTCGCCGTTATCGCCAGACGCAGCGAGCGCTGGGGGCGTAGCGGTGCGGATAGGATGAAAAGTACTTTTCGCGTAATTGAATAAAAATGTCAACAACGGCAAACATTTTAAAAACGCGCGCTGCATGGCAGCCGAAAGCGCAGCGCAGCGGCTGCGGTAGCGACCGGAAGTTAATTAGCTAAAAGGTTAAAATAACAGCGTGCGTCCCCCGCATCCCCCACCAACGAAACATCAAGAAGGAAAATGAAGCGAATTGGCCTTTCAAGTGTGCCACGCAACGACAGCGGGGGGCGGGGCGGGTGTGTTGTTTTTGGCAATGTTTTTGAAATTTAGTAGGTGGCACTTTGAAAACTGCTGGGCGTGCAATACACACACACACACACACACACATAGAGGCACACAGGCACATTCTGGGTGGGCGTGCTGAGTGTTGATGACAGTGCAGCGACAAAGCCGTGTTGGCCCTTTTATCGCCAACGAAATGTTGCCAACTTTGCATAAACAAAACTGACGTGCAAGTGGCGCGGACATGAAGGATGGCAATTAGGACGCCATGCCACGGTCATAAAAGGTAAGGAGTGAACGGGATTTTAGCGTCATATATGTGAGTATATATGTATGTATGTGTCATGTTTATTAAAAAAAAAATGTATTGGAAACACGAAACAAGAACGTTCGAGAGGAGTGTTTTAAAACAAAACTGATTGGCAGTGTATGCCAATATTTCTTTCTTTCTTCTTGGTTGAAGCATGCAAAATTGTTATCCTTGCAACTTTGTTAGCTTGAATTTTAAACTTTGATTTATTTAAATTTTGAATTTGAATATAAAATTTGAATTTGAAAAGTTTGAATTTTCAAGTTAATTTAAATTGTTTAAAGTTGTTTTCAAAATCGTTTGCTTCTTTACGAAATAAACTATTTGTTTTGGTTTAGGGGCAGGACCCCTATTACACGGTGCGACAAAAATTAAAAAAAATTTCCACGCCGGAAAAAATCCATATGGGCGTGAAACTAGAGATCAAACATAGTAATACTGCGTACTCAGTTTTCCATTTCTACATCCTTGTCCTTTTAAAAGGACTTCAAAATTTTGAAGGGGATACAAAATAAAAAAAAAATATAAAAAATACTTAACCTCGTTAGAATATGGCGACATGCATATCAAATGAAAGAAGAAAGGCTCAAGAATTTAAATAAAATTGATTTTTTATCTATTTGTAAAAAAAGGATATGAAAAAGGTCCTTTGAAAATTTTAATCCTTTATATCCTTGAAAATTCAAATAGAATTTTCTTGAAAAGTAACCATGTTAAAACCCAAAATCTCCTTGATCACGTGTCAAAATGTCATTACTCTAACTTTATTGGTTGGAAAGTTATTAAAAAAAGGCGGAAGCTGCAATTCTAATGAAGTACAAAAATTCTAATTTTTTGAGTATCAGTATTTTGAATAATAAAAAGATACAAAATCTATTAAGTGAGAAAAATGAAATTTTAACACGTGATCAAGAAGATTCGGGGTTTTAACATACTTACTTTTCAAGAAAATGCGATGTAAATTTTCAAGGATATAGAGGATTAAAATTTTGAAAGGACCTTTTTCATATCCTTTTTTTACAAATAGATAAAAAATCAATTTTATTTAAATTCTTGAGCCTTTCCTCTTTCATTTGATATACATATCGCCATATTCCAACTAGGTTAAGTAATTTTTATATTTTTTTCATTTTATATCCCCTTCAAAATTTTGAAGTCCTTTTAAAAGGACAAAGGATGTAGAAATGAAAAACTGAGTACGCAGTATTACTATATTTTGTCTCTAGTTTCACGCACATACGGATTTTCCCCGGTGTGAAAAATGCTGTCGCACGGTGTTACCACTATTTTTGTGCTCGGGCTGGCGACGACTTGAAGTAGATCTGGTGAGTCTAACCGTTGGGTGAGGTTTGCGGCCTCCAATCAGGCGGTCCTTGTTATTAAGTTTCTTGAGGACTTTGGCTTTCTCTGGCTAGGATCTTTATTGAAATAATATCTTCATTCCTCCTGTCACTTTTTGTCAGTTAACACTAGCAAGTCCGCAAGTTTTCCATACCTACAAAGGCTACATATCATATCCGCTGATATCTCGAAAAATACACATCAGATTTGGTTAATTTTTCACAAAATAAATTTTTAAAAAATATAAAACTTTTCACAATAAAAAAATAAAATTCGCCAAAAAAAAGTTTACTCACACCGAATTGGACACATTTTGAAATGGCGGAAACCATTGCAAAAACTTCCAACAACTTTTTTGGGCCGAAACCGAAAACGAATTTCGGTTTTTTTTTAATATTCGGCCGAAACCGAACCTTTCTAGTTGAAATAAAAATCACCATATCAAGCATTTTTTTTCAACAAACGAATTTTACTTTAAGTAAATAAAGAACAAATAAACAAACTTAACATAAATATATAAATACTTATTATTAAAAACAATTTATTCATTTTTTAAAAACATAAACATAAAAAAATTAACCTTTCGTACCTTACTCGCTAATATTCAAAATTAAATAATTTAAAATTATTTGCTAAAAAAGAAGTTTATTTGAATTGGTGGCATCTAAATTACTCCTTCTTGCTGTTCACTCGCTACACAATAAAATGTAAAAAATATTCTAGAAAGTTTCGGTTTCGGCCGTTCGGTCATTTTTTTGGCCGTAACAGAAACCGAAACCGAAACACTTATTTGGGCCGAAACCGAATATTCGGTCGGACACCATTCCAAATGGTATACAAATGATTTTACCTACTAGTATTGTACCAAAGAGATGCAGGTTTGGAAATTCAATGCATTTTTATGCTATTAATGTTGTGTTATCTGTCAGGAATATGTTATTCTTAGTTTTAAGATAACACAGAATTTTATTTAATAAGAAAATATATGAAAAAATAATAGATGGAATAATACGCCTAATTTAGTTCTTCCCGGGCCGACGGCATTGCGATTTTTAGTCCCGAAAATCCCAGCATTTTAAAACTGGTCTGCGATTGCAATTTTTAGCCAGCGAACTTGACATGTATACATACATAATTCTTGCCCTCGGAGACAATATTGTCAGATGCAAGTATTTTAATATTTTAGGCGCTAACTAGACGTGCAAAATAAATTTAAAAAAATAATTAAATAATCTCAAGTGAATCTCGACCACTTGAGGAGAGAAAAATATGTTTGTAATCTAAAAAATTAACAACGTAGTGCAAATGTTAATGGCATCAAAGTTCCAAATATTAAATGACTTTCCTTATTGTGTCTTTTGCGGGTCCATATTGTTGGAAAAACTAATGCCCGAGGCGAAAAATAATAAATAAATTGACAAATTTTTTAAATACTAAAAGTATGTTAAGGAAATTTGTAGTCTTTCGGTATTTCAAAGTGTCACAAACTGTGTGATATATATTTTTGTAGCCCTATATTTACGTTTGTGTGTGAATGTATGTGTGTTCTAATATAATTTTAGATGCATGTATGCAGTGGCGTACACAGGACTTCATTTTGGAGGGGTTTTGCGTAAAACTTTTGAGCTCGATTCCATTTGAAACCATATTTTGCACCGGCATTATTTTTATTTGGGGGGTGTTAAAACCCCCCTGTGTGCCCACTGCATGTATCTATGTGTGTAGATGCATATGAATAAAAATGCCAGTATTTTTGTGGAAGTGTGTTTTTATCTTTTGAGCAAAATGCGTAGCAATTTATGTTGCAAGTTGCTGCATGTGGCACGCATGCAAAGAGGAAGCAGCAAATTAAATTTTCCTTTAATCATTGTGGATTTTTGTAAAACTTTCAAATGAAAAACTCTTCTAATAAATAGTTTGCAGTCGTTTGGTTTCGACGAGGCAATCCGACTCGCACGTTGGCTCATCACGTTGCTTAGGGGAGAACGGGGAGGTAAAGACACACGCATCCGGCCGGCACATACTTCTGAAGAAGTGCAATAATATTGTAGTAAAAAATGAGTTGCGAGTTGTGAAAGACAAAGGCAATTTTGCACTGAAAGATGCACAAAAAACTCTAAAAAAAATTAACCAAAAAAAAGGCGAAATGGAACAAATTTGCAAGTGGCATGCAAAGTTTTTAATTTCATTGCATTTTTGTTGTTTTTTCGCTTATTATCTGCTGGCAAAGTTTCATCGGCACTTTGCGCCATACAACGGCAATGCACACACACACACACACACACTCGTACATATGCAGCAATAGTTGTGCGCATGCCAGGCGCGCTTTTCACACCAACGCAACACGCATCGCCAGTGCGTACGAAGAAATGCGGCACAAGCACCGGAAACGGATGTTAATGGCGCCGCGGCAGCGTTGGCTGCGTCAAAAGTAGAAATTAAATTTTATCGCAAAAATGTCAGCTTGCCTTTCTGCCAGTCGCCCGCTGCTCTTTTCGACGCATCTGTCTTGACGCGTCGTTGTGTGATTGTAAAAAATGCGAGATTTTAATGAAATGCCGCACGAAAGGTGCAAAGAAACTGCAGCGCAATAAAGTAAACGAGACGCGCACGTTGCAGCGCGGCGCATACAACCAGTGAAAGTGTGTACATATATGGGTATATAAGTAGATATGTATGTATATATGTATGTGCGTGTGGGCAATTTTGATGGTTTGTGTATGTGTGCCTCTGTGGCTGTAATTGCTACAGTTGCACGTGAGTTATGAAAAAGACTGTGTATGGGTATGTGTGTGTGTGCGCGTGTGTGAGTAGGTGCTGCTGCTGACAAGTAGAGGCGATGAAATTGTGGGTGACAGCTCACAGCTGCCCAGTAGATTTTGCTTCAAACTTTCACAACTCCTCACCGTCGCCTTTGCTTCTATGGCGATGATTCATCCAGAAGCACTTAAACAGTCAGCATTTTATGACACATAACGCGTGAGTCGTGTTCAGCTGTTATATTTTTATTGTGTTTTTATGCATTTTTTAATTAAACATAAAAATATTTTTAATACAAAATTCTCGGAGCTGACATATAAGTCCACGTGTCAAGAAATGCTTCTTCCTTCCAGTCTAAAGTGGAATACTTCCTTAAGCCTTTCGCTATTTTGTTGCCGTATGGCACATTGCTACTTTGTGGACGTCTGAACCCTCTGAGGCTTCAATAATACATTTTTTGTTGGTCCTTAGAATAGTTTGAAATTTGAGGAAAAATACGAAATTAAAAAACTGAATATTAAATTTTAAAGAAGAGAAGTATACACGTTTTTTTAATGGTATATCTTGACATAGTAAAGGAAGAAGAATCAGACAACTTTAGATAATTTTTTAATTTGACGTTTTCTTCCAATTTAGATACTTTTTTTTTTTAATTTTGGCTGAAGTGAATGAAGAAATATTCAAATTTTCGTTATGCGTAAAAAGTTTAATGTTTAAGTAATTATTACAGCCACAACGATGTGGTTGCTCTCATAGAAAAACACTCTAAAATACAGGGTCCGAGTATAAAAATTAAAAATTTCTTTTGGAGTGTTGCTAATATAACCACATAACTAGAAGCTTAAAACGTAAAATTTAAAATTTTAACTTTCCCCAGTAAAAACCTGTAGCGAAAGGGTTAAGCGATCATCTTTGTTTATCTTCACTTTAAGCGACTACATAAGTATGCATGTATGCCTATGTTAAATAAATGCATTCTGTAGATCCTAGAAGATAATCCTATGAAAACTAGTTGCGCGATTACTTTAGACACAACACGTAGCAGTAGATTTCGCTGGGTCGTGACACGCACTCGAATGCATAATGCAGAAATGGTAAAAGCCAGCACAACGCCCACAAGCAGACATTGATGTCGATATACATACAAATGTATTCTCCAGAGCTCATTTACACACACAGACAGACACACATGCACACTTTCATGTGTTGGCAAAATGGAATAATGCGGCAACGGCGTCTTTTCTGAGGCGGCAAAAATGACAACGCATCAGCTGGGATAAAGAATGGATTTAAGCAGGTGACGATGTAAGAACCGAAATGGGTCATGTGGTGTGTAACATTACAAGTAGGCATACATGAATGAATACTTTGTATTTCACCACAAGTGTTTGCCGTTGATCTGCCTATGAGATGTAAAAGACAAGACTATGAAATGCCAAAGGAGAGGACAAATAAAAAATGAAAAAGCCCAAAGGCAAACTGTCAAAGAATGGAAAAGCAAAGCATGGGTTATGCCTTAAACAACTGTGAGTGAAATAAATAAAACATTAGATGTGGAACCATACATGAACTGAATAGGAGAACAAAACAGTAAATAAAGTGCACTTTAGAGACCAAGGAATAGTCAAAGCAGTGTACTTCTCCAGGTAATCGTGCACCAAAGAAGGCCAAGGTGGGTCTGTCGGCCGACAAGGTCATGGCTACAGTTTTTTGGTTTGCATGCGGTGTCATTCACATCGAGTAAATACTTTCAAGGGGTAAAACGATTACTCGCACATATTATGCAGAGATGTTGGATCAATTCGATGCCGATTTGAAGCAAAAATGACCGCTTTGGGTAGGAAAATAGTTCTCTTCCATCAGAACAATGCACCAGCGCACACGTAAGTAGTCGCTATAGCAAAAACCCATGAATTGCGCCTACGAAATGCCACCCCATCCAGCATATTCTTCAGATTTAGCCCCCTGCGACTATTTTCTGTTCTAAAACCTGAAGAAATGGCTCGGCTGTAAGAGATTTGGCTCGATTGAGGACCTCGAGAAAACCTTTTATTTGGAAGGGATACAAAAATTAGAAAAATTATGGACTAAATGGATCGAGCTAAAAGGAGACTATATTGAAAAATAAAACCAGGGACCGGAAATAACAGTTATTTATGAAATCTATATTTGAAAAAATTACTAAGACGGAAAGGTCATAGAAATAAAAGAAATATACCAATACATTTCGTTTCGCACCGAGATTCAAACTTGGCAATACACTTTTTTTTGTAATTTTTAGGGAAAATTAAAAAATAAGAATTATTTTTTATTTATATTTTAAAGATCCTTTGATAACAATTATTTTTGATTTTTTTATATTAGTCCACAATTAAAATTTGTTTGCGATTTTTATTTTAGTTGTCCTATGATAACAATTATTGGTGACTTTAATTTAAAAAAGTCATCAATAGAAATCATTCAGTGACTTTTATTTAAAAAAGTCATCAATAAAAATCAATCAGTGCATTTTATTTTTTAAGTCGCAATATAAAAGTAAATGTTTTGAATTTCCCAGAAAACATAATTATCAAGTCAGGTCTTGTTGAGTCAATCAAGAATATACATACATATATAGATATTTAATGAATTCAGTACTGCGATTAATGAAAATTATTTTTATATTGCGACTTAAAAAATAAAAGTCACTGAATGATTTTTATTGATGACTTTTATAAATAAAAGTCACTGAATGATTTTTATTGCTGACGTAAAAAATAAAAATCATTGAATAATTTTTGTTGATGAGTTTTGTAAAAATAAGTCACTGAATGATTTTTATTGATTACTGATGATTAAAAAAAAAAGTCACTAATAATTGTTATCATAGGACAACTAAAATAAAAATCGAATAAAACTGTTATTTGTGGGCTAATAAGAGAAAAAATCAAAAATAAATGTTATTATAGGATTTTTAAAATATAAATAAAAAATAACTGTTATTTGTTGAGTCATTAAATAAAAGGCAAAAAATAACTCTTAAACATTGATTTTTATAATAAAACTTATAACTGTTACGGTGCCTGAATAAAACTTTTTTTTCTTTATTCTTTTTTTTTTTTATTCAAAAAGTCTAAGTCAGTGACTTTTTGAATAAAAACTGCCCTCGTACAATTAAATACATTACTTGAAAGGAAGATACATTTATGGCTACATTCCAACAAAACATACCATTTTAAATTCGAAATAACTTGGAACAAGCGCTCAGGTTACTCCTAGCGAGGTCAAACGCCAAACCCGATTCCATTTCGTTTCGCTCAAAACATATTTCTATAACAAACTTATTCCCTTCCTTTATTCCCTTCCTTTCCCAAAAGTATCAACATTGTTGCCAAAGGACATAGCAGCTCTTGCGTGCTTCGGCCCTGTGCTATCAAATGGCAGGAAAAAGCGGCGATATCTTTTACGCATCTCTTTTCAAATGATAATTTATGCTTTTCTTTGAAAATAATGCCAAATAAATCACCAAATTTGACGGAAAAGCATTACAAGTCATGCACGTGGCAGCATACAAAATGCGAAAGGGAAAATGTGAAGGGAAAGGCGTGAGTGTTGCCATCGCACTTTTATTTCGGCGCATCACAGCACAAATCGCTAAAATTGCGAATGCGCAATCAGTTCGACGCCATTATTTGCAATTCAATTGCACTCTCACAGGTGGCCCACCGGTGCAGATCTTTGCATACATTTTCTACGAGCGCGCATTTAAATTGTATAAAGCGCTCTTTTTTACACTTTACAGCTTGAACTCTGCAGCGGCAACTCTGGTGAGGTGCCAAGTGTGACATTCCATCATTTGCATTTAGTGTGACAGCAATGTTTGAGCAGCGAAATGAAGCCAGCAGTGCACCCGAGCCAGAGCCGAGTGTCGTGGCTTATCGGCAGCTCAATGCTGCTGACGTGCTTTACATGTGAATTTTGTGCGTGTGTGTGTGTGTATGTGTGTGTGTAGCAAAGAGCTAAATGGCCACTTGCTGTTGAAATTATATATTTTCTTCTTTTATGAATTTTCTTTCGCACTTCCGACATGATCCAATCGGTGCAGTCCGTTGCCAAGTCGCTGCTAATATTATTTGATATCATTGCAATGGAATTCCAAAAAACGTTTCTATTACTTTATCGACAGCTGCAATTGCAGCTGGTTTTCTCTTAACTGCACTGAGGTGTTGCAGTTTATTCGCTGCGGATTATGTTTTGTATGGTTCCAGAAGAAGTTTGGGCTATAATGTCTGATAGAATATTCGTCTTTGGCTTCGGTATCCGGTCTATTCGGCCAATTTAAATCTTCGGCAGGGACTTAACTATTATAAGTTTTTTAAGAAAATAATTGCAATGTAACTACTTTTTAAAATACAACATGAATTTTATTTGTTGATTATAGTTATTATTTGCGACAATTAATTTTAACGTTGCGTAATAAGTGTTATGAGAAACAAATATTTTTTTTCGATCTCGATAATTATTATTTTGGATTTTTTTTGTTTACGTTGCTTCATAACTTTTATTTATACTTTTTTTTATTCACGTTGCCGATAACTATTATTTTGAGAATTTTTTTTTTACGTTGCTTCATAACTTTTATGAAAGAATTTTTTTTTGACGTTGCCTTACCACATTTTGAGTATGTATTGATTTTTAATTGTTTAGTTGTTGGTGGAAATTAGGTTTCTGCAGTTAATTTCGTTTGTACAAATTAAAATGATTAAAAATCAATTCATATCCAAAATGCGGTAATTCAACGTAAAAAGTTTTTTTTCAAAATAATAGTTATCGGCAACGTAAATGAAAAAAAAAATCATACATAAAAGTTATGAAGCAACGTAAAGAAAAATTTCTCAAGATAATAGTTATCGGTAACGTAAATTAAAAAAGTCATAAATAAAAGTTATGAAGTAATGTAAACAATAAAAATCCCAATATAATAATTATCGACAACGAAAAATATACTTGTTACTTATAATAATTATTATGCAACTCAAAAACATTATTACATGATAATAGTTATAGGCGACGTAAAAAATTTCTTATTGGGAATAATTATTATAAAGCAATAATTATAGAAATTTCTTAAATTAGGGCAATTTTTTTATACCCAAAAATATCGATAATAATTATTTTAGGTCTCTGATCTTCGGCTTCGGCTGTGGAGAAAATAGCCGAATACTTTAGCCGAAGATTTTGGTCCTGTAATATCCTATTCAGACAGCCAGCAAAATTGTGCAATTAAGAATTTTCTTGAATTTAATTTCTTCAATTTATCCTACAAAAATCTGCCATAAGTTGAGCTCAATTCCCTATGCAACCCTGTGCCGTGCTGTTATCGATCAACAAATGAAATTTTTATTAAATGTGCTCTTAAATTATAATTATTAGTTTTGTAATTCTTAAATGGAGGAAAGAAATGAAATAAAAAAGAAAAGCTAGATTGGATCAGTTTTTTTCCTTTAAAGGTTTTTTTATGAGTATTCGGCTTCGGCCTTCAGCCTAATATTTCAGTTATGCCGAATATTCGGCTGCAGCTTCGGCCAAAAATTCACCACTAACTGGTTACTGAAAACTGTTGGCTCAACTGTGGCTCTCTGTCAACTCATTCAACCAACCAACTTTCTTCAATTTTTTCACAGTTAGCACCTGTCATGTACAAATCTTTTTGTTAATATCGTCATAACGGTCTGCTATTACCGTTACTTATGCATTTGTACCGTTGCTGTGCACATGCGTCGCATATTATTTGTATTTTAGCGCTGAATCATTCCACGGCCAAGATTTATTTTTATTGCCACCGAAAATCCGTAATGGAACGAAACGAACGAGCGACACTTTCACTCTCAGCCGCGCTCTGCACACTCACTGCTCGCTGTCTGCATTTATTTTGTATGAAGTTTTTTATTTAATTTTTTATTTGTATTTTTTTATTTTATTTCATTTGTATTTAAGCCGCTTACCGCTGGATTTATGAGGCGAGCGTTACGTTTTATTTCTGCTTGAAAATGTTTTCGCGGCGCAACATTTGCATCGTGCAAGAATTAACAGAATTTTGTATGTTGCTTCAAATCCTTTTAGCGCAAATGACAAAAGGCAAAAATCGTCATTGTGTTGCGAGTGTTTGACAAGCCGCCATTCATTTCGAACAGATACTCGGCGCAAGCTGACAGTTCGATTTCCTTTTGAATTCGCAATGGGATGCGCGTTGAATTATGAGCGTTCATGTCGAGTCGGTGGGCGAGGCTGCATTGCATTGTTGTATGTTATTTATGGATTATCGAAAACGTTTTCAAGACTTGGAGTGTAGCCAAGCAATACTGCGAAATGTGGTATTGGCCTTTTGCAGTGATTTGAGAATCATTTGGCGGTTAACACCTTTAAGGAAATTGTGTTTTTGTTGTAAAACTCACTGAATATGTTTTTAGGAATTCAGAGACTCTAAATGTTTTTGATATTTTTGTAAAAGTCTGATTTTCATGATATGAATGTTTAGACAAAATATTAATGTAACTAGAGTTGCCATGTGGCTTGAGAGAGCAACGGATATAAACGCGCTGGAAAGGTTTTAGGAAGGATTTTTTCTAAGAAGACCCAAAGATATCAACAAATGGTGAATTCATTTGAACAGTGAATTTAATAGTGAGTATATGGTTGGACAAACAAAAATATTTTAAAATGAAAAAAAAAAACAATTTTAATATAAAATTTGAAACTCAAAAAAGCTTTGCCAATATTCACAATAAAATTCAAAAAAGCTGTAACTATTATTATGTAATAAATATTTTTGAGTTGCATAATAACTGTTATAAGAAACAAATATTTTTTTCGTTATCGATATTTATTATTTTTGGATGTTTGTTTACGTTGCTTCATAACTTTTATTTATGACTTTTTTATTCATTTTACCGATATTTATTATTTTGTGTAATTTTTTTTACGTTGCTTCATAATTTTTATTTACGTTGCCGATAACTATTATTTTGAAAAAAAATTGTTTACTTTGAATTACCATATTTTGGGTATGAATTGATTTTTAATTGTTTCAAATTGACAAACGCAAATTAACTGCAGGAAACCTAATTTCCACCAACCAATTTCGAACAATAAAAAATCAATTCATACTCAAAATGTGGTAAGGCTACTTTAAAAAAAAAATTTCTTTCATAAAAGTTATGAAGCAACATAAAAAAGATTTCTCAAAATAATAGTCATCGGTTACGTAAATAAAAAAAGTCATAAACAAAAGCTATGAAGAAACGGAAAAGAAAAATCCCACAATAATAATAATCAAGAACGAAAAAAAAAAATTTTTTAATAAAAATAAAAATTAATTGTGGCAAATAATACTTAATTATAATCAACAAAAAAACTGTATGTAATATTTTAAGTTACATTATTTTCTTAAAAAACTTATAATAGTTAAGTCCCTGACAAAAACAGTTATTAAAATGCCATGTGTGGAGTATGTACAACGCAAAAAAAAATAAAAGTAGATATAGGGTTTTGTCCAAATAAGTTTGAAATGTATCCATGATTGTGTAAAAATTATTTTTATATTTTTGATTGTTTTTTGTTTTGGAACTCGAAACGTATATAAGATGTTGTAGATAATCTAATCGCTACAATAAATTCATTTATAATTTTGTGAACAACCTTTAAGTGATAGGAAGCCTAATACTGATAAGGGTTCGTTTGCACTTACATTCAGCTGAAAACATGCAACCAAAGTTCGATTAAGCACGAGCATGCGAAAGTCGTAATGGGTACTTCAAAATAAATCCAACTTAAGTTATTGGAATGAATGGAACTTTATGGCTGATCTCTGGGTCCATAGTGTCACTTATGATTGAATGACGGGCGATGTGAATGGTGAACGCGAGAATGCAAATTTTAACTAAAGTTGACATTTTTGTGGATTGCTTTATCAGCACTTAGGATATGGTGACAGGAAGAAGAGGATATGGAGGGAGGGTATAAAAGGAGACCGTGTCTTCGCTGGAAGGACCAACTTGAAAACGTCCTATCATCTCTTGGTGTGACCAACAGGAGATGGTGAGTGGAAAACAGAGGCGCCTGGAGGGAACTTTTGCGGCGGGCCATATCCGGCTGGCGGGTTGTTATGGCCACTTAAGTAAGTAAGTAAGTAAGTAATTAGGATAGGGTGACAGCTGAGGCACTGACAAGAAAGATACACTCAAAAGTACCGAAGGATCCGGGTTCAAATGCCGGGACCATTGTGCCCAGCCGAATTGTATTGGGTTCATTGCATCTATATTTATTGTAGCGAATTCATTGTATCCAAGTCCACTATGTACTCTACATCATTCTGGATCCAATGTATCCAAGATCTTGGTTTAGGCTTTTTATCCTATTTACATTACACCAGGTCCACAGTTTCCAGGTCCATAGTATCTTAACTTTTGCACCTTGTACACTGAACTGGGTTCCTGGTACCGTGATCATTGTACTGGGTCCAATGTGCCACAAACTCTTCTTTCACCACTCATATGAGATTCATTGGCAAACTATTGTTTATAGAATAAAATAAAAATAGAAAATCTAAATAGGCTCACAACTGATCAAAGTTTCGCTTATGGACATCTAAATTGTAGACCCATTTATTTTTATCAAAATTAGTTTTAAATAAATCTTTCTTTTCTATCTTCTAACGACCGTAGATGACCATAAGTGGCGCACCGTCAACAACATCTGCTAGTAAATCTTATATTAGCGGCAAGTGGTGGATTCCAATGCAGAAATACCCGAGCCGCCACACCGTTTATCAGGCAGTTGATTTATGAGAGAAGAATTAAGAACTCACTATCGTCAATTAGGTTTAATAAATTACTTAGATAACTACGAAATTTATTCGTATATGGCGCTCGATTAGCCACGCACTATCGATAACCGCTAATACACAGCAAGCGATAAGTGCATCTCTTTCAATTGCGTCCATCGCCCACTGCCCGCTTGGCGCTGCGTCTACTCAGAGAAAGTCCCATTCTTCTTCGCCCAGGATGCCAGTGGTATGCAGCTTCTCCAGGGGCAGATCGGTGACTACCCGCGTAAATTCGGGCACCGAGCACGCGTATGAGTAGCCCTTCATGAGGTTCTCCTTCTGCCAGCCGATCCAGTCAATGCTGTCACCAATGTCCGGACAGATGACGTACTCGTCCCTAATTTGCTCCAACGAGGCGTGCGGATTGTTCACGCCCACCAGCACAATGCCGCGCCGCGACGCCCGATCGATGACCACGCGGAAATAAATCTTCGGCACCGGAATCAGGCCGTTGTTGTTCTCGTCGAAGGCGAGGTACAGTGGCTGCGGCACGCCGTTGACATCGGGCAGTGTCGACACGCCCCAAATGCCGGTATAGCAGTCGACGGTCAGGCGGTGATCGCCCACGAAGCGTCGCACGCCGTCCTCGACGCGCTCCCAGTTGCCGCCGTTGAACATTTGCCACTGGGGCGCGACGTTCACGAAGAAGAAGGTGGCCCTCTGCTGCGCACCGAAGACGAAGTCGACCTTGGCGGCCATGTGACCGCGCGCCATAAACACGTCGGCCGAGTCGTTGAAATAGGGCGAGGCGTCCATGCCGAGTATTTCGCTGAGGGTGTTGTTCTGCTGCTTCTTCGTGTAGAGACCGTTGACGTTCTTGCCGGCGAAGAAGTCGCCCTCGACGAAGCCAGGCCGCGCCACCTTGTGCTGGTAGGCAGCACTCGAGGGATTCAGCATGTGATGCACGTAGCGCGTCACCTCGTTTACCTCGTCGTGACAGATGTCCATTGTCTGCAGAAAGCCGGCCTCGAGCTCAAAGCCCACCTCCAGCAGATCGGTGCCGCCGTTGCACGAGCGACCGGTGCGACGAGCCGTGTAGGTGGGCCAGTCGGTGCAGCTGAAGTTTCGGAAGGGGTAAATCAGTCCGTCGACGAGGAAGTATTGCTTCTGCAGGCACTGAGCGCGCACTCGGACGGAATTCTGGAACGGCGCTCTGAACGAGCCGTGGCAGTGCATGTCGATGAATTCGCCGTTGGCAATCTCCACTATGCCGTCAGTGTTGGGTACCAGCCATTCAAGGGTTTTCCGCGGCGTAAAGATGGGCGCCGGATCGTTGAGGTCGCCGTTGACGTTGAAGGAACAGTCACCCCTGACCACAACACCACCGCTGCCATCTACAGTCTTGGTTATTTTGCTCTTCAACGAGTGATACTTGGACTCCAGCAGACCGCCAGCAGCTGTGCTGACTAAGCAAGTGGCTGTCAGTAGCAAAGTCAACGCGTTAGTATTCGACTTCATGTCGAGTGTTGCCGCTCAACTCGCCCAACGCAAACGATGTACTGAGTCCAACTATTTGGCCGATTTCTCAACTTATTGACTTAAGTATGAAAGAATACTTTGAAGTTGGCGCAGTTCTTATCGGCGACGGCCTTTTACAACTGAAACTGCTTCAGAGTGTTAATTGTCGAAATACGACAGAACGATTACTGCCGATGGTTGCTGCTACCGGCGATACGGATTAGTTGCATGCATAGTCGTTGAGTTGTTGAAAATATTATAAGAAAGGTCCATCAGTGAAGTTGTTCTTGGAACTGCTATGAAATCGTTCAAGCACAAAAATGACGTAGTAGACATATCTCTGTTTAATCTAATCGGCGGCATTGACACCAGGTGTAAGTTTTGCATTGATCTATCCGCAGTTATCGATGTTTAATAAATTTAAATGCTGAACACAAATTGACATTCTATGATATGTGAGAGTTTTACAACCCCTGCAAAGGTTATCACAAGCGTAAATTTTTGGTTCCTATATAAAATAGTTGTTTGTAGATATGGATTTGAATGCTTTTAAATTGCTAAGAACGGGATGATAAGGTAAAAAATGTGCTGCCACGATCTCTTTGTTTTAGACACGATTTATTTTAAAAAATAATGACGACGGTATTTTAAGATCTACTAAGCCGATGGATTTAGCATTTGATATGGTAATCGATATCGATATGGATAGAAAAGTGAAAAAAAAGATGATAAATCAAACATAAAATTTCCAATAGACGCTAGTTTTGTCAGTGTCAATATTTTTCAATAATTCTGCTAGTGTTTATTATTACAAAAAAATTTTGGTTTATTTGTTTCAATCAAATCGATCAGCTTTATTAGTGGGCACTTCTTCGTGAGACACACATTGACTTCGGATACAGGACTGTGTAAGAAGATGGCGAGGGGTGGGGTGTTAAAATTTCTCAGGTCCATCATTTAAAGACATTTTCACACACCTTGAATGCTAAATTGCCAAACTGACAAACAAGACGTTTCACAGTTAGTTTTAAATTTATAGATTATGACTGTGAACGTCCAAACGCCCACTTTTCGATCAATTTCAGTTATTTTGACGGTAACTGAACTACAAATAAAACAACATTTTTCTCTTTCAGAGCTATTAAAATCTAATAAAATCACAACCAACTTAAATCTATACAATCACCATGAGCGGAATTAGACTTAATAGTCTTTCTTCGTCCGCCATAGACAAATATATGGAAATTACTTCGTATGAAGTCATCGAAGAAATGGCCAAAACAAAAAACAGTCGTCGGATGTTATCTTAGAGGACTATTTTTGTTAGGTTAGGTTAGGTTAGGTAAGCTGCAACATAGAACGTGTTGGGTCTCTAGTGGTACCAGTTAGAGGTCCTTGAATATATATTCTATTCTAGAGGTCCTTAGTCTTGTGGATTGACGTACATCTAATAGGTAAGAGTGCGAATGTCGTGCTTGGGGACCCCATCGAACCCAGAGAAAAGCGAAGTCTCCAAGTGAGTAAGACGCAGTCTTGAGATAGCCGAACCGAAGCAAAGAATGTGCTCCGAGGTTTTCCTGACTGTGTTTTTATTGAAGCGAATCTTTTTTCTCGAAGTTAGATAATTTTGCTTTTTCACGAATTCGTTTACTCAAAATTGTTGAATATTGTTGAAGTTTGACTGAAATTGTAAAATAAATGTTAACACTTTCGATGCGTTTTTGAATGGTGTAGCCATCCACACTTAGATCTCTCTTCCAAGAGTAATAGTCTTAAGAATTATTGTTGAATTTTTTAATTGAACTTCATTATTTTGTAATATTCTAGTTTTATCGATCGTCTGTTAAAATTTCTTTTTTGTTTGACTGGATTATAAATAAATAAATAAATAAATGAATAAATGAATAAATGAATAAATGAATAAATGAATAAATGAATAAATGAATAAATGAATAAATAAATAAATAAATAAATAAATAAAATGGTGGATATAATAGAATATAAAAATAAAAAAATATTATATAATTATAGCGTTCTCATTTTAAACTTTGAAGCAGCACAGTGCTTGGTCGGACACCAGTTTTGGAAACCTCTCTCTAACAAAGCACTTATATGTTTTTTTTTTTAATTTTATTAAGAAAATATTTGCATTTATTTATAAACACTTTTCCGGAGTTTTACATTTCAATGGTAAATTTACCAAGTTCTGTCTTCGCTGCTGTACCCAGCCAAGTAACTTTGGGTTACCGCTGCGGATATTGTTTTTAAATAATAATGTTGATTTATATAGTTAACCATTTCGCTATTTTGTTGCCATATGGCAACATGCTACTTTGTGGACGTCTGCATCCTCTATGGTTGCAAGAATACATTTTTTTGTTGGTCTTTAAAATAGTTTGAAGTTTTAGGAAAAATACGAAATTAATAAACTGAATATTTAAGTTTAAAGAAAAGAAGTATACACGTTTTTTTAATGGTATATCTTGACATAGTAGAGGAAGAAGCAGAAAAAATTAGAGAACTTTTTAACTTGACGTTTTCTTTCAGTTTAGATATTTTTTTTTAATTTTGGCTGAAGTAAATGAAGAAATATTCAAATTTTCGTTATGCGTAAAATGTTTAATGTTTAAGTAATTATTACAGCCACAACAATGTGGTTGCTCTCATAGAAAAACACTCTAAAATACAGGGTCCGAGTATAAAAATTAAAAAATTGCTTATGGAATTTTAACTTTCCCCAGTAAAAACCTGTAGCGAAAGGGTTAAGCATGAAATTCATGTCAAAAGTGTTGTGCAACTATTAAATTGACATAACCAAAATTGTCACAACTTAAACATTTCATTACAGTTCATGTGTATGCGAGCAAGATGCATAAATTAGATTAAGAAATAATTCAAAGAACAACAAAATCATCGAGCAGCGTTTAATGTTAACTTAACAGAGCAACAGGTGTCACTGGTATGAACGCCAGACGGAGCAGAACGCAATTGGAGCGCTGAAAACAGAGAGCCACAAGTTTACCTTCGAAGTGTTAAGTTGTCTTGCGAAATTTTTTCAAGAAAATATAAACAAAGCGTTGAGAAGTTGTTTATTTATGTGTGCATGTATGTCGTCTATGTATCGTTTCATTAAAGCGAATAAACTTACAAATCAACAGCGAGAGCGACTGCTGACTGGAATCTCAGCACAGCAGAGAGGAAACATGAAGTGTTGGTGGCGTTGCCGTTTGGGTCTAATCGGATCATAATTTGGTTAAATAATGAAAAATAAATAATGAGGTTTGGTATTTTGGTTGACAGCATTCGCATTTGGTTGGCAGCATTTTGGTTGTTTTGCTTTAAAGTATAAATATTTAAAAATCAAAAGTTTTGCTACTTAAACAAAATTTGTAAAGACAAAATTTGTGAATATGCCTCATTATAAAATCGGCTTCGATATTTTAGCGGGTAAAGCGCTGGTTCTACATGTCAGAGGCCCTAAGTTCGATTCTTGGTTTGGGCTGGTTCAATACTCGTCTACTTCTATCGCTATCCATATGAAGTGTACAAGAATTATAAGAAACAAATTTGCCAACTACCACTCGCCGTTCGGATTCAGCCTCAAACTGCAGGTCCCCTACCTCCCACCGCCTCTTTTCCCATCCGTTTGAAATGTGTGCTGTAATGCATGTTGAAAAAATATTATTGGATACACATTTCAAACGGGTGGAATTGGTATCACAACGGGCCCATGGGCTTCTTACGTTGTCTCATACAGAGAAAGCCTCCATAACCTATCTCCCTAACTACCTATGTATGTCTCATAAGATGTTTAAAAGATGTATACTATACTGGTTTTTAGTTCAAATCCAATCCAAGATTCATTAATCATTCATTCATTCATCATTCATTCAATGTCGTTTTTTTTTAATTAAAAGAATTTTTGTGGCAACACTCTCTGACGAGCGCTGGTGCCATTTCTTGAGTTGTATATCAGAGAGCGACTGTTGTGGCGATCGATTCAGTGCGCGTCGGACGCTGAACGGGGTCTCGCGTCATGGTGTCTCGCGCCCAAGTGTCGTGCGTGTCTGTCGCGTTGGTGGCGTTTGCAATCTCAACGACAAACTGCAGAGAGGCGATACGGCCACCTGCTGATGTGGAGAATGTGATACGCGAAACTGCGGTAACGCAAAAAATTATTGCAGAGAGCGATGGTAAGTAAGAAGTGAGGCAAAGTAAACATTGCCGATGCTTTAATAGTTCTTGAGTATTTATCTGCAATGCAGCAAGCAGACAACAACATTGAAGAGTCGGTTGTGTATTTAAGGTCAATTCATGCCAAGTCTTTTAATATGTGGAATTCAATTTCTTCGCTTTCTCCAACGGGAAAAAAACCTGGGCTGATGAATATTTTTATTTACAGACATGAATATTGCTTTCAAATACTTTGCAGGTGTCTTGTGGTTGACACCATAAGCATCTCTGAGAGCACTCTGGGGTATTAAACTATTCATTTGTATGAGTGAAATGCAGCAAATACTGAAATAATATTTAAATAATTATGGAAATTCATGAATTCAGCAAACAATGAGTTCAACAAACAGTTGTTTAGCTATCAAATTGCGCTACAAAATGACACAACATTATGCAGTTGATTCAATAAGTAATCAATTTTACACTCTGCGAAGTCTGTATTTAAAAAAAAAATGAATTACTAATCGTGACTTGTTAAAAAAATTTGCATATGCTTACATAATTGCAGAAGATTTTATCAACTTTTGGCAGATTTGCCACTCCAGACATCAACCAAGCAATGTTCTCTTATATTTCTTGCTGATATACATAATTACCCCACAATTAATAATAATAATAATAATTGCCGTAACAATTTGTTATCGAGTTACAGTTGACTTTTGTAAATTCGTCTAGGCGTTGGTGATTCGCGACAGTCATTTTCAATCAGTCACGCCAAGCGAAAATTACGTCTTTTGCTTCGGTATCACCCATCGAAATTTGTTACAAGCAACTTTTCTTTTTTGCTAATATTAGTCTACAGGTTTGGTGCCTCTTAGGTTTGGTGCCACTAAATGAACTGGCCATAATTACCCGCAGGTCAGATTATTACAGGAAGAAAGTTCAAAAGCGGGCCAATACAATGATTTTTGAAGCTTTTCCTAACTTCATCTAATTAATCTTACTAACCTAACTTATGCTGGAATGTCTTTCAGTGAAGAGAACTTGACTTCGTTCCCACGTTCCGTTAGCAGTTCGCTGTTCATATTGAGATTTCAATATTATTCATATTGAGATTTCCGAACGAGCTGATGAAAACGAAAAAAATGTTTGAGTTGTTCTATAAAATTTTTAGCTTTTTGTTAAAAATCTACCGTTACCTGACTAACAAACTTTAGCTATATATATGTACATATAATTGTTTGCCCTGACTGACTGATTCATCATCACTAGTGTCCGACCGGAACATTTTTTTTGGGCCGAAACCGAATTTCGGTTTTTTTTTTAATATTCGGCCGAAACCGAAACCTTTTAGTTGAAATAAAAATCACCATATCAAGCATTTTGTTTCAACAAACGCATTTTACATTGAGTAAATAAAGAACAAACAAACAAACATAACATAAATAAATAAATACTTATTAATAAAATAATTTATTCATTTTTTAAAAACATAAACATGAAAAAATCACCCTTTCGTACCTTACTCGCTAATATTCAAAATTAAATAATTCAATATTATATGCTAAAAAAGGATGTTTATTTACATTGATGTCATCAAAATTACTCCTCCTTTCACTATATATCTGCTACACAATAAACCGTTCGACCATTTTTTGGCCGAAACTGAAACCGAAACCACTTATTTGGGCCGAAACCGAATATTCGGTCGGACACTAATCATCACCCATCTCAAACCGCTTGGTCAAAATATTCCAAATCAAAAATAATTCAGTATGTATTTTCAGTTTTTCGAAAATCAAAATTTGATGGGGTCAACAATGGTTTTAAACAAACTTAATTTATTGGGACCATTTTGAAGCTTCAAGAACTGAGTCAACTATAAATTAAAAGTTTGTTTAGAGACTTCAGTTCAGAGTTTGTTATTTGACTTCATACTTTGTAGAAAGCACTTCAGATGAGAAATAATTAGACATGTATTTATTTATAAAAATCTGGCGAGGTCAACAAAGGGTTAAGATAAATTTAATTTATTTGGCCCATTGACTTCAAACTTGCGTGCAAAGTCGCCGGAACCTGCTCAGTAGTTTAGTATAGATCTGGTTCGATGTCAAACAGGGTCTTTGGTTTCAGTATCCTATATAAAAATCTACTGTTTTTTTTAATTCTGTGGTATGGTTTGTATATCTTTATCCTTTAATTTCGCAATTTTGCTATCTTAGCTTTAAATGATGATAGATCAGTGGGTCCCTTGGCAAATGATTTTTAGTTACTTCATCTGAAAATTACATTTGAACTTGCATCCAACTTTCATCTAAGAACTGAACTTGAACTAAATACTTAGCATTTGCGAAGGGTCTTTGCAGTGGCACACACAGGGGAGTAGATTTTTGGGGTTTTAAACCCTCCCTTAAAATTACTTTTGCAAAAAAGGGTTCAAATGGTTTTGGGCTCAACAGTTGTCTGCAAAGTCCCCTCCCCCCAAAATGAAATCCTATGTGCGCCACTGGGTCTTTGATATTAAATTATTTGATAATCGACTTCGTAGTAAGTGTGGCGGATCATAAGCCAGCAGATCGGGGGTTCGAACACTATCTCAACCAAGATCAGATTGCTATGTTAAGACTTTTCATTCGTCTCGATGTAAGAATTCACTCGGATTGTTACCATTCTAAGTCGAAACTCTTTTTCTTCTTAAGTGCTGTAAAATACTTTTATGATTTTTCTAAAGTAAGCAGATGTAATTTTCACGAGTTGAATTAGTTTATGTTAGGAATAGTAGTAGTAGTAGTGGTACAAGTGTCCGCTCCACTTTCTTCGGATGTTGTACAAGAGTTGAGTGAAATCACTTCGAAGTCATAATGACATACTTAGTGGACCTGATAACTCAACTATCATTGCTTTTGTCAAATTTCTCAGAAACTCAGACATGGAGTCGACATTTCTAAAAAGACGGACAGTATTGCTTATGCAGACGTCATTAGATATGAGGTATCGGAATTACGGTCGGTACCTCTACAATGCAATTTTCTTCTGTACATTCCTAACGATCAATAAGGGAAGAGTACTCAAGAGAAGAGTTCAGTACTCTTAAAGAATTCTTAAGGAAAGAGTATTTGAACGACTAAGCAATCTTAATCAACAAATAGAATAAGTTACTTTTACTTTCACTCGAGGCCTGTCAAGACCGGCAGGTATAATGTGGAAGTTGTCAAGGAATTCGTCTAGCTTGGCACCGCCATAAAGAGCAGCAATGATATCAGCCGGGAGATAAAGCAAAGAATTACTCTTGCCAATAGGTGCTACTATGGTCTCGGTAGGCAGTTGAGTAGCAGAGACCTCTCTTGACCGACAAAACTTGCAAAGGACGCTTATTCTGGCCGTGCTCCTCTATGTTGCGTAACATCCAGCGGCTACGGTGACTTGGCTATGTCTGCCGTATGAACGATGAAACTCCGGGGAAGAAGGTGTTCAATGTGTCTCCGGTCTCCGGTCTGCCATGTTTCCGGTAGAAGGATCAAGTTGAGGAGAAAATAGCTTTTGCGGCAGGCCGTACCCCGATAATGGGTTGTTATGGCCAGTTAAGTAGGTAAGTAATGAAACCCACTTACTGACTTGATTGGTCAAAATAATTTGTCAATGGGTTACGATTGCACCATTTCCAGTTAGTCTCATAGGGTCACGAGGGAAGCGAAGTTGAAAGTGTTTCGTAGGAGTAGAATATAGGAGTAAACTGCACTATAGTGATTTCTCTATACTGATTTCAAACATGGATTTAGTTTAACTCATTCGAAACCCTCAGGTTCAAATACTGCCTGTAATAACACCTAAAAAAAAATAACGGGAAAACTCGTTTTCTCTTTCGGTGGCTGTCCTCTCAGCTGGAAATGGCAAACCTCTGAGAGTAAAAATTGCTTATGAAAAAGCTCCCAACCTGCCGTTCGGAACCGGCATAAAACTGTAGGTCCCTTCCACCCGCGTATAAATTCACACGCACAACACGGGTGGTTGCGGGAAGCTAGGCCTTAGTCTCGCATAAGCGGGCTGTCGTGCCAGTCAATTATTATTTATTATTCATTCGAACCCTTGTTTCTTCTTTCAGGTTCCCCTTGCTCAATCAACATTCAGAAGGATCTACCCAAACCGGCCGCACCGCAGCCGCTGTACATTGTCCCAGACACAGATCAATTCTGGCTGCCGAACAATGAAGGCCACTTGAAGATTCCGCGTGGTGCCAGCATCGAGCTCTACTGCAGCAAATCCTTTGCGAATGCATCGGCCGAGGACGCACCACATCGCATACCCAAAAACACCCGAACACTGCGACCCATCTGCTTGCAGAACCAAACCTTCCTGCTGAACGGCGAGAAGCTCGAGTTCCGGCACTTTGTCTGCGCCCAGTCGGCCAAGTACACCGTAACGCGTACGTCGGCGAGCTGCGCCGACGGTGCGGCGCAGATCTACCGCGTGGGCTACAACATTACGCGCCATCGCTTCGTCGAGACAATGCGGGTTTGCCACGATGACGCGTCGCTGCGTACCCACTACACGCAGCACCTCCTGCTGCCGGCCAACGTGCACTTTCAGCGCTTCGTTCGGCGCCTGAATTTCAGCAAAGCGGGTCACTTTGGCGAGCTGAACATGAACTTTCTGTACTCGCAGAAGAATCAGCGTCAGCAGGCCGAGCAGCTGCTGGGCGCCAGCCACACGCAGTACTTCGACAATGCGACGCTCTTCCTGTCGCGCGGCCACCTGGCGGCCAAGTCGGACATGATCTACGCCACGCAGCAGCGCGCCACGTTCAACTTTTTCAATTTGGCACCACAGTGGCAGTCGTTCAACGGCGGCCAATGGGCCACGCTGGAGGACGAGGTGCGCAAATTCGTGGCCAAGGCGCAGCTGCAGGTCGACTGCTACACGGGCACTTGGGGCACCATGGAACTGCCGCTGCCGGGTGGTGAACGACGAGCCTTCTATTTGACGCACGATGCCAACAACAACGGCCTGCTGCCGGTGCCGCAGCTGTACTATCGCGTCGTTGTGGATCGTCGGCAGCCGCGGCGCGGCATTGCGCTGGTGGGCGTGAACGATCCGCACGCCAATGTGCAGCAGATACGCGAGCGATGTGTGATCTGCAGCGATGTGCAGACGGAGGTGCCGTGGCTGCGTTGGATACGCAACAACAATTTGCGAAAGGGCTACTTGTACGCGTGTCGGGTGAGCGAGTTCGCAGGCGCAGTGAAGCATTTGCCGTCAAAGTTGAGAGAGGTTGATGAGATGTTGCTGGCCGCATGAGTGGACTCGGCAATGCGGGACGAATTTTGACTTGGAGTTTAATTTAATTGTTGATTTAGTGTAGAACAAATGAAATCTCGTAGTTAGTGACATTGTAAAAAAAATTATTTATAGAAAAAATCAACTGATGCTGTAGCAAAAATGGAAACTACTTAAATTATTAAATAATGAATGTAAAGTTTATTATTCAACTGTACAACAAATGTTTTGATCGTCACAGTTTAAAAGATTATTTGACTAAACACAAGGACTCGATATCGGATTTCAGCCTGTTCCAGGTGTCTCTCCATACCAAGTGAGGACAGTTCTTCGTCACCCATAGAAGCCTTTTTCTCCCATTTGTTGTCGTCAAATGACTTTAACATCAAATTCTCGTTTCCATAGTGATGCAGTCCTTGTCATAATCCATTCAAAGGAACCACTTAGCCAGTTTACTGTGTCTTAGCCATCTTCAAACAAAAAGTTAACTCCATGCGATTTTTTTTTAAGGACCAACACTCAGGATATTTCTTAACACGAATATTGCGAGACCATTTATTGAAATCGGTTCATTCTTAAGTTACTTACTCCATAAGTTAGGTTATGTTAAAAAGAGTTTGTGCAGTACAAACTCTACTTCCGTTCAGAGGCTTAGAAAACCCACTTTTAGACTTACAGGACTATTCTGCAAGCTATCTTTCAATTTCCCACAATCTTATGTTTGTCTTTTTGTCCGAAAGATTTTCAATACTAGGTTTTGGCTCTTATTTTTTTTTAACCCTTTCGACCCCGAATTTTACCATGTGTCTCGATATTACTTTTTGGTATTTAAATGATGAAACATTTGCCTACGAAGTGTGCACACAACATTTGAAGTCGCCACGCCTCTTTGTTAGAGTTCTAGAGCTAGTTTACTTTTGAACAAATTTAGCTTAAAATGGGTTAAATAAATTTTGTATCAATATTTTTTAATTACAGTAAAATTGCTTATTATTTATGAAAAAATACAAAATTATCACTTTTTAATTGTATTTAACCATTACTAAAGAAACAGCGTTTTGATCAAACGCGCCCAATTCGTAGACTTCAATTAGAACACAAACTTTCCTTGATATCGCAGCAAATTATTGGAAATTTTTGGGGATAACAGTAAAATTTTTGTAATTTTATTGGTGCCTACTTAAATCAATCAATCGTAACTTTTGCTATACAATTACAAATAGGTGAAGTTGTACTCAGGCAACTTTGGGGTCCAAAAGGGTTAAGATCACATATCTCATAAACAAATCATTCAACAAACGTAAATTTTTTTATCTGGTTTTGATAATCCGTAGACTGTTAGAAAGTATTACCTTCTGAACTGTGCCGCGATTACGTTTATTGGTCTGGAGTTTGTCTAGAAAACCTGATGAGCCCAAAATTTGTAGAGTAGTGTAACCATCTGATAAACAAAACTTTGCTATACTCTCAAAAGTGTTGTTGAAAATTGCTTACCAACACTTTTCCACTTTTGTGGCTAATGTCTGCTCAAAAAAATGCAAAAGATTATGATGTGTGCAATACTTGCAATTTCTTGTTTTCCATTTCAATGGACTCCAAATCCAATCTCGAACGTACACCAAACACATTCACATTCACACGCACACTTGCGCACAAAATCACATGCGAGTACACAACACACTCACACACACACACACACAACACACATATAAGCACAGAAACAATATTAGTAGAGTTAACCATTTTTCAAGCTGCACAAAATGTGAATTGAAAAAACTACCAAAGAGGATAATAAGGATAATTTGCACATATGGGAAAAGAAAAGCACGAGCAAAGCAAAAAAAGTAAACAACAAAACGCTGCTGGCAACGAAAAAATAAAATAAAATGGCAGAAGAAGCCAAAAAAAGACCGACTGCAATGTGAGTCGCAATGAAGAATGTGATTGATGAAGGCAAAGTGAAGGCAGGGCGGAAAAATTTACTAAACGCTTTATGCAGCCGAAAAAAAAATTGCTGAGCAACGCAACCGAACAAGGAGGCAAGGACAATGGTGCATGGGCATGGCCGGAGTGTTGGCGGAAAATAAGTTAATGTCAAGGCGGAAGCAACGAAATTCAAGTGAAGAAAGGGTATGACCGGCTGACGCTGTTGGGAGGATGTGAAAAATTATGATTACGTTGCAAATTGCGGAAGCTTTGCCAAGGAGTCAAAGGCTCGCACAACACACACACACACACATACATAGTTTATATGTATTTATACACATGTGTATGTGTGTGTGTGTGTGTGTGGGCAGCAGTTGAATAAAAATTGCCACATTAAAGTGAAAAGGAACGCATGGCAAACAAAACGTGCGGCAAACAGGACGAACGAACGGAGGCAACGGAGACGTAGCGACGTCCTTGCAGTAGGTCAGTGAGCGGCATCTTCAAGAAATATGGCCAAATGAAAGACACATTTACTTGAATATGTTTACTTAAACGCGCTGAACGGGTCGTTTATGCATGGAGTGGCAATGTTGTGTCAGGGTTCGAGATAGTGGGCGTGCCGGCCAAATGTTTGCGAAATCGAATACAAATTTAAATAAAAAACACATTAAATGATATTAATACACGGAGGCTAAGGAAAATTTGTATTATAATACAGGGTTTTGAAGCGAGTTTGAATTCTTTGCTCGCAGAAAATCACTGCTTTCTTTGACTCAACTGAAATGCAAATACAAACTGAACTCGTCTGATTTGTGTGTTAGTGTGTGGGGGCGGAGCGACATCCTTCGCCCTACAAAAGATAATAAAAATTAGCATTCAATGCGTTCATTTTAAATTTTGTAACAAACAAGCACACTCACAGTTGGCCTATAAAACAAGCCCTGCCCGTCGCCAACTTCCTCACCCAGCCAACAATTTATTTTTCTATTTTACTTCCAAACTCTTTTCGTCAATGTGCCGCTTCTTTGCATTTTTCCCTTCAACCACTCTCCGCCCATCACACTTTGCATTTCAATTCCACATTGTAATTGCGTATTGAATTTTCATTTTTTTTCGCGCACTCCCTCTCCCGCTCCGATTTGGCCACTTCCGCCCATCAATTTATGTTTGCGTATTTTGTGCCTATATCGAATTTTTTTCTTTTAAATTTATTACATCATTAAAATGACGCAGAAAATACGGCAGCACAAAATAACTAAGCAGCAGAAATAATGAGCCGATGAGGCAGCCCGGAAAAATAATAAAGAAATTGGATTGAAATTCAAGTCAAGTCATCGACGTTTCGGTTCCATGCAACCAAATTTGACGCTGACTTAACGTTGGTCCGATTTGTTTGTTGGCCATTCTTCTCGCTCCTTCTGCCGTTAAAGGTTCTTCCGTTTGGGTTTACTTGCACTTCTTTCATTCCAACATTTTACGCATTTCCGTGAGGAAATCAGACTTCCGAACAATCGGCCGCGACTCATTCGTTTTACTGGTCGCGTTTACAATTTTGTTGTTAAACGGGAAACGTGATTTTTATATATTTTTTCTTCATTGTTACGTAATGTTTAGAGTTCTTATGTGTTGCCACGTGATGCAGTGACTGGGTCGCTCAGTTTAGTAAATGTGATGATGTCACGATTTTAAGGTTTTGAATAGTGAAAAAGAGCCTTTTTTTTATTAAAGTAATGTTTGATACGTTTTCTTTTTTGAAATATTCTTTAAGCATTTAGTTGACAGTGAAATGTACTGGAAAACGTAAAGGCCTTCACTACCTCTGTCTCCGTTCAGTTCTCACATGAACAGGACCCTTTGCTATTATTAGAGTTTAGGGAGCGTGCAGAAACGCGGAAACGTGGCCTTTCTGACCTGGCTTGCGTCTCCCTCCTTGCAAGCAAGTAACGGCGACCTTCATCACCAAGCCAGAAGGGGTCATTTCTACGAAATACTCGACTCCTTACGAGACAGAACCAGTCTATAGTGACTGGTTGCAGCCAGCTTTGCAGCCGCCCTAAGAAGGTTTCCACAAGCTCTGGGTCTCAGTTAGCCGTAGCGTTGCTTTCGCAGAGCTGCGCACGTTCGACAGTTTAAGGTTCCTGAGCTCATCCCCGCGGAGGATCATGTTGCCGAGCCACATGTGCCTGAGTCGCCCGAAAGCTGGGCACTCACATATGACGTGCACAGAGGTCTCGTCGTTCTCAA
The DNA here is from genome assembly GCA_964056695.1 of Melieria picta. Classification (NCBI taxonomy): domain Eukaryota; kingdom Metazoa; phylum Arthropoda; class Insecta; order Diptera; family Ulidiidae; genus Melieria; species Melieria picta. The sequence goes on from OZ057399.1 coordinate 44,934,783, forward strand.
GGCACATGTCGCATAAAGCCGAGTTGTTGACTCCAATTCTGGTGTGGTACTCGTTAAATAGAATGAATCCTGTAACGAGCCTTAAGACAGTTCTCAAGTTACTCTCATATGGAAAGGAAAGTCGAATGCTATCAAAGTCAGAGCCAGTGTCCATCAATGATCCGTGTACACCACTGTCGAATTAGAATTGAAGCCCTTTCAGCAGTTATTCGTCTAATCAGATCGATCAGGGATAACGGTTTGATACTTGTGACGAGGCGTTATCTCAGCACACTGGGCATCAACTGCTCCCCCTCTCTCAGGTGGAAGACTTTAAGGAAGCCCTCTTCCGGGATCTTTCCTGTCTCCAGCGCGGGGAACAAGTTTCCTGCCGAGCAGCAATTCAAAGCGATATGCCGCTCGACTGGCCTCATTTTCTGCAGCTAGAAATAAAGCAAGAAGACACAGAAGGACCTCCATGGCAGTCGTTTGGGTACCCCTGGTAGCGCCGGTTATATAGCGACACGCAAGTTGCTGGAGCTTATCCAACTTCTCCAACCTCCTGGATAAGCTCCATTAAGCTCCATTAAAGATATAAGGTTTGACAATGCAGGTGTACTACTGTGTCCAAAAAATAAGGTGACATTGTATTTATTTTGAAAATTCTTCATTTATTCTTCCAAATCAATTTCATCCCCTTCAAAGTAATCCCCTCCCGATGCAATGCACTTATGCCAACGGATTTTCCAATCTTCGAAACACTGATTGTAGTCACTTTCCGGGATGGCCTTCAGTTCCGTCTTCGCTGCGGCTTGAATCTCCTCTATCGTATCAAAACTTGAATCTCCTCTATCGTATTAAAACGGTGTCCCCGGAGCGGTCTTTTGAGCTTACTGAACAGCCAGAAGTCGCACTGCGCCAGATCAGGTGAATACGGTGGTTGCGGAACGATATGGGTTGAGTTTTTGGCGAAATGATCACGAATTACGAGTGCAGTATGGGATGGTGCATTATCGTGGTGTAAAAACCAAGAATGGTCTTTCCACAATTCCGGCCTTTTTAGGCGGATAGCGTTACGCCAACGACGCATAACGTTCAAATAATATTCCTTGTTGACTGTTTGGGGATGAAATTGATTTGGAAGAATAAATAAACAATTTTCAAAATAAATTCAAATGTCACCTTATTTTTTGGACACAGTAGTATGTCCAGTGGACAAGCCGGGGCAAGCTCCCACGACCGGCCAACCATGATTAGTTTCAGGAAATCTTCGACCAAATGGTGGCTTATGTCAATATGACTTCAAAAAGTTGATGGATGTGGGTTCATCAGTACATAACGTGAAAGTATCCAACAGATGATTAGTTTCAGCAAAACTTCCCCCAAGTGATGGCTCTAGTCAATATCAAACCAGCCTTTTGATGAATAAAGGGTTATCAGCACCTAATAAGGTATCTGCCTATTGTCCACAAAAGAACTCCAATTTTAGTTTAGCTCTACTGTTTAGTACTTCATAGCGAATTCTTTGTTAAGTTAGGCTCAGAAGCAAAATGAGTTGTAGTACGTCCTCGGCAAAAGGTGGGGTTCAGGGAATGACTTCTGCGAACCGGAACCTCGAGTTCGTCGCTTCAGAAAACGAATGTCGTATGTTCCATTGAATTTCAAAGCACATACGACAATCGTTTTCTCAGGCGACGAGTTGCCCTCAGTAGTTTCACTATGGAAAAATCAGCAACCGAAAAGAATTGCTCGAACTAAGAAGATGGCAGCAGGCAGTCAATTGTAGATTTTCTGGGGTTGATCCTAAAATGAGCAAGGAAACCAGAAAGGTTATTAGATTAGACCAGAGAAGCCCGAGATCGCTGACTGCAATTATAGATGGACATTTGATTTTCAGGCGTCACCTCACATTATTAAATATGTTCCGAAGATGCGAAGAAAACGGCAAACTTAGTGTGCATCCATCCTTCTTGTCGCACAGCACAGTGATTCGTTCCATAGACGAAATTCAAAAAATTTATAGTTTCAGAATTTAACGATTTAAGGTAGGTATGCAGCTCTCAAGAAAACGCTCAAGAAAAAACGAGCATATATTTCTTGAGCGTGAAAAAGTAGTAGTCAAGTAGTCAGCTGTCACTTTTCCTTTGAGAAATAAATAGGTACACATATGTTTCTTGCCGAAATCAGTGTTGTCATTTCACTTTTCAATGAAAAAAAGTATTAAAAAAACGCATCATTTTTCTTGTGAGGTGCGTACACCTCAAGAAAATATGACTCAAGGAAATTTCCTTGAACATTTCTTGAGCTTTTTTTATATGAAGTTTTCGCTTTTCTTGAGAGCTGCATACTGACCTTTAACAGAAAAATCTGTACTAAAAATTAATTATTGTGTGTGCAAAAGTGGCTCAAAATTGAAACTTTTTTCACACATATTTTCTGTTTTTTAGTCTATTGAGTAAAAAAAATTGTAAAAATACATGGTTAGCAAGAAGTTGCTAAAACTTTCAATATAGATTAATAAATAATGTGGCCATTTTCGCGTTTAATGTTTTCTCAAAATTTGCAAAGCTGAGGCTTTTGCTTCACTTTTAATTTAAAATATTTTTCTAAATTAAAAATCTGAAAATTGGCAAAACTTAGAGGAAAATATCTAAAAAGTATGTGAAAGTATGTTCCTGGATTTTTTTTTTATTTTAAGAAGCATTCTTTCTTTGTCGTATAATGTAATTACATCCTCCCATATCTTCCGATCTCAGAAAATAATTCAATTTGAAAAGTGGTCTAAACACCTATTTTTCGACAAAATTTATTATTTTCATCCCTAAAAGTATGCAATCAGTATGAAAAATTGAGAAAACTGCAAAAAACAAAACTTACGTCTATTATTACCGTTTTTATTGCAAAACTAAAGGGTCCTAAGACAATTTCTGTTACTCTTTGCAATTATCAATGTTGACGTCACCGATTAAATGTAAAATCTGAAAAATCTAGCCAACACACTCGTTGCTATAGCTCACCAAAAATGACGAAAATTGCATGATTAACTAAAATTAATTCAATTTAATTAATTAAAATTGCAAAATTAAGATGATTACCATGCGATGAGACCATGATTAACTAGTATACCAAATTTTATGAAGAACGGACCACTCCTTCAAATTTTGTCCCGCGGTTGTATGGAGTCGAATCACTGTGCACAGGAAGAAAAATATTATTAGAAAACAACAGAAGAACGTCATAAAGTACGAGATGGAATTACGTTGATTGAGCCAACAAAGCCTGAAGACGGAGCTACAGTTAGTTACCAAATCACGATAGAAGGCCGCGAATGACGTAAAGCCCGGCAACAGTGCCAACGACCACCCGCTGAGTAGTCGGCACTCTTAGCTCGAGATGGCTTATGGATTTTTTCTAGCTTAAGATATCAACATTTCCGTTACGGAAACTAGAGGATAAACTCATTAAATTTGTCGCCACAAAAAGTTCTCAAGTATTGGATTAAGTAACAACTTGCGGCATACTTTTTGGCGCTGTTGCCTCGTTTTATACCCGCAACACCGTCAGCACCTTTGCCCTCGACACATCAACACGCATATCGCCACATCCGCACGTTGTCGTCGTGGCGACTATAAAAAACCTCATGCCGACTTTATTTTCGGGTTTCTCTTTTCCGTTTCGCTCACCACAAATTCACGCCCGACCCTTTCGCCACTTTGCCTGCTGCTGTCCTGCCAGTCAGCCAGACAGCCAGTACAGTACACAGCAAAGTGGCAGAAAACGAGTGCAAAAAAGCAACAATTACACGCCGTGTAAAGTGTGCTGCATATGCAACTAAAACCGCACTGCCTAAGTTAAAGCAGCAACGCGCCACAACAACAACAACAACACAAAATCAAAACGACGTACAAGAGTCTGAAATGTTTTCGCGCGGCATTTTTGTGTGAATTTTTTTTTGGCGTTGCATTTTTTCGCATACATTTTCGTGCATTTTCTGCCAGTGAGCCGAGTGTGTCGTTAACGCGACGCGGCACGCGTACATTTTCCTTGTCGGCTCCTTGTAGCGCTGCACGTTGCACATGGCACGGCTCCTGTCGGCGCTGCATGCGGACGAACATAAATCGTTGTGCTTCCTTGCAACCAGCAAAGCGAAATTGCCTCACACTGCTTCGTGCAATTTCGGTTGCGAGCCGCGAAAGCGAAACAGCCTCAAACACACACACACACAAACGCAGAGAAACATCAAGCAACAAAGGAGCCACCGAATACGAGCGAAGTAAAAAATGCAAACGAACCAAATTGCGGAAAAATGCCACAACATGCGGCAGAAACAACAACAACAAATAAAGAAATTATGGCAGACAGGCGTAGACGGAACGCGATGGAGGGGAAAAGGAAGAGTGGTGAATGGCGTGGCGAAGAATAACAAAAGCCGTTAACAAAATAACCGCAGGACATTGCAACAGGACACGCTCATATACACAAACATAAACATGCAGCAACGCATACATACAAATAGGCAGACATTCTATGTAACAACAACATGCACCAATGTAAATGCAAATACAACAAACATGTTGTCAACATTTCAATGAGGTCGACTGGGGTCAGGCGAAAGCCCACACACACACACAAACGCATACAAGTCAACGAACATGCAGAAACTGTACGAAACCACACACACAGACATACACACAAACTTGTTTGATAGAAAGTGAGTCAGTGTGCGTGCGTGTTTGCATTGTATGCGTTGTCTGCATTGCGTTGGCATTTGTGTCGTTTGTGTCTGTGACGGAAGCGATCCTTGGCGTTTTTCTTCCGCCCTCGTCTCCTCGCCGTGTGCGTATTTGCCTAACTTGTTTCGTGTTTGCGCTTGTTTCGTTCGCCGGTGCAAGGACGTTCCTACAACTACATCTGTTGCCGCCCATTTGCATTGCGCACTCACGATTGTTTTAAATTTTTAATATGGCTTGCTTGCTTGCTATGCTTTTCAACGACATCCTCTCAACACCAGCTCTACGCACCAGCGAAAATGTTCATCGAGAGTGTGAATGTAAAAAATACTAAAAAAATATATAATAAAATAAAACATATACAATAAATAACTTCAGTTAAAAGCAAATAAACATAGTAATTTAATCTTTAAAAAATTTCATATTTAACTTTAAACCTAATAGCTGCAACTTTATTATTATTTCATTTAATTACACTGTGCGTGAAATTTGCCCTCAAAAATTTAGACATGGGGGGGACCTACTGGGTGAGTTTCCTATAGGTATACTGAGCTGAGATCCACCAGCCGATGGTAAGATTGGCTCTAGTTTATGAGAAATCCGACTTTGAAGTTTGGTAATTTTCGTCAAGTTTGTCGCTTAAGGGGGTTTCTACCTTGTGCGGCCGAGAAAACATGTTTTTTTTGAAAAATTTTTGATGGGAAGGTTTTTAAGATAAACACTTTTTCAGATGTAGGTATATGTTTATTGTATAGGGTGTTTTTTTTAGAGGTTTGTTTTTCGAATAGAGATAAAACTGGCATTTTGTGGTCAAATCTGGCAACTCTAATGTCATTTATGTTCAGTTTGGTTTGCCATTTCATCATGAACAGGTTGACAAAAGAAATTTATTTCGAAAATAATGGTTCAGTTCGCGAAGTTTACCGCAAGCTCCGTCCATTTTATGGTCGACATAATCGTCCATCAGAGCAATTAATTCGGTTAACCATGGGTCGTTCTCGCACTACGTTTACTCTATGTGATAATACGCATCCGCAGAGACGTCGAACAGTGCGCACCGAAGATACAATTGCCGCTGTAGAGCAAAATGTTGAAGAGGACCCGAATGAATCGATTCGCCACCGTGCACAGCAATTGGAGCTTTGTCCATCAACTTTATGGAAGATTTTGCGCAAAGATCTTGGCTTGCGACCTTACAAGATCCAGCTTGTGCAAGAATTAAAGCCGCGAGACCATGCAATGCGTCGTGATTTTGGTGTATGGGCCGAAAATGAGATTGATCTCGATGCTGATTTTCATCGCAAAATTTTGTTCAGTGATGAGGCTCATTTTTGGTTGAATGGCTACGTCAACAAGCAAAATTGCCGCATTTGGAGTGAAGAGAATCCACATGAGACCCTTGAGACGCCATTACATCCACAAAAACTGACTGTTTGGTGTGCTCTATGGGCTGGTGGAGTCATTGGGCCATACTTCTTCCGAAATAATGCTGGAGAGTCAGTTACCGTTAATGGAGACCGGTATAGAGCCATGATAACCGACTATTTTGTTCCCGAATTGGATGGCATGAATGTGGATGAGTTGTGGTTCCAACAAGACGGCGCTACATGCCACACAGCGCACGTCACAATCGATTTATTGAAGGAAACATTCGATGAGCGCATAATTTCGCGGAATGGACCTGTCAATTGGCCACCAAGATCGTGTGATTTGACACCATTGGATTATTTTCTTTGGGGATATGTGAAGTCGCTCGTCTACGCCAACAAACCAGAAACGTTAGGGGACTTGGAAGCCAACATTCGTGGCGTTATTGCCGACATACGGCCCCAAATGCTCGAAAAAGTGGTTGAAAATTGGACCTGTAGAATTGGCTTTATTCGAGCCAGCCGCGGCGGCCACATGCCCGAAATCATATTTAAACATTAATGGCATAAAATTATCCTTCCAATAAAGCCAAATTGATGGACATTAAAACGATTTTCTTGTGTTTTATTTCAATTCGAAGTTCTATACCTCTAAAAAAAACACCCTATACAAGTAAAAAAAGTTTCAAGATAAAATATGCAAAGGGGGGAGGGGGCCATCGAGCAATGGCGGCGCGCCTTCCTTACTCGCGGAAGTCCTGCCGCTGTTTGAGATGACTTGAAACACAAAAATTAAATTTTTTCTTATTCTGTATCCTTTTGTCTATGGCAGGAACTAGGGTTTAAAAAAAAATGAAAAATGAAGGATAAATGCGATTTTGACTAAAAAACTCAATTTTTACCTACTTTTTTCAATACAAATTTTTATTTTTAATGAAAAAAAATTATTATTTCTTGAAGATTCTAGTTCGGGCCATAGCTAAGACCTTGATAAATGACTGTTCAAAATTTCGTAGCTATTGCTCAACTCGTGTGGCCTAAATCACTTCCGCAAGGTCAAAAAATGTAGTTTTGAGAAAAACGCGTTCAAAGTTTTGCTTCAGTATAAAGTGACACTCGACACCGCTACCTGTTTCGATAAATTGCTTCCGTAATTCGAAAGATTTCAACTTCAAATTTTGGGAGCGTATTCTACAATCATGTATTAATCCAAAAATTCATGAAAAATAAAATCGATTTTTTTGACCGCACAAGGTAGAAACCCCCCTTAAGTCTTCGAACGTTTAAATGCTAATAGGTCCTAAATCGTTCCGAATATCGCTTTACTGTCTTCGGCAAGTGTGTAGATATTTTAACGACCAACAAATTTGCTTAAGACACCAATCCAAAAAAAATACATTCAAACTGTGTAATTGCGATATGTGCATTTTGTTGCGCAGCGCAACGTGGCGTATGAGTGTCATATAATTATAATTAAATTACATTCATACGCCACGTTGCGCTGCGCAACAAAATGCACATATCGCAATTACACAAAATTTGTTGGTCGTTAAAATATCTACAAACTTGCCGAAGACAGTAAAGCGATATTCGGAACAAATTAGGTCCTATTAGCATTTAAACGTTCGAAGACTTAAGCGACAAACTTGACGAAAATTACCAAACTTCAAAGTCGGGTTTCTCATAAACTAGAGCCAATCTTACCAAACGGCTGGTGGATCTCAACTCAGTATACCTACAGGAAACTCACCCAGTAGGTCCCCCCCATGTCTAAATTTTGGACTTGCACAGTGTTATTATTAATTTTTGCACTGGTTTAGCTTTTGCAACTGCACACTTGTTTTTCATTGTTCTGCTTTAGTCAAACGCTGCATAAATTTATTAATTTCAGTAAATTAACATTTTGTTATTTTCATAAAACTTTTCGCTTTCGTTTGAATTGCACAGAAATTAATAAATTCAACTGAAAGTCGACTCAATGGCTCTGCAGACGCTGGATGCCGTCGTTTGGCGTAATTTTGCATCTCCGTTGCTTGGAAACGTTTAAGCGAAATTTGGGTTTATTATGTTTTTGTGTCCTTGCCATGCAGCACAAAAGAATTGGGAGCAGGTAAGAAGAACGGAAGAGTAGTAAGTACGAGATGAATTAGTAGTAAATGTTTTGATGAATAAATTTCTTGGTATTTCTATAAATTGACTTCCCCCTATTACAACTATGTGACGCATTAACTCAAGTAGATTGACAGATGTGATGTGCTTTTGTGATTTTAAATGCTCGCCCATGGTGTTCCATTCAAATTGCATTGTGTAGCAGAATTTTCGGAAGCATGTCTATCATTAGATCAATTTTCGCCACAGCATTTGTTCATTTATTTAATTAAATAGCCAAATGAACACATGTTCTTAGTGACTATAAAAAAATCAAATAAGAAAAGGAATTCAGAAGAAATCTAAACAATAAATCAAGTTTATTTGTTTTTGGAAAAGGAATATCGAAATTTTTTAGGTTGTTCAACTCTGAGAACACCCTCACTCTCTCCTTCTCTCGGTTCGACCTACACAGACTTGTAGAAAAAGTGTTCACATGCTGCAGATTCCGAATAGGAACAACAAAAAATATCAGTCTTTCTAGAAGAGGCAGTTCAATGGATCCGAAAAACATATTAAGTGCAAAAAACATGCAACAAAGGTTTGCGTGGAGTGCTACGATTTTAGATTCAGTAAGAGACAGCGGGAATCATATCGATCCTTCGCTGCAAGAACGTCATAATTTAAAACTACATCATTCCAAGAAAATTCAATATTAAAGTTTCCCATTACAGGCATTTCAAGGTATCAAAAAATTTTTCATGTCGTCTTATGAGCAAAGTATTGAATATTTTACAAAGTGGTTTTGACAGATAAAGGATCATATGCAGATACACACAGGGTTGCCATAAATTGAAAAAATTTTTTTTTTGAGTTATGACGTTCTTGCAGCGAAGGAGCGATATGAAGTCATAGGCTCAGTGAAAATCACAGCGAAAATCTAATAAAGACCTTTTGGATACACTTTATTACACTCTATTCGATTTATGTTCGTAGACTGATTTGGTCTCCAAATACTTAAATGAAGCATATTTCAGTCTAGATATCCCTAAAGTCCTAAATAGTAGTCTAAATGTATAAGGATCTGAAAAAGCTGAACTATGACTATTAACTATGATGACTTGGAAAGTCAAGTTTTTCGCCAAAGAAAACATCAAAGTCTTTAATTTCATTAGCTGTGTGCAGCAAGGAATCAGATATGAAATACTCGTGTTTAGCCGCTTAGACATCTGCCATAATCGTTGGGTTTCCGTTGGGTTTTTTCTACAGAATTATGTCGTCCTCTAGGTCCAATGTGAAGTTTAATTTTCCAAGAAGTGTTGTGTCATACTAGATTTATTTTAAACTTAACATGATCTTCTTTGATTTAAACTGGTGTCGCCTCTTTCCAGCTGCACTGTCTGTGAACTGTCTTCCTTAAATACTAAAATCTACTTATCCAACTTTTTATTAAAATCTTAAATTAAAAAATTTTTTGGTTAGGTCCATAGAAACCATCTTTTCACCCCTTTTTTTTGGCTATAGGCCTTTTGGCCTATACTAGTGCCACCACAAATAACTTATGGGCTGATAGGTGGGAGCTTGTGAGAGACTTGGCAGTCCCTGTATCTTCTTTCTGAGCTCTCGACTTAAGAAGCTTAAGTGACATTGTGTACAAAGCACTCTCTGTTCCCACATTGCGAGTGTAAGGCTTCCCAGATACGAGAGTTTTGGTTTAAGCATTTTTTCAGCAAACTTCAAATAAATATCTCCATACAAAATTAAAATATGAAAAATAAAAATTTTGCAAACGGTTTCCACAGGTTCTACACTGATTTACTTGTTAATCTGTTTGGTTTTCCGCGCACCAGAAGAAATACGTTAAATGGTTCAGTGGACTCTTTATGGATGTGGAGCTAACTGCTCCATGGCGCAGCTGTGTCTTACACACTCAAGTCTTATTAAGTAGTTTGAATTCTGGTTTGAATTACACTTGCATTAATATTACGTATACGCCCCCTTATCCTATTAGTGCCCAAGCAAATATTTTCAAGACTTTTCAGGCACATTTTTGATTTCTCAAATAATGAAAATAAATGTAAAACATATTATTTTTATTTTAAATTATTTTCATATTTCTATCTAAAAAATAAATTAAACAAATTTTAAATTTTCGAATTAGAAAAATATCGAAAAGAAAAAAGAATTAGTAAGGAAATTAGTAGTGTCCGACCGAATATTCGGTTTCGGTTTCGGTTTCGACCCAATTAAGTGGTTTCGGTTTCGGTTTCAGTTTCGGCCAAAAAATGGCCGAAAAGCCGAAACCGAAACTTTGTAGAAATTTTTTTTACATTTTATTGTGTAGCAGATATATAGTGAAAGGAGGAATAATTTGGATGCCCCCAATGTAAATAAACTTTTTTTTAGCATATAATATTAATTTATTTAATTTTGAATATTAGCAAGTAAGGTACGAAAGGGTGATTTTTTCATGTTTATGTCTTTGAAAAATGAATGAATTGTTTTTAATAATAAGTATTTATTTATTTATGTTATGTTTGTTCTTTATTTACTTAATGTAAAATTCGTTTGTTGAAAAAAAATGCCTGATATGGTGATTTTTATTTTAACTAGAAAGTTTCGGTTTCGGTTTCGGCCGAATATTAAAAAAAAACCGAAACTCGGTTTTGGTTTCGGTCGGACACTAGAAATTAGTAAAATTTCCAAGCAACCATGCCTTGAAAAGGATACACTGGTAAAATAACTCTTTTCATTACTTCTATTATTTTTTTTATTTTTTAATAACTCTTTTTGTTTTTAAAGTTTTAATTAAAAAAATATCGAAGAGAGAGAATTGGTAACATTTCCATGCAGCCAAAACTTAAAAACTGGTTAAAAAATTGTATTTTATTATTTTCCTTTTTTTCAATTAATATTTTTTATTTGAATTGTTCTAACTACAATATTTAGAGGAATTTTTCAATGATTTAAGATAATTCTAATTAAAAAATTAATTAATATATAACACAAAATTTTTAAATACTAAAATTTTAATTAAAACAATTTTGTCTAAAATTTGCTAATTAAAGGAAAATAATTAATAAAATTTAAAAGTTTTATATAAAATGGATTAAATTTTTTCATTAATTTGTTTCGTTGTAATAGTTTTACTTAACAAAAAATTATAGGAACTTTTCATTGATTTAAAATAATTCTAATTAACCAAAAATTTACTTCAAATATAACTAATAATGGGTTCATTAAAAAATGGTATAAACATTTTATTAAAAATTTGCAAATTTATAAAAAATTTATTGAATTAAAAGTGTAAAAAATTTATTTTTAGAAACAACTTTTTTTTATAAAATTTTTTCGAAAATAAACATAAAGTTTTTAAAATTTGAATTTTTAGAGGAATTTTAAGGAATTGTTTTTTTTTTAATTTAAGATAATTCTAATTAAAAAAAATATTTTAAATAAAACAAAATTTGTTTAACAAAAAATTTTAATTAAAACAATTTTATTTCAAATTTGCTTATTAAAAAACAGATAATACAATTTAAAAGTAAATTAAAAACAGATAGTAACAGATAATAAACAGACAATTTAAAAGAAAATTAAAAATGTATCAAGTTTTGCAAATAATTTTCTGTTAAAACATAATAGTTGTCAAAAACTAGAGGATCTTCTAATTGACTTAAAATACGAGTAGATCTAATAAAAAAATTTACTTAAAATATAACTAAACATGGTTTCATTAAAAAATGTTAATTAAAACAAATTGTAATTAAAATTTTCAAATTTATAAAATTGCCTTTAAAACAATTTCAATTAAAAATGTAATTACAAATTAAAAAAAAAATATTTGTGAAAAATTTTAAATGACAAAAATATATTTTTCCTCAAATAAACATAAAGATTCTCAATTTTCTCAATAAGAATTTTTAGAAAGTTCAAAAAAATCTATGTAGGAAATTATTTCGACAAATATTTTATGCCGAATTTCATACCAAAACAAAATTTATTAAAAACGTATTATACTTTCAGGCGCTGATGGGTCAAAAATATAAGATTTCTCTTGTTTAGTATTTCCTATAGAATTGAAAATGTCAATGTCATTGACTTTGATTTATGCAACCGTCATCGCAGCTTATTTCTATGAATTTCGACAGCCAATTTAATTTAACAATTCACCTTCAACCTGACTGTGAGTCTGGCAAATGTTTGGATGTGCTTTGTAAGTGGTTGGCTCGCCCGCAGCCGTGCACCATTTTAAGAATTCCCATTCATTGGGGACTTGAGTAAATATTGGCTGTCATAAACTTTTTCATCACACCCGACACTGTCGACCGCTTTGCCTACGCAGACAAAACGCTGCTCGAGGAAATTATTTGTCACCTTTGGCAGTGCAGTATTTGAGTGCCGTCACATTTATGAATATTTGCAAAATATTTCCAAAATATTCAAGAGAACTTTGACTGGCAGCCCTGTGGTGTGACCTTTGAAATGAATGACGTTGATTGTGTTTGACTGCTGAGGGAATAAAAGTCAAATTTAATATTGTCGAATGGTCAGCGGGTGGGATAAGTGGACGCAGCACTGGAGCGTTGAATGCGAATGTTTCCTGTTTATACAGACAGATTGTCTTGGAAGTTGTAGTGTGAGTGAATTGGATTCGTATTATTTAATATATGTGTTTGTGACACTATAGTCGAGTGGATATGTACGAGTGTGTTTGAGTAATTATGAGTGTAGTTGTAATTTAATTCAAAGTTATTTTGTGAATTTTGCAATCATGTTGAAGCATAACTTAACTTAAATATTTAGTATGTTGCTTTGTTCTGCTTAATGGGATTGTTTTAATGTAGCTCGATTTAAATTTGCTCTACTGCAGTGAATTGAAATTATATTTAATGGTATTTCAATTTGTTTCAATCAAGTTCAGGACAAAGTGCTTGGCATTCATGGAAATCACTGGTGACTTCCAAACAATTGCAATGGGTACAAATGGAATGGGTATTAGGATTTCTGTAGAAGATACTATGACGATGGCATATTTGAGAACGAGTTGCGCTTTGAGCATGGTATACTTTTAGGGGCATGGTAATTTCGCTGGAACAATCATAGAGACGACACGGAACACGGAGTGGGGCGAATAGTGCAATGAGTAACAACCCTGTAGGGAATCGGAATAGTCCAAGTGTAGTTTTTCAACTGGTCGCTTGACAGTCATATATGACCTCAGAATCGACTCGTTTTTCGGAGCAAACTCACCCTTTTAAGATGGCGGTGTCCTAGGCGACGGTCAATTGTCCCCGTCTGCATCCATTTGCAACTAGTCCAAGGTTAGTCTGAAGTAAACCAGTTTTCAAACCAGTTGCAAAGCGACTAGTTTGCAAACTAGTTTATTCTGGATTAGTTTTCTAACCACTCGATTTTATGGGGAAAATAAAACAATGCATTTTTTAAATAATTATTTTATTTTAAAAATATTTAAAAATAAAAACAAAAAATCATCGCGAAATCATTTTTTGGTGCATTTAAAGATGGACCAAGATGAACTTCGACTTGTTGACACACTTCTGCCGGAACTGTTTGGGGGACTTCGCCTGCAATTGATAAATAAATAAATAAATTGAAGAATAATTTCATAAATAAATAAATATATTAATACATACCTTTAAGCTGCCGCTGCAATTTGTTGCTTTACGCAAGCACGCAAAACTCTAACTGAAATTATTCAAGATAAAACGTGCAAATCGAGCAAACTTCGTGTCATAGAAACAGAAAGTTCGAAAAATGCAAACATTTCTACGTTGTTGTTGTAGCAGAACAATCGCAAGATCAGCCTTAACAGTATTTTTTTGCTTCTCTCACCTCTGTTTCGTTTTTCTCATTTTTATGTGCTCTTCTCGCCTATGAACGCGTACACAGAACGTGAACGATTAGACGCGAACTGACTGACTTCTGCATCCGCTGACAGTAACTTGGACAACTGGTTGTCAAATTGACTTACAAAAAACCAGTTGAAAGACCAATGAATTTTGGGAACCAGTTGTCTCATGTCCGACAGGGAAGTGTAGAAATAGTAAAAGTGTAAAGTTGTAAATAAAGTGACTGCTAGTTTAGAACTGCGTTGAAGATTTTTGGTGTGTTTTATTTTGGAGCACATTCCAGAGAAACGAATACGTCTGCGCAGAACTAATTTTCATAACAATACTGCAAAAGTGCATAAAAACTTTATTTTCGAAATATTTTCTGCAATTTTCTATGCGTTTAAATGTTGCTTTGTTTTAATGTGAACATTAAAAAAAATCGTCAAATTGAGCAGATTTCATTAAAAATTCTGAAAACCGTCATTTGAGCGTTTGTTTTGTATAAGTAGGTGTGAAGCCCAGTAGTCTCAGTGTTAAAAGCTCAATTAAGCAAAATATACATTTTTATAATTTGGTTGTATGTTATGAATACTTTGTCTACTTTGAGGCGCCAAAGAGTATAAAGAGATTGGCGACTAAATTGGCATAATTTCCGCCTATTACTTTATATATCTAAGTAGTAATACTCATTTCAGTTCTGCTCATATTTTTTCATACGCATTTTAATTGTGTTTGTAATTACTCCACAATGTGACCAACAATTTAAGCGCTTCGTAATGCGCCAGCGTGAGTGCTGATAAATATATAATAAAAAATAATTGCGCACAAAACTCGACAGAATGACGCAGCGTTTAATGAGAATGACAAAACTGTTAAGAACTGATGATGCGCGTCCAAATAGCTGCAGCAGCAAGAACTGGTGTGAGTGAGTCAGTGAGTGAATGTGTGTGTGTGTGTGTGTGGGTGGCTGTGTGACATTCTCCTCACTGTGGTCGCATCGGCATACGCTAACGAGACCAACTGATGGCGCCAAAGCAAATGACAATGCCTGTTTTTGTTGTTGTTGTGGTTGCATGGCTGGCCGCCGCCTTGGTGGATGTTGCTTCCACTTGAACGGCGCCACAGCGCAACATGACGAAAAAAGCAGCGTAGCAGCAATGAAGACGTTGAGTGCGCCTGCATGCAGTGACAGCAGGCGGAAAAAATCGCAACAAGAGCAGCAAAAACCGGCAAAATATTAAACGAACAACGATGCGACGTCAGGAAGAGAATTCTGCCGACATTTACGCGGCAGCACTTGGCAGCTTCCGCGCGAACGCGCAAAATGGCGCGAAAACGTGGCAGGCGAAACCGCGCTCACACACACCCACACATGCGCGCACATCGACCGACTTATGGCTGCCTGTGCGCGCCAAGGATGTGTGCCTACACATACACGCACACACACACACACACACGAGCGCGACTTGTTGAGCGGCGCAGCGAATTGTGTTGGCTGCAGTGGCGGAAGGCTGCGTTGGCGGGCAACTTGTTTAAATGCCGCATAAAACTGGTGGCAAATTACAAAGGACCCTTCTGACATCCTTCGCATAAATTAACAATAAAATGTAAAACGACAAAAAAAAAGCACACGCACTAAACGAAGCGCAGCAAAACCAACGCAACAAGCACACATGAAAAAAATACGCTCGAAGAATGCGCAAAAAATTTAAAAATATTTGTGCCATTGTTGTTGTTGATGTTGTTGCTAGTTTGCGTATTGTGGCAGCGGCATTGAAATGTTTTTGCTCGCACTAAAATATATTCCTGTGCCAGCGTGTTCGAGCTGCTCGGCTGCTGCAAGCGGCACCTGTTGCATGACACATTGTCATCGATTTTTTGTCCCCACTTCGTTTGTGCTCTTTGTCATGGCAGTGGGCGGCTTAGGGTTAATTGTGAGGCGAGCACAACAAGAAGGTCTCGGTTCAACGACTCGACCAAATGTTAAACAATTTGCATTTGTCTTGCTGAGTGGATGAAGTTATTGTTGTTGTTGATTTGTTGCTATACAATGGTTTTTATTTTCGACTAAAATAGTGTCATACACTTTGTACTTGTTTTAGTGCTGAATTAGCATTTGAAGACAAGTTTCCTTTAGGCAAGCAACGAAAACAAATTGTTTCCTTTACCGAAATTTAAATAAAATTTCCTTATTTTGAAATTTTATTATTCATTTATTTTATTATTTAAAAAAATTCGTATTTGCCAAGTTTTATAGTGTGTACGACTTTTTCCTATACCAAATTAGATGTGACAGATACATAGAAATTGCGTTGTTCCTTTGTGGTATCTTCGTATATTTAAATTTATATACCGTAGAAACGTCACATATCTTAGAAAATCCTTCGATATGGAATCTTGGTTTTAAAATTTAAATATAAAGAAATATATAAATATAAACAAGTTGTGTATGATACATCATTTTTTTATTAGAAAGTATAGTTTGATTAATATTCTTGTGACTCAACATTCCGAGATTGCAATACTGAGGGACACTGTGACACTCAGTTTCGTAAAGAGATTAAAGTCTGAACTTAGCAACAAAAAGAGGAGTAGAAGTGGGGATAACAGACACGTACCTGACAGATTAGTACATGATAACCTGGTACACAAACGGGTCTCTAACGGAAAAAGGAACCGGGGTTGGGGTACTGGGGTCGAGGATGAAATACTCGGAGTCGATAGGCAAACATACAACATTACCTATTTCAGGCAGAAATCAATGCAATTTAAAGGTTTGCTTACTTTCTTTACTGTAACACGGAACTACCTGAATCGAATCCTTCCTTATAGCCAAGTGTCGATTAAGGTCTTACGATCAACTGAAATATCCTCGAAATTGGTGCTGGCATTTCTTGAAAAATTACTATCAGGTATGGTTCCTCTGGGTTCCGGATTACGTTGGTATTGAAGGTAATAAAGCGGCAGACATACTAACAAAGAAGTGTGTGAACCTTTTCTGCCGTTGGGGAAAGGAAGCTCACTCTATCCTAACCAGAACGGACGAGATAAACAGCAGGAATCTTTATAGGATAACCAACTGGTGATGGAGCACTTCAAGGCATTTATTGGGTTCCACCAAAAGAAAAGATTCGCGGAATCTATGAGTCAAACGAAGAAAATCTCAGAATTATTACATATTTTTTCAATGGGATTGTAGATCAAAGTATCGCTCGACTGAATTTGTATAGACGAATATTACAGTTTATGGTAGGTTTTCTCATACTAGAAGGTGGAGAAGGATGTGCAGTCGCAAGAAGTATCTGGGACATCTGGGTATCTGGGAGGCTTTGGAATTATACTAAAGTTCCTCTTGGAGGCCGGACTTTCAGATATATGAAGGTGCATGAAGGGGACACTGCACTGCACTTTTGCCATTAGTAATAATAAGTTTCCTGGTGGCACGTATTCTGGAGATCCAATTTCCAATGACTTTGTTGCATAAATCTGGCAGGATTTGCTAAATTTTGTTTGTTATCTTAACTTCGAGAAAGTCAATTGTTTGCCGTTTATTTGCAAAGCCCGGCGATGGAAGTTACCCTCAAATGCATATGATGCCTCTCGTTGGCCAGTTAACGTCACCGTCGTGCAATCAAATCGCTCGTGCCGACAGTCCATCGTGGCTGTTGGAACCATATGCAATCGATATTCATATCATTCAGTTTAAGCCACTAAAAGTTGATGGTTATGGTAATTTTAGCTTTGTTTTGGAAGATATTGTTACGTAAATTTATTTTGTAGGCTGGTTCGTCTCTCTGGATTGTGCAAATTTGTAAACAAAGTGATCGCTGGTTTTTGACTGCGTTTAAGAATTGGAGTGTGTTTTATTTGAAATTGCACAATCCAGAGAGACGAACAAGCCCACAGAACTAATTTTCGTAACATTTGGTATCAGAAGTGGGATTGTGCTACTGTAAATAAAATGATCGCTGGTTTTTGACTGCGTTTAAGAATTGGAGTGTGTTTTATTTAAAATTGCATAATCCAGAGAGACGAACAAGCCCACAGAACTAATTTTCGTAACAATATGCAAACCAATGATTCCGACAGACCAGAATTGGAGTCACACAGCGAATTTTTTGGAATGTATTTGGTACTGCTGTATTTCGTGCGGATTGGTAAAGCTCCCAAATCTCACAATTTTCTTAGTTTACATATCCATTCTGGCAAAAATTGGCGTCGCCGTTAAAGATTATAAAAATCAGATTTTGCGTAGAGCATTTCTCGAATGAAGCTGTGACTTTGATACAAAAAATTCGCATCAAACAGTAACTTTTTGTCGCATGCATTTTGTTCAATAATTTTGTTTCGTCACACGTATGATTAATCCATAAATGGTCCCCGTCACTTAAGATAATAAAACTCATTTTAAATCAATCGTCCGAAGCAGTGATTTTGATACTGAAATGTGATGAATTGCAGTCGTTGTTCAACAATATTACATTCTGTGTCCATACAAAATTAAATGACTGACAACACGTTTGACAGATGCCACCCTAATGACATGTCTCCCATAACCCAACCCAGTTCGGGTATCCCTATTGAAAAACACTGTCAATTTAATATTTCTCCAACTGCACGCCTCATCCTCTCTCCTTGCAATGACCAATGAATCGCTTAGGCTGCCTTTGAACTCGCCGAATCCTTTAGAATGCTGCATCCTTCACATTGTTTATTCCGTAAGCCACAACACAAATAAATCTTCTCACAGTACGCTTTGGTGTTGTCTCGGGGTCCTCTTTAAATATTCTCAGCAGTTTGAAATTCATTTTTTAAAACGCTTCAATGTTGGCAACACTATTTTGCATCCCCTCGCTCTCAAATATCCCCTCACATGTCTTGCGGCAGTATTTGTGCGAGTGACTTCTTCCTTTCTTTCTTTTTGCACTTTCGAGCTCAACAGCCGAGTTGGCCATCTTTGCTGAGGTTTTTTTTCGTTGCCTTGTTGTTCGCCTTTGATTGATTTATTGCTATCGATATCGGCGGCGTTCGCAAACACACCCACGTCTGCTAATATTCTCGTTCGCCATTTGTTGTTTGCAATACATTTTTTTTTGCTTCCCCAGTGGAAGGCAGCGAGCGCAGTGGGGGTTCTGAAAAAATGCAGCGATAGTCGCAGCAACAATTCGACTGCTTGTGGGGATTTGAGCTAGTAATGAATTATTTTTCAACAAATACTCATAATAAAAATGAACACAAAAGCAACAACACATCCACACTATAGTAACTATGGCAGTGTGTATTTGTATTGGTAAATATTCAAGTGGAAGCCAACTAAGTTGCGCAGCAAAAAAGGACATTAGGACGTAAATAGTTTGTGGCTTCCTTCCGGCTCCGTCCGTCCATTCACCCAGCCGTTCAGTCATCCACGCAGCAATATTTGCGTGCCACGCTGCACTGACGCTGCTGGCGTTATTAATAAACGCCACTTTGTTGTTGTCATTTATCAAAGGGATTATGTTTCGGTGCTGCTGTTCTTGTGTGCGTTCATCTGTCGGCAAGTAAGTAGAGCTGTCGAGCGAACGAAGCAAAAGATGAGTGAAACGCAAAGAAGTCATTCGAAATGTCAAAAGTGAGCGATGGTTGCGCCGGCAGGGGGTGCTGCCGCCGATCAGCAAAGAAACAAAAGACGCAACGCAACGTGTGACGAGGCGTTTTGAGGCCCGGGACTTGCTAAAAATAATTGTGAAGTCAACGAACGCAAAGTTAGTTTAATGTGCGAAGTTTTGGGGAATTTTTTCAACGAGGTAAGGAGGTGGAGGTCATTTCAAGTTAAGTCAAAGCAAAGTCATTGTATGTGTTTACCTAAATCTGTTAATAGTTGTCGAACAAAGAGGTAACAGACAGAATACAATTAATTGATATTGTTGGCCATAGGCATAAAGCGAATCATGACTTTGGGACTAGAATGCGGGTACAATTTTTGGAATTAGAATCTTGTTGGCTTCAGTGTCTTAGTGGTTGTTTAAAATTGATGGACATTTTCTATAGGTCCGAGTCAGTGGCGTATCCAGGGGGGATTAGGGGGATAGATCCCCCCTTGGTCGGACGATTAAAAAAATATGTAGTTCTTTTACATTTTAAAAAATGTACATCATTTTGTCTTCAGCAAAATTTGGGATCGCCGAAAAAGAAAATCGTTTGCAACCCTGAGTCAGCTGTGTAAAATGCTTTCTTTTTCTTATTGGATTTCCAAATGTCATTGTGAGTAGTGAAAGTTCATTTGAGTGTTTTATAAAAACAAAGAAATATAAAGAAGAAAATACAAAAAAAGGATGGACATTAGAAACTTTTTCAAACGAGGTCATAGCTCTACGGAATCTGCGCTAAGGAGGAGAAAGTCGGTAGAAGAAACAAATGTGGCTGCAGAAATTATTCTGCCTCCTAGTCATTGCGTGAGCGAGCAGTCGTCTGTCTTAACCCTTTCCGGTCAATTTCCGCATTTATTGAGATACAAATTTTTCTTTCAAAATATTGACTATCATTGAACATTTTAGCAATAAAATACAACAAAATATCAACAAAATCATTTAGGTTGAGAATTACAGCTCAATCAATTTTGTACGATATATCGTACAATGGTCCGCAAAGGAGTAAAACTCCGTGAAATATTTGTTTCGTTTTATTAAGTTTTATGAACAATTCATTGATGTTTTTGATAGAAAACATAAATTATAACAACAAAAAACAAAACGTGATTTCATTTTGATCGAAACTTATATAAATTATATATGTGAACAATTGAGTCACATTTATTCGGCCTTATGCAACCGCTGTTGTTGTTGCAAAGCTCTTTTCCCCTTAATAAAACACAGAATCAATTAAAATTCGTATAGCTTTACAGAAAGATACTGAATATAGCCGATTCTTATTATCATAGTGGGAGTGGCAAGTACGCATGTCTAACCTTACATAACCTGTGTCTACCAAGTAAAACACAAAATCGTCTAGTAATTCTTATTTTTAATCGAAAATTGCCGAATAGTCGAATTTTATTAGACACGTGGTTTACAGATGGGCGGGGCAGGCATGCAAGCGCAAAAATTCTATTACCAAACCCATAACTTGCAACCTTTGTCTTCCATTTGTACGATATATCGTACAAAGCGTTGCAACCCTTGTGGTCATTTGTACGATATATCGTGCAATTTTTTTAAAGGCTCGGGAAAAATATTAAGACGCAAAAAATGTTAAATTTAATAAGTTTTGTAAATCAACTGAGATTCAAACTTTGAAATTGTTTACCTTTTTGCTACCAAAAAGTATTACATATTTAAAAATTCTTCCGCAGAAGCTACGTCATTTGCTGGTTTTTCAAATTCTTGCAAAAAGCTGCTTACAAAACGCACTCATACTGTGTAGCCACGGCTATAATGATTTATATTTTTAAACAGACTGATACAACACAGCCTACTTAATAAGAATTAAAAAGCCGTTCCGTAAAAATGCGTTCGTTAATAAATAAAAAATCTTGGAAACAATTTTACGATATATCGTACAAATTTCCGGAAAGGGTTAAGCAACGACATTGGGAGCTTTGCGCGGAAGCGTCTTAATCTAACGTCAGAGGACAGACAGCAAATTATGACCAATGTATGGAAACCTGACTGTAGCACAGTATTTCCAATATTGGAAAAATTTGCTGACCGCCGCTTAAAGTTTCAATTTAGTTGGCTCAGTCAATTCAATTGGCTAGCATATTCTCAGTTGGACCAGGGAGCTTATTGCAAGCCTTGCGTGGCATTTGCAAGAACTGATGCAGCCCATGTTTTGATCAAATTTTAAACTCAATATGCAAAAAGAAACACACCCTTTGACTATTATTTAGTAGATGATTTGCTGCTGTGATATATATATAATGTAATGTATATGATTTTGCTTTGAGCGAAAAGCAATTAAAACAAATAAACGCAAAGCTTAAAACTTAAAAAATTGTTGAAAACAAGAGTAAACCATATTGAAAAAAAATAAAAAGATGTTGAATAATTCTTCCAATATCCCCCCCTTCATGAAATCCTGGATACGCCACTGGTCCGAGTACACAAAACTACATTTCCGACCGTCTCGTAGTTAGTTCGTTTAATAGCTCATTGTAGTCTTTTTCAACATGTTCTCCAACCAATATCAGAGTTACCAGGTTTCCGCAAGCACACCTTTTGAGTTTAGGGGTGAATTCCAGATTCAGTTTAGGGACTGATTCATTTAATTAGTACCTGGATTGATGAGCGCTTGGATCAAGCACCGCTATAGAGATCGACCTATTGGTCAATAAGGTTACCCAATGCATAAAGCCAAGTGTCCACTATAGGGTTTTTTCGGTAGAGTGTAGTGTGCAGAGACTCTACTTGTTGTGTTTCCGCTACAGCGCGACTCTACCACTCTATCGATCTACGTAGAGCTGACGTAGAGAAATTTGGTGTAGAGCTCTACCCTGCGCTCTACTGACTGTGTTCTCTGCAGACACATTTTTCTCTATGGTAGATCAAGATTGTTTGACATTGCACTTAATTTTGCGGTCAATCGGTCGTGCGTGCGTAAGTATAAAAATTTTTTGAGTGAACCAAACATTCAGTGTTGCCAGATTAGGGGTTTTCCCCGCCTAGATTTGGAGTTTATCTGTTTAGATTGGGGGGAAATTTTATGATAAATATTTTAGGGGGAACATTTAGGGGGAAATATTTTAGACATTTTTAATTTACGCTTTTTAAAATGTCTGTGGCCAACCAGGTTGCATTTTTGTTAAACAGTTATCAACACCTTGTTCAGATATATTGGTTAGTGTGTCCTTTTTACTTTCATGTACTAAATAGAATGAGAAATTTTCATGAAATATTAATTTTATGTGTGCATTTTAAATTTGGGGGGAAATTTTAGTTTTTAGGGGGATTGCTTGAAATCCATCTGGCAACACTGCAAACATTTGATTTGTTTAGTTTAGGGTTAAAGTGACTGTCTGTGCATGGAAAAACATTTATCAATAATTAAATAATATAATAATAAAATTAAATAATAATTAAATAATAAAAAAAAAATACTTATCGCTCAATTACTTATCGGGTTGCTTGAAGAAGAAAACAAAGAAAAGAAAATGTTGGGAGCGAATTGAAATCAGATTCTCCGCGCAATTTCTTCGGTGCCGATGCCATTGCGATGCGATTTAAATTTTTTCACACAGAGGCACAAAAATAAGCACAACAATAGACACGCACGCACGCACGCACGTTTATCAACCCTCGCGAAAATCTACCGTTAACTCTACCATACAGCCAAAAATTCAGATTCAATTCTTCTGAAAAGATTCGGTGATTTCACCCCGCCCCACATTTCATCAAAGATTTATCTGTAAAAATATTAATTAAATTAATTTAATTAAATTTAATTCTTCTGGCCATCGCAGGTGTAGTTCATATCGCTGGATTGTGCCAAAATAAAACATACTGAAATTGTTTAACACAGTTCACCTCTGAAGTCACTTTATTTACAATTTTTCAGAGTGACTTTACTTTTACTTCACTGATTCACTAATCACTTTACTTTCATTTCACTTTTCTTATCTGTGTTGCTTGTCAAAACCAAACCATTCCCGGCTGCCTTTTATACTTGTTCGCTTGGAGCGTAACTTGTTCTTGAACATTCCAGCATAGCCTCGATCCATCTCTGCAAAATTATCATGGCCCCCAAAAGTATGCAATGCTGATAAATTCGCGTTCAGTGTCGTCGTGTTGCCTATGCTAAGGGGCCCGCAGTTGCGCAAAGCTTTATCGTCACAATACTAATTCCATTTTTTCGCACTCTCTATACTGAAAAGTTTCAGCAATTATTCGCTCCATGTGAACTCTTGCCATCTGTAGGTATCAGTATAGTATATCCAACATCTGCGGCGATCTTGTTTTAAACACTTCACTTCCGTTTCATGGTTTCATTGATCTAATTAGTTCTGAGATATTCAAAGTCTAAATACGTTTACGTAAAGATTCTATTAGGCTGAAGTTTCCCAATATTTATGTAATTTGTTTTACCTAAGTTGGACCCAGTCAAAGTAAAGTCGGGTACCTGGATTTTGAATGACTTGAACGCGACTACGAACGTCGTTATTATGAGATAACAATGTCGTTTTGGAATCATGATGGGAGACTATATTTGAGGACTATTAGACCTTAGCTCATGTGACTTATGAGTTCTCTGACTTACTTGAGAGAGAATCTTTTTATTATCGTAACCGTAAAAACAAAAGTCTAAAGATATTACATAACATTATTGGAGTTTGGAACTGTATGATGCACTTCTGAAGACATCTGTCGCGAAGACTGGTTAGTGGTTAGTGCGCTTCAGTGACAGTCAGAGGATCATTAACTCGAATAAGGGCTCAATTAATACATAATATTTGAAACAGAAACTGGTTACAAATATGCCCAGTCAACTATTGAGTGCACTGCATTACTCAGTACTGATGACCTCAACAACGAAGCAAACTGGCTCGTTGGAAATCAACCAAAAGCTGCTTTGCTACACAAAACTGACATAAATTCTTGACGAGAGCAATGAATCTGGCTGGAAAATGTTTGTTTTAAATTAAAAAATACGAAATTGCGCAGCCGAAGGCAGACAAGCCAAGGAGCGACAAAACAAAGACACATAATAAATAAATAAAACTGAAATTAAGACATTCGAACCTTTTAACATTTCAATTACACGCTGGCGTACGTTCTTATGAATATATATATATTACTTAAATGTATATATTTATGTGTGTGGGTTCATACAATTATATGTGGGTGTGTATGTGTGGGGTGGGGACCCATGGTTGTCTCCGTTGTGCAGCTGTATTGTATCATTTCCATTCCAGATAAATCAAAACACTTGTTCGAAGTTGAATCTGCCGGCGTATCGCAACAATAACAACAACGACGACAGCAACAACGAAGTAACTGCCTCTGAAGTAAATACAAAACCAATACAGGAAACAAGTGAAATATGGAAAAAAAAATACAAAAATAAAAAGCGTGGCAATTCTGTGCGGATGGCAACAGCAGAAAGCTATTGGCGGAAGTTATTATAAATAGCTGATTATTGCAAACAAATATACGGTATGTATATTTGTACAGTTGTAAAGAAGCTGCAGACGCATTTTCACCCGAACACGTCTCACTCCACTCCACTCAGCTGCACCTCAGAGAAAATTTTACAAATCAAAAAATGAATGAATGAATGAAAAGAAATCACAATTTAATTGGAATACTTTAAGATGTGAGCGTTCCTTTTCCTCACACGAATAATCATAGAGCCCGAAAAGTTTGGAGCCGGGTCTGACAGCGGCCCACGGAGCGTATGAGTGTCGTTGGCGTGGAGCAGCAGCGGCAGCACAGAAAACGAATGCGGCTGGCGATGGCACGCTGAGTTTTGGAAATGGGATGTTGATGACAGTGTCGCCTGTGAACTGAGCAGCGACCTTAACGACAGCGTAACAAACAGGATATGCGCCATGTATGCGTGTGTGCGTGTGTTGGTAAGTAGCTTCACATGATATCTGCAGTGACGCACTTTACAATACAACAAATGTAGGAAGGAAAGCAAGCAACGCGCGGTCGTTGTTCATGCTCCGCCGGTGCTAATATTCATCCTCGTTGCTCACATTGTACTGATTGCATTGTATTTATTCTTAATGATGACATTTACGAGTTCAATTCGCATGTGAATGTGTACAGCGCGTACAGATTTCTGACATTGCCAGATGCTGTTCAAAATTCAACTACTAAAGTTAGGTGAAAAAAGTGAGAGTTTAATTTTTGTTGAACTATTTTTCTAGCTTATTTTGCATTGCGTCCAATTGAGAAATCGTGGCAGGGTGATTTTAGATTTTAAGATGAAGTAAATGCTGAAAAGACTTTGCAGTGTTAAAGTCATTTGGGCCTGTTTATTTTACTTTTTATTTTATTTTTTATATTTTATTTTATTATATTTTATTTTTTATTTTATTTTGGCTATTGTTTATTTTACTAGTAGAGGAGGTGAAAATCTTCATAGATACAGTTGGAGCCAAGGTTTATAGAAAACAAGGTTACGACATCACTGACAGGAAAATTGAAGTTTTCACCAGTGACGTAGTTCGAATTGTTTCCAACTTTCAAGGAACAGTGGGACGAGTACGACTTTTTACAAAATTAATTAAATTTCCCCAAAAAAAAGATTATATGAAAATTTATTTAATATTTACATTCTTACTTATCAATTGCTCAATTGCTTAGAGCGATTTAGAGGTAAGGCAGATTTGGCCTCTTGTTTATATAACACTCTTGCTATTTAATATAAATAAATATATTATATGCATATGGTAGTATGTTTCCTATTTCTGTTTTTCTTTTTTCTTTACTGTATAAGATTACCATTGTAAGCTTTTTTGAAATCCTAGTTGCTAATACTTTAATTATAAGACTCGAAAGAATCTTGTTGTATTAGTATATAAATTTCTTAATAAATAAATAAAAAAAAAAAATACTTTTTTTAATATTTGATATCAATTCATATTTTAATTCTTTAATCAATATAACAATATTATTTTTTAAATTAAAAACGATCAGGTTTTCTGTATATGATTCACATTTTAACTAGAAAGAAAATCGCCCTCCTCGTCAAATTCTTTCAGTAATGAAAATGATACTGTCGCGTCCACAAATGTACCCAAATGCTTCTCAAATAACCTCAAATAATGCATTGCGTGTAAATTTGTAAAAAATTGTATAAAATATTTATAACGCAACACATGGCACAACAATCACAAATATTTAAATTCACAAATTACTTACATGTTTTTTTGTATAATTTTGCCGACATTGGCCCACTGCACACTTCATTGTTTAAGTTTGGTTTTTTATTAAAATCTCATTACAATTGTTGCAAACTGTTTTCACGAAAACGTTAAATTTTGTATTTTGTAGTATTCCAAAGATTCCGCACCGTTTTGGTACAATTTTCGAGTTAAAATGTAACAAAATTCAACAAATGCCGTTGACCAATCAAATCTTTCATAACGAACGAAAATAATTTTAAGGTGCCCAATTGGCATAGGATTCAAATTTTATTTATATTTATTTTTCAAGATGAGGAAAAATACAAAGAGGAGCAAAACTTTGTCTTAGCAAAATTCTGCACATGTCATTGCAGAATTAGCAGAAATGAATTAAACTGTCAAAAAATCTGTATATAAACGTGTTTTCAGTCTTAAACAGGACTATACGCACGAATAATAAAAATAAAGTAATATACTCTGAAATGGTCACCTTATAATTTTTCACCAGTGACGTCATCAGCCGGATGTCGTAATCTTTATTTTATCATTCTTGGTTGGAGCTGTGTTCATGAGGTGCATGCCAATTTTTTATCGACTATAACCATTTACTGCGAAGTCAACGGTGAATGGTGTTTAGCTTTAGCTGTGAATATCAAACTGGTCAACCAACATGTTAACCCATTTCAGAATAGATTCAAGCTCAGAACAGGAAACTCTGGAGCATTTTTTCACTCATGCTTCCATTACTCGATACCTTCATGCGTTTTTGACACAAGGACACACACCGACCGAGGTCTTTTCATAGACAGCCAGTTTGAAGCTAGACGCGAGAATAGCAGCAGCATTGTTGTGAGAATATTTGCAACTGTAGGAGAACTTCTGTCTTTTAAGTTAGCGACTGAAGTAGCGTCTTTCGGGCGGAAATGCTTGCACCTCATCATTTCACTATTCAAGCTACACGATTCCAACTTATGGTATGTACGAATTTTCTGGATCATCAGACTACAATTCAAGCCACAAGAAGTGCAAACTCAAAAGTTGATCGCATTATGTTCTAACCAGAATAATATTTAAAAGTTTGACCGAAACAGATACTGAGTCCTCATGGCCTACCGGGACTAATTGTGGCAAGTGTCGAACACCATGGCTCTCCCTTTCTTTGAGAAAAATGCGTTTTGTACTGTTTCTGAGTAGAAGCTTCATGCTGCACTATTGAGTCCATACTTCAAATCGTCTGTGTGAATATGACGAAAAGGTAGAGCCGATACAACACTTTCTGTGCCATATCCAGCTCTGCAGGAACGCCTACTCTGCTCGGTGGGGTTAAGATTCCTGAGGGACGTGGCTAGCGTGGCAAAAGTCAAAATCTCAGATCTGCTCTCCTTCATCAAAACGTCGAACTGGTTTGCACGGATTGGAACTGTTGCAACAGTGATTGTATGCCAAAAATAGAGGTCCGCTGGCCCATAGTGTGTTGGTTAGATTCAGATGAACATAAGAAGGGATTCACAGTGGGTAATTTCGATCTCCGTGTGGATTTGTGCCGGACACACCTGTCCCTACCTAACCAACATCATGTCCTAGTATTGCTCTGGGCATAGTTCACTGGACCCAATGAGTGATTGCTATGAAAGTCCTTTGATTTCTGGCTCATCCTCACATCATCATCATTATCATCATCATCATTATCATCATAATTACCACCAGAAGCGATGAAAAAAGGTATCTGCAAAATAACCAGGCAGCCTTAACCAAGTCTTTGTCCTTGCGCACCGCTCAGTTGGCATTCACAGACCACTACTAATTAAGTTACCATGTAACTAGATTAGACCTCAGTGGTTGTTACTTTTGTCGTAGCTGCCTCAATGAGGATAACGAAGAGGAGATCGTAGCTTATCTGCAATGCCTTTGATTGACCCGCTTCAGATGTACACTCGAGAAAACACTCGATGTATCTTACTAGAATTCGATAGCCTCAGATCAGTCAAAACAAACTACTAAAGTTCGTGTGGCTATCCGGCTGACTTGACCATAGTTTCCATTAGCAGATATGTGTATGTATGTAGGTGTAGAACCCTCCGTTTTCATCGTATAAATGTGTCTTTATTTTATGCTTTGCAGACTGTACCTTACCCGGACTGGACCTTACCCTATCCAACCTTCTTCACTCTTTCTTAGCTTCTACTCGCAATCCACTGCAGTGCACAGTGATTCGACTCCATACAACCGCGGGACAAAATTAGAAGGAGTGGTCCGTTCTTCATAAAATTAGGTATACTAGTTAATCATGGTCTGCTGAAGTGAAATCTACATTTTGTTTTTCTTAAACTTTTGTAGTTTGGCAATGGTTGAGACTTAAATTTGCAATTTTCGTCATTTTTGGTGAGCTATAGCAACGAGTGTGTTAGCTAGATTTTTCAGATTTTACATTTAATCGGTAACGTGAACATTGATAATTGCAAAGAGTAACAGAAACTGTCTTAGGACCCTTTAGTTTTGCAATAAAAATGATAATAATAGACGTAAGTTTTCTTTTTTGCCTTTTTCTCAATTTTTCATGCTGATTGCATACTTTTAGGGATAAATTAAATAAATTTTGTCGAAAAATACGTGTTTAGACCACTTTTCAAATTGGATTATTTTCTGAGATCGGAAGATATCGGAGGATATAATTACATTATCCGACAAAGAAAGAATGCTTCTTAAAATAAAAAAAATCCAGGAACATACTTTCACATACTTTTTAGATATTTTCCTCTAAGTTTTGCTAATTTTCAGATTTTTAATTTTGCAAAATATTTTAAATTAAAAGTGAAGTAAAAGCTTCAGCTTTGTAAATTTTGAGAAAACATTAAAAGCGAAAATGACCACATAATTTTTAATCTATATTGAAAGGTTTAGCAACTTCTTGGTAACCATGTATTTAAAAAATTTTTTTTACTCAGTAGACTAAAAAAGATAAAATATGTGTTTACAATTTTTTCTGAAAAAAGTTCCGACTTTGAGCAGCTCTTGCAATTGCACTAATTATTTTTTCGCACAGATTTTTTTGGGGTTTTCTTAGTTGGAGTTGTATCTTTCAAATGATATTAAAATTGTTAAATTCTGAGACTATAAATTTTTTGAATTTTGTCTATGGAACGAACCACTATGGAAATGAGTCAGAGAAGACGCCTTCACCTACTGCTCCATCTGGCTTGGAACTGTCTATGAAGATCTAACATAAGGAGTGCTGTCTCCACCTGGTAGTACTGTATCCACCTGATAGTCTCAAGGATCCATGATAATAATACAGAACTTTTCGTTGAACCGTTATGGAGGCATTGACTGGTTAGGTTTCCAAGATTCTTGTATTCTTGTAATTTTTTTACTTATGCTTGTTTTCGACTATTGGCCAGCTGACTTTCTTTCTTTCTTATGACTTTCAGTTACCGCCGACATTTTACAATAACAATATAAGGTGGTCAAGGAGTACTTTTAAAACTGAAGTGGTTTTAAAAGTACCCAATATTGGGGCGATTATTTAGAATTATATAATAGCGGTATTTTACCCCTGCTGCCTAGATTTTCGAGTACACTTGTTTGGATATAATGGCATTCATATAAAAAAACAAAAATTAATTAATGGCAGAATATGCTTTAAAGAAATTATTTTATGACACTTTCATCCTTACATGTGTCGATTTCATATGCTTGCAAAAAATTTTAACTATTTCCGTTCTGATTTTGATAAAAAATTTGAAATTTAAATTAAATTTAAATTTAAAAATTAAAATTTTTTTTGTTTTTTTACTTAGAATATTTCTTAAAAATATTACAGTTTATAAATTCGTAATACAATAAATGCTTCATTTAATAAAATGTATTCAAAAAGTATTGCATGATTGTTTATTATGTGCGCATATATTCTTTACTTTCTTACATTAAAATATCTATTAAACATTTCTTTAAAAATTGTCGCCAAAACAAACATAGCAACTTTACTTTGCTACTCCCTGACCTTTTTTTTGCACTTGTTTTTGTTTCTTGCCGCCGCCTATCGGCAATGAAATGAAAAAATTTTAACAGTTTAACACTCCGATGCCCAACAAGGTCCGTAGGGACCTATGGCGTTTTAAAAGATGCGGCATTTCAATACGGGGGGAGTGATGAGCTTGAGACTTTATGACTTCTATAAATGGAATGTTTAGAAGCTGTTAAAATAGATTTCGGCACGATTGCATGTATTTTATGACCATATTTATCGCATTGAAGTCATTTAGTGCGTCGATGCCCAACAAGGTCCGCAGGGACCTTGTAGGGAGTTCCATGTAATTTGCTGTTATTTTTCCTTATATGCTTATTTGGTTTTCTATAAAACTTATTTGCATGTAGTAAGCATTGCTTTTTCTGATTTAAATTTCATTTCAAACATTGGCAGCCATTTTGAAATTCAAATTTTAAATTTTAAAAACATAGTTCACTTGAAATTCAAATTTGAAATTTGAAAAATCAAAGCTTACTACAAATAAGAAAGTTGTTCGTGCATACATATTTGTATTTGCTGTTAGTAAATGTAAATAGTGAGTGGAAAATATTGATAGCAGCACAGTTTCAAATAAATCGTTGAAGTGAAGTGAAGTGACTGCTGACACAAATGGGTGATTGGGATCAAGTTGATATGGCTTTGAACCGGCGTACGCGGTTTCAACAACTAAGGATGAGCGAGCAAGATGCAGTGATGGAGAATTTGGTCAGATATTTGGAGGATGATGAAGAAGCTGATCCTGACGAGGAAAATGACGAAGATTTCTTGGCATACGAAGAAGCATCTGATGCAGAAGTTGAAATGAATGTCACTGTGGCGGATGAAGCTAACTCCGACGACGATGATCAATCTCCTGAGGACGTTGCTGCTTCTGGTGTTGCTTTTCCACCTACAGTAGCCGACAATGGGATGTTCTTTACTTCGAAAAGTGGCCACAAATGGGATGTCAATCCATCAGTAATTGGTCGCATTCGAGCACACAACGTTGTTGATCTCACTCAACGCCGCCCAGGGCCAGCGCCCGGAACACTTCCTGATCCGTTGGCAATATTCAAAACAATTTTGAGCGATGAAATTGCCTACATAATCATTCGAGAGACCAACAGAAAAGGGAATGAGTATGCTAGTTCTTGGAACACAAAAAACCCGAAAGCAACACCGAGGAAATGGAGTCCTTTGTTGGTTCAAGAATTTCATGCGTACCTTGGAATCTTACTGTATTCGGGTTGTTATCGGTCGAATTCTGAGCCAGTAAAAGAATTGTGGAGTGACACGCACTTACCTTTATATAAAGCCGCAATGTCTAAAAATCGTTTCTGCGCCATAAACAGAACAATTCGATTTGATAATGGAAACACCCGCGCAGCAAGGCTATGCACAAGTAAGACGGCCGCTATAGATGACATATGGGCAATGATAATGGCTAATTTGGAAAGGGCGTACACACCACATGAATCGATGACTGTTGATGAACAATTGTTCCCTTATCGCGGTCGAACTCGTTTTACCCAATACATACCATCCAAGCCTGCAAAATATGGTATAAAAGTCTGGTGGCTCTGCGATTCTCAATCATATTACCCATTGAAGGGTGTGATTTATAGCGGAAAACAGCCGGGAGAGGAGCGTCAAAAAAATCAAGGGCAGCAAGTTGTCTTGAACTTAGTACAGCGATATGAGAGAAGCGGACGTACCATTTATGCTGATAATTTTTTTACTTCTTTGGAGTTGGCATTGCATTTGAAGTCCAAGAAGTTGGCTTTTGTTGGCACCGTACGCAGCAACAAAGCATTCGTGCCACCGAATTTTTTAAAACACAAATCACGAGAAATATATAGTACACTGTTCGGATTCTTCCAGGGAGATGTTTCGCTGTGCTCCTACGTTCCAAAGAAGAACAAGGCTGTTTTGATATTGTCAACTGAGCACTATACAACCAAGGTTGATGACTCCAACCCGAAGAAAAAACCAATTGTTATTCTCGACTATAATTCAAACAAAAATGGTGTCGATACGATGGACCAAATGTTAGGTACATATTCGTGTAAACGTGCAACAAAACGATGGCCACTTGCCATGTTTTACAACATCGTCGACATTGCTGCATTCGCCGCATTCATAATTCATGATGAGTTAATCACCACTCCTCAGTCAGACAAACGACGTTCATTTCTCAAAATATTGAGTAGGCAACTAGTCATGCCTAATATAAAAGAACGATCTAAAAATACGTATGTTACCCGCTATCCGAAGATACGTGCTGCTATGGAAGCATTTCAAATAATGGTAAGTTGCAATAATACTAATAACACAAACTAATACCTTTGCTTATTTCAATTATCTTTGTTTCTTTTTGGAACAGTTCACACCATTGGATATAGATGCGCCCCCACCATTGGCACCACGTGGTAACCGTCTTTCTTGTCGCCTGTGCCGTGAAGAATCGTATAAACAACGCAAGACTGCTTTTATCTGTTGCACTTGCCGAAAACCTGTGTGTGTTGAACATTCCATAACGCTAAAAAAATGCCATACTTGCAGCGGCATAGATCCAGGATCCGCTGAAGCTAAGCCAAGCAACTTGCTGCAATAATGTTGTATTGTATATGTTTTTCCTTATCTATCGGTAATAAAGAAATATATGTTTACTAAAAAATATACACGAAGCTTAGCCTTTTGTTTCTCCAAATACATCTACACACATTTTGTAACACTACTATACAATTATGCGCATCATATGCAATATTAAAAAAAAAGGTCCCTGGGGACCTTGTTGGGCTTTGACCGTGTAAAAAATCATCGGTTATCCGAGTGTTAAATGCTCCCCTGCTCCTTTGTTCCCCCTGCTTACCACATCTTACGGCTGGAAGTTTTTCGTTTCCTCCTCCTTGCCAGTGTTTTTCGTTTTCTTTCTGCTGACAGTTTCCGCTTTTCGTAACGCAACAGAATGTGTGTCAGATTCTGGAGGCTGTGTGTCGCCTGCCAACTGTGCACGCCGCACTCGCACTCGCACCCGCACACACACACATACGTTCATTCTGTCTACGCCTCGTTTGTTCGTTTCGCTCGTTGCGCTCGTTTCCTCTGGCAGCGTCCATTCCGCGCCGCTCGACGCCCTTCCGGCCATCTTCGCTGCTTGGGGGCCGCGTGCTGATATCGATGCATGTATATCCCTATATACATATATATGTGTGTGTTTGTGTGTGTGTGTGTGTCGTACGCGTTACTTCCGCCGGATGTTAAGTGGCACAAATATTGATTTTGTTTACATTGCGGTTTATTGCTCTTGCCAGTGTTGCTCCCTTTTGCCTTCACGAACACTTTTCACTTTCATTTTCGTTGCTGAAACTCAGCCAATTTCTTTTCCGTCTCTCCGCATTTCATTTTCATTGTCGTTTTCGTTCGCTGGTTTTGTGTTTTTGTTTGACTTTGGTTTCGGCGGCTGATGGCTGATAGCTGCTGCTGCGCTCATCCATTATTTTTTTATGATTTGATTGCAACTTTCAGTTTTATTGCTTGTTTTGCGGCTTTATTTCTCTCATTGCCGCTCACTCCTCCACTCGCCTACGCCACGCGTCGCACTCTCAGCCTCCCTGTGGCGTCTGTTGCTTATTTCTGGCTGACTTCCTTTTGCAGAGTGTCAGTTATATAACCTCGACTTTGTCAATACATACCCCCGCTCCCCCTCGTGTTGCCCACTACTTCACTGCCGAACGGCCTGCTTTCTCAAAACATTTATCAGTCATCCATCCAATTGACCGCGCAGCTGTCCATCCTTCCGTCTGTCCGTTCATCTGTCAGATTTGTCAGTGTGATTGCAATGCGACCATATTTTTTCATTTCCACGTTTTCATTTCTGTGTGTTTGTGTGTGTGTGCGCGCTTTCATGTTTTCATTATTGCCAGATTTTTCATCACCATCGCCCCGTCAACAATGCATTTGGGTGTCGCGTGTGGCTGTCTGTCTGACTGTCTGTTTGCGTGTTCTCACGTCAATGTGTGCTGCCAGCGACTTGTGTGATTTTATGTAGTTTAGGTGTGGCTGTGTGCGGTGTGCGATTTTCGCTGGTTGGCGCTGGAAAAGTAATAAAAATTTCATTAAACTTGACCCACTGCCAAATGCGAACATTTGCCCGGCTCAACGGCTCACGGCTCAGCCAGTCAGCCAGCATCAGCGTCACCGCAAATGTAACGCGGCAGCGGAAATGCCACACGAACTAAAATTGGCTGCCGTCGACCAACGTAAATGTTGGCTTAAAATTCCTGGTGGCATTTTTGGTGTCATTTCCATTTGTGATTTTTTGCCTTTTTGCTTTTTACGATGCGCCGCATTTACACCATTTAAATGTAATTTTTACATTATAAAATCGTTTATGAACTTTTGTCAATTTTATTGCTGCCCATTCCACTGATTTCATTTGATTTGCATCAGTTGGCGATTTTTTTGCAGTGATATGAAAATCAATGTGAATGTGAGGGATTAGTATACAAAAATGAAAATTTCGGTGGCACAATTTTTAAGGATTCCTAAATGTGAGCTAAAAGTTTAGAATTGAAGGAAAAAAGTGAACACTTTCAGGATTTTTTTTAATTATTTCAAGTCTGTTACAAGAACTAAATTAATGGACTCAGTTACGTGTTTGAGAGTTTTGTATGGATTTGGTTTAAAAGGCTGTTTCCTCGTTTACGTTGCTTTGAACCATAACACCGTGCGACAAGAATTAAAAAAAATTTTCACACCGGAAAAAATCAATATGGGCGTGAAACTAGAGACCAAACATAGTAATACTGCGTACGCAGTTTTTAATTTCGGCATCCTTTGTCCTTTTAAAAGGACTTCAAAATTTTAAAGGGGATAAAAAATAAAAAAAAATATAAAAAATACTTAACTTCGTTAGAATATGGCGATATGTATATCAAATGAAGGAGGAAAGGCTCAAGAATTTAAATAAAATTGATTTTTTATCTATTTGTAATAAAACAATATGAAAAAGGTCCTTTGAAAATTGTAATCCTTTATAGCCTTGAAAATTTATATAAAATTTTCTTGAAAAGTAAGTATGTTAAAACCCAAATCCTTGATCACGTGTCAAAATTTCTTGACTCTAACTTTATTGGTTCGAAAGTTATTGAAAAAAGGCGGAAGCTGCAATTCTAATGAAGTACAAAAATTCTAATTTATTTGAGTATTAGTATTTTAAATAATAAAAAGATACAAAATCAATGAAGCGAGAATAATGAAATTTTGACAAGTGATGAAGGAGATTTTGGGTTTTAACATATTTACTTTTCGAGAAAATTCTATATACATTTTCAAGGATATAAAGGATTAAAATTTTCAAAGGACCTTTTTCATATCCTTTTTTTACAAATAGATAAAAAATCAATTTTATTGAAATTCTTGAGCATTTCCTCTTTCATTTGATATACATATCGCCATATTCTATTCAGGTTAAGTATTATATTTTATTTTTTATCCCTTTCAAAATTTTAAAGTCCTTTTAAAAGGACAAAGGTTGTTGAAATGAAAAACTAAGTACGCAGTATTACTATATTTGGTTTCTAGTTTCACGCACATATGGATTTTTCCCGGTGTGAAAAATGCTGTCGTACGGTGTAAGCGATATGGGGTCATGAGAACTGACTGTTTTTAGTTACAATGTGGGAGATTGAGCCTCACTTGTCCAGGTCCACGTTTTACAAATTGTGCCTTATATGGACTTATTGCAAAAAAGTGGCCATTGTGCATTCTTTCCAAAGGAGACAATACAAAGTTGCTAAGAGATGAGCGACGTTGACATTTTTTCTACTAAGCCGCCAGTTTATGGCATCAAACCAACATCTAAGCAACTGGAAAACAACATCATTCAAACCATTGCAATGCATTGCTCAGATCCAGCCTGAGGTACGTACAATTTGACCTCTCGGATCAGGTCCTGTGAAGGAAACAGCAGAGATATTTCAATAACATAATTTTCACAGCATAAAAGGAAGGAAAAGGAGGCTGAAAATTGATTCAGAAATTTCGTAATAAACTAAAGAACCACAAAGTAATTTAAGCAAAACTAGTCGCACCATAGTTGTGGATGTGATTTTTAATGAAGAATCGAATGCACATGTTTGAAATATGTCAACACTTTGCTGCTGCGAATGGGTCGCTCATTCCTACTTGAGAGTTTAGTATAGTTTAGTCGTTTTTGTGCGCATAAACCTGTTCACTTGGTTTCCTTTCACTAAAAATAAATACATGAACCATTTCCGGGAAATTACACTCCCCTCACACATCCACTCAACCAAAATTCTTTGCGTTCAAGTCCCAAATAGAGCTCATGCACGAAACTTACGAGTATTTAAATGTTTCGTTCTAATAGTCAAAGTTAAATATTTCTGCATTGACGCTTCCGTCCAGTTGATTTGATTTCACTTTCGTTCGCAATCGTCCAACAAAATTGAACTTGGGGGTTCTGAAAATTACAATAATTTTCCACACCGTTGTGACCTCGCATGTCCTTCGTGCTTCGTCGGCCGCAACGTAGGCGCACGGCTCATGGTTGGCCGGCTGGTTGGCTTTCGTGGAACGCGATTTTATGAATTTAAATGAAATGAAATTGTGCCGTCTCCCACTTCGTTGCGTCGTTGTCCCATTGTTCCACAGTCCTTCTGCGCTGCTGTCCTTTTGTCCATGCAATTTAATTGCTTCCGCCAGCGCGTTGTGTTGCGTTGCTTTGCGTGCGTTCGCCTTTCAGCCGCAGCAGCCGTTTTGTTGCTTTGCCGTCCTTTGCAGCCTCTCGCTGGGCACAGGCCGCACTCGTTTATTCGAAACAATTCAAACTTTTACACTTTTCTTCCGCTCCAAAGTGAGCAACAAAATGCGGAAATCTATTTAAGATTTTTTTAATTTTGCAAATTAAGCGCATTTTTGCGTCTCTTTAAGACCAACGCGTAGGGGTGAATAATAAATGCAAAGGCAGCGAAAAGCAGAAGCAAAAAAAAAACGAATGAGAATAAAGAAAACCTTGGGGGATTTAAGGAAAACGTGCCCCTGTATGTGTGTGTGTGTGTGTGTGTGAATTTCTCTGTGTCATAGCGCTGCGAATGCACTCGTTGTGCTGCTCTAATAGATTTGTGTGCTTCATTAAGTTTTTCCAATTCATTGCATACTTTAAGGCGCGCTGGCAATATGCTTTTACCTAGAAGGCTGTGTGTGTGTGAGTGCCCACCCGCCTACACACGCACAACGACATACTGACTACAGGACACACTGGCGCAATCATCCCGTCACGCAACTCGGCAACAACAACAACAAGAAAAGCAACAACACCTACGCGCATTTGTGTACGTGCAGCGAGAAAGGCGCTCGAGAGCCGCGCCATACGCTCGAGCAGCATTGCGCTGACGAAGATGGCGACGATGATGACGATCCGTGTGATAAGGCCGGCAGCGCGCCACGGCGACATGAAGGTACGTGACAATATGGCGACCGACAATGGCTGGAGGTGGTGACTGCTGCTGCTGCTGCTGCTGCTGGGGCCCATAGTGGGCTGGCAACACTGCCACGCATTCATATTCCGCATAGCACTCGATGTTGTTGCTGGTTCGTGGTGTTGGGGGCGTTCAGCGTGGCATGCAATATGTGCGCAAAAGTAAAAATAGCAAAAATTCCACGCTGCCAACGAGCACTTTGCATGCGCCAAACTACCCAACTCAGCCCACCTGTGCGTCGGTTGCCGCTCACATTTCATTGCTGCGGGCCTGCCTCGACTCCTGTTGCACAAAATATGCTCAATGCCGAGGCCGTTCACCTGTAGAGATCGTGTCACATTTTGTCACCTCTTTGTTCCCCTCTAATACTACTTAGCTACGCTTAAATACTTATATACTTATATGGCGGCAGGGTTGTTTGGTGTTAGGCTTTCACATGGACAAATTTTTTTTGTCGAGTTTGTTGATTTTTTTACTAAGAAATTTAGTTATGAGTTGGATTAAGTTGGAGTGAAAAAGTGGCAAATGGAAATAACCCAATGAGATGGCGTGACCTCACCCATGAGGGTTTCAAAACAAATCTCGCTATCTTCTTGATTTCCAAAGTTGAAAGCTCTACAGGGCTGGTAAGAATTTGGGCTGGCTGTGAATTTTAGTTTCCTCCTGGTCAGGGACGAACATTAGCACATGTCAAGGGACAAATATACCAGCTGTCGTAGTTCCAATAATCCTCTGCACATACGCAGCGGTACCAAGAAAAAGGTGAACAATGCTTTTTGATCCTTCGAAGATATTAAGGACAACTTCAGTAGTAAAATTAAAAAAAACTACAGATTTTCCTTAATGTCTCGATTTGACTCTGAAACCAGTTAAAATTTGAGGTGATCAAAAAACCGGGACCTATGTATACGTTCTTGCGGTTAAAAAATGGCTTGGGTTAGGTTAGGTTAAAGTTAGAGAGCTGCATAAATCCATTTATACTTGATGCCTTCACGTGCAGTTTCAAAAACGGAACACGTATCCGAAGAGAAGCCGAAAAAACGGTACTCATTTTTCGGTACCTCTAAATTGTCGACTAACTGCACGTTGTTACTCGACACTGAGCGAGCAGCTTCTCGTTGCTACTCGACGCTAGCAGACTTCCTTCTTGTTGTTACGCAAATACTCGCGTAAGGTGTCGAGTATGTCGGAAGATTTGAAACTGCATGAGGTACCGCAAATACTCGCGGAAGGTGTCAAGTATGCCGGAAGATTTGAAACTGCATGAGGTACCGCAAATACTTTGTGAAGTTTGAGTTGAATGTGCTTCAAAGGAATGTTGCAAAGCATTGCGCGAAGCATAATTTTTTGTATTTTATATTTATTTATTTATTTATAACGAATAATATGAACAAATATATGTTATTGTAAATATTAATTTATAAAAAACCTTTCCCTTCCCACATTAGCAACATTCATTGATTTCAACTTCCACGCGTAATCACTCGAATTTTGATTACGGGATGATAAATAAATGAATATGAATAAATAACTAATAAATAAATATTTTAATTTTGATTTATATAGATTTAAAAAGATTTAATTATAATAAGTATTGAAAAATTAACAATACATATAACTATAATAAATAATATAACTGTATTTAAAGATTTTAAATCAATTTACTGCATAAACATAGCAAAAACATTCGAAGTCCAACCACAACGCCATTAGCAGCAGCAATATCTGGTCTGCCGTTGACTTTGAAGCTGCAAAAATTCTCGAGCTTCCGTAGGAAGGTACCTCATACTCGCGGAAGTTTTGCTATTATGTTCCTATTTTCACATGTTCCTATATTATCATGTTCCGATTTTTCGGCTACCGCTTTTTCGCGGCTTCCTTCTCGTTGTTATCCGAAATTCTATGCTTCTCTTCTCTTCTCTACGCGTGAGCGAGAGAGCGAGTGAGAGCAGTGTACATTAGGGTGGGTCGATTCCGGACTTTTTTCGATTCGAGATTTCTAATAGTGCGAAAAAGTTGCCTTAGTACTTCCTAATTCCAATGCAATTTTTTGTTTTGAGATCGGACTGCATCTTCAACCCCAACTCCGGCCTTGAAATTTCGGAAATTTGCCTAAAATCGTGAAATTGCCTACCTAGCGCCTGAAATTCGCCTCCCATGGCAAAATGTATAAAAGAAAAGTTGTTTGTCGCATCATTAGCTACCGAAATGGTATTATGATCATGGCCGTAGGACGAACCGTTCCCGAGATACGAGCGAAAAGGCTGCGCGCCGCAGCGCAAGGTGAAAATTGTTGCAGCTCTCAGCTAACCTGTGTTGGTTACCCAGAACCCACCACGTGGAGGTCGCTGCACTTCGGGTTCCTCCCAAGCCCAACCCAACCAACCCACCATATGTCAGGCTTGTTTTAGTCTGAATCTGTATCAAATTTATTGATAAAATCAGATTTTGTAC
The DNA here is from genome assembly GCA_964056695.1 of Melieria picta. Lineage (NCBI taxonomy): Eukaryota > Metazoa > Arthropoda > Insecta > Diptera > Ulidiidae > Melieria > Melieria picta. The sequence goes on from OZ057399.1 coordinate 44,975,590, forward strand.
TAAACTTTGGCAGTTGTTGCCTAGATTTCAGTGTAGAGCGTATAAAACGATCACGAGACTGGGGGCCAATAACTTTAGAAGATGCCTCTGTCACCAGTTTGACGGTTCTCTCGACTGCCACGGTGTGAGAGGGGAATTCACTAAATTTCCATATCTCTGCAGTGTCTCCCGACAACCCTTTTATGAGCTCTTCGTTAGGAACTGAACGAAGAACTGGTGGAACAGTCAAGGTAATAGTCTTCCAGTTAATCATATCGTAATAATTATTAGCTTTGAAATTCAGCTTTGGCACTTTATTACATCTAACCCATCCATTTACAGTGTCAGTCTCTGCTTCTCTGGCTGCCAGAAGACGGTCAAGGGCCAACTTTCTGACTGTGGTGAGCATTTGTAGAACTCTGGTGTGTGAGACTATCGGAATAGATGACTTTTTGAAAATATTTTCAACCATTTTTGCAACTCTTTCTGAAACCTCTTTACTCCTAGGTTCATAGTTGTCACCTCGGAGTCGCCCTATACGAAATCTTTCAAACTGATAATACAAAAGAACATCCTGGTAACTGGGTAGCTGGGACTCAGTGAGATCGTACTGATATATGCCAAACACAGGACATTTCTGTCTAAATTTAAATTTAGATACAGACATGTTGAGTTTTGTGTTCTGTTCAGAGAATGTAAGTGATAGCACTCGGCGAAATCAACGACAAGAGTGAAGGAACTCTATGAAAGAATCTTTGTGTGGGGACCTGTCCGAACGTGTCGTATGGCGCAGGGGAATACACGACGGAGCAAGCTGGTGGCGCCCGGCGCGCAGCGGGAGTCTAGTCTAGTGTCTGGCGGGGAGGGGAGAGAGATGGGGGAAGAGCGAGACGGGACGGGGGGAGCGGCCCGGCCGGTCCGACCCGACGCGTGAAGCACAGAACACATCTCCGCAGCGCCGGCGTCATTGTGGGCGCATTCAGGGAGAAGTGTGGCCGCAAGCCGATTTTTACCTTGCGCTGCGGCGCGCCGCCTTTTCGCTCGTATCTCGGGAACGGTTCGTCCTACGGCCATGATCATAATACCATTTCGGTAGCTAATGATGCGACAAACAACTTTTCTTTTATACATTTTGCCATGAGAGGCGTATTTCAGGCGCTAGGTAGGCAATTTCACGATTTTAGGCAAATTTCCGAAATTTCAAGGCCGGAGTTGGGGTTGAAGATGCAGTCCGATCTCAAAACAAAAAATTGCATTGGAATCACGAAGTACTAAGGCAACTTTTCCGCACTATTAGAAATCTCGAATCGAAAAAAGTCCGGAATCGACCCACCCTAGTGTACATACTCGACCGCGATCGAGTAAGTGAAGTATACGTATCCGACACCAAACTTCTCATGTGCAGTAAAAAGTTATCCGATGCAGCTCTCTAGTTAAAGTGGCTGCCTGGGCACGGGACTTGCCGCAAGACAGACTTAGGACGCAAAAAAGTCCCATTATGGTACCCCAAGGAAAAAGTGATCTGACTTGCTGCAAGTCGATGTGCCTTCACAAGCCAATTTGTTTTGTGAATTAAACATAGCAAGTATCTTTAGTTGACTGCTCTGAGGTCATCTAAGTTGTCGAAGAAAGGAGAGCCTAGGGATTTCCACCTTCATATGGTGAGACGGGCAGTAACAGAGAACTTATAGACTTATAGATTTTTCCTCCTCTTTGTTTTGACAATTGCGGCAAAAGTCCAAAATCTATAGGCATGACGACCAAATAGACAATGTCCCATCAAGATCGAGACGATCGACGATTTTTGTATATGTCTTTTACCAAATACCCACCGGGGTAACCCCTGGCGCTTTCGCCGCCATTTTGAATAACAAGTTTAAAGTTTAAGTTTAAACATGAAAACAATTTTCCAAAAAATATTTGTTTATGGTTTTGAAAACTACTTTAGAATTTGTTCAATGAGTTGAAATCATTACTTGGCAGATGTTAAGCAACAAATATTAAAAAATATCACCCGGGAGGGTAAGAGCAAAGCGAAGGTTAAAAAAAATATTTATTTTGTATCTAAAAAATTTTTTTTTAAAAAGTGAAAATTTTTTTTTTTAAAGTGACATTTGTTTTTTTTATTTTAAGTCATTTGCTATTCTTTTTATGATAACATAGGACAACAAAATCGCACTTTTTTTCTGTTGTATAGAGTTTTTTTACTGTTTTTTACTAACTTGGGTGCGCTGATTTCAAATCTACCTTCATATTTTTTGTAGCATCTCTAGTTACTGAGATACAGGTACCGTGTCACTTTTTCAGATTTTCCTCTACTTTTTCCATATTTTTTATCGTAATTTCAAAACCAATACACCGGTTGACATAATTTTCACCTTCTCGTATCAACAACACCGCACGGCTTCTTTTTTGATGCAACTTATTTTTATAAGTTTTAACATCCCGCGGTAATTGGACCTCAAAGTCGGAAAGTATGGAATTTTAAGGCGTTTTCTTTGGTGGTCAAAAACATAAACATTTTTTTTAAATCAATTAACGAGTTAGGTGTATAATGAGAGCCAACACATAAAGCAATACAACACAGCCAAATTATTTGGCGGAATACACATTCGCATCGAAATAATAGAAAAAATGTACCATAGTCATTTTCATCACTTTTCATACTTTTTCCTTAAAAAATTAGGGGCCTCAAAATATGCTCTTTTATATGTTCTATTTATAGTCTGAAATACAAGCAAAAAACAAAAAGATTTTGAATTGCTCGAAACAAAAAAAAATGAAAAACTGCATATTTTGAGGCTCCTAATTTTTTAAGGAAAAAGTATGAAAAGTGATGAAAATGGCTATGGTAAATTTTTGCTATTATTTCGATGCGAATGTGTATTCCGCCAAATTATTTGGCTGTGTTGTATTGCTTGATGTTTCTTCTTAAGATATTCATATACTTCGTAACTTGATTTATGAAACATCTGTACAATTTTCGCCATCAGAAAAAACGCCTTGAAATTCAATATTTTCCTACTTTGAAACCTTCTTAGAACGCCAATTTAGAACGCATAAAATTTATTAATGTCAAAAAAGATGGCGTGAAATGTTGTAAGCGCAACGATATAAAAATCATGTCGATGGAATTATTGGTTCGGAAATTACAGTCGAAAATGTAAAAAAAGTCGAGGAAAATTCGAAAAAGTGGCACGCCCATTTTTTGCGAAAACTAAAGCTGTTACATAAAAACGAAATATGGTTTTGAAATCAGCGTGAAAAAACTATTCAGAATCATGTAAAAAACATCATGCAACAGACATGCTATTGTCCAGTGTAATTTACTTGATTAATTTTATGCATAATTTCAAATAATCCAACCAACTTCAGCTGTTAAGCCACCCGCACAATTGTGCGCGCACGCGGTCTGAAAGGGTTAAATAAATCTATCAAAATGGACTGCAATGTTTCAAACGTTTATTGTTTTTGTTAACGTTACTTTTTTGTTGTTTCAAACAAGTTTATTTTATGTTTGACTTCCGTCTATTTTTTCCTTTGTTGTTTTTGCTACACTCGCCGTTCTAATTGCATGTGCTTTTGTTTGTCTTGTTTCACTGTTTTTGTTATTTTTTGTTAAGTTTGTTGAGGAGTTTATTGACCCCACTGCCGTTTCGCCTCTGCACGACGCATGCGAGCGTCTCGCATTGGCTGGGCAAACAATGGAAATTGTTAACTTGATGCCATTTCCGCTTCACGTGCAGTCCTTGCCCGCACCCGCATTCGACCCCTCGACCGACTCTGCTGCACCTCTGCCCTTTCGCGCTCCATGCAGCCAACTTGCTGGCAGTGCTGCGCTTGTTGCTGTTGCAACTGCTGCTCGTGTGTGTTGTTGTGCGCTGCAAGCTGCTGGCTGCGTTTTTTCATGCCGTGTTGTTGGCCATCAGTGTAACGATTTATTTAACTTTGCGTGCAGTGGTGTGCGTGTGCGGCGCGCAGTGGGCGTGACGCTGTTTCTTGCAGCGATTTCTTTTCGATTCAAGCTGACGTGCTTTCGTTTTACTTTTTTTGTAATATTTCTTGGCATTTTGGTGCGCCCTCTTGTCGCCCGACCGTTGCACGTCCGGGCCATTTAATTAGCTTTTGACTGAAAGTTGCGTTATTTTTCTCAAATTGCTGCGAGTCCGATTCGAAAGCGGTGCAGCCTGCTGGTGCGGAGTGCAGTGAAGTTAAGTGATTTGGTCATTTGGCGTTGGTTCGGGCGGATGGTTGTGCCACTTTGGCCAACTCGCTCATGCTGCAACGTTTGCCATGTAAATGTCGACAGCAATTTGCGTTCGTTTTACAGCTGAAATGCGTTGTTAATGGTGTCGGAGAAATGCAAAAGTAAAACAAAACAAAACAAAGAAATGAGAAAACTGCAAAGAAACATAATGTCTTTAAAATTGATTCGTACACACTGCATTTTTCGAACACTATGCTGCAATTATCGACCAACTCGGTAAAGGGGTTCTCAATAGTTGTGTTCAAACTTTGACAGCTTATTTCTCCAACATTTCAAGCGTCAGATATGCCATTTTTCAAAACATTTATAGCTGAAATCACCGTTGAACTGCGAACCGATTCGGTTTCTGGTGGAGAAGTCCCTCTAGCGATAAAATTGTTGATATTGCTGACAATGTGGCTGAAGACACAAACCTCTCGATTCCTCGTCTTACACACGAAGTTGACCTCTTTGTGACATCGACTTGGCGAATTTTGGAAAAAGACTTGGGAATGCAATCGTATAAGATTCAATTATCGCAAGAACTGCAGCTCCAACCCATATTTCGGGCATTAAATTCGGATTTCTGCAAGAAAAGTTCCCAGAACGCGTTACTTTTTAAAAAGACGAAGTGGAATGGTCACCAATATTGGACGTTTTAATGCTCTAAATATTTAATTTATATTTAATTATTTATTTTTTATTTATTACTTATTTATTATTTATTATTATCATTTATTATTTATTATTTAGTATTTAATATTTATTATTTATAATTTATAATTTGTAATTTATTATATATTATTTATTATTTATTATTTATTATTTATTATTTATTATTTATTATTTATTATTTATTATTTAAGTTAACACCAGCCGCGCATATATCTGCTATCGCAGCTACACGCGCACCGCCGCATTAGCCGCGTAATGCGATCCCGCGCGACGCAGACGTAACGCGATCGCATATGCGCGACCGTGGAACCTGCTAACGCTGCAGAACCGTTTCCTGCGATCCAGGTGCTGACGCAGCACACGTGCCGTGGTCACCGTGGGAGCGCTGCACTTAGTTTAGCTAGTTTAAGGTTTCTTTGTAGAATAAGACAAATTGTGCGGGCAGTTGGAATCGGGAATTCAAATAAATAACATCGCTTTGCGAGCCCGCCTAATTCTATCTTTTTTCTTGAACTCTCTCGAACGGCCAAGTCGTGGTCGTTCGAGATTAACTTTTTAGCGGAATCCTTCGGTGATTCCTTAACTGGCGCCCGAGCAGGGACCAACACTTCTTAACTGAAGAGTGGAGATTATTCGTGCCCCAGTAGGTCGTCCACAATTATAAACGTGGACTTCTAAAAAGGATAACGCGAACCTCCCTTGTTGGATCCTATATTCGGCTGCGGAAACAGACTGCGATTCCTACGGGACCCTCCAGCCTGAAAAAAATATACAGAGGAGTAACGAAAAACAAACAGACTGCGATTCCTACGGGACCCTCCAGCCTGAAAAAAAACATACACCCTTCGTTCCTCGATCTATTCCGCAAGCCGATGACAGAGTCTCGGAGGATTCCCCAAAAAGAAGAGTTTTCTTGATAACAAATAAAGCAAAACCACCGCGCCAGAATGAAAATAACAGTGGTGTAAGTGGATGAAAAGTATATAGTGAAAAGTATATAGTGAATGAATAGTGAGAATAGTGAAAAATAGTGTGTGCATCAAACCAAGAAAAGATTTAATGTGAAAGTGAAAGCAAAAGAAAAAATTAATTTAAAAAAATATATATATATTTTTCCAAAAAATAATAAATAAAAAGGTTTGATGTGACAAGCGAAAGCAAAAAGAAAAATTAAATTTAAAGGAATATATATTTTTCCAAAAAAATAAAAAGGTTTAATGTGAAAGTGAAGGCAAAAGAAAAAATTAATTTAAAAAATACATATTTTTCCAAAAAAAAATAAAAAATAAAAAGGTTTGATGTGACAAGCGAAAGCAAAAGGAAAAATTAAATTAAAAAAATATATGTATATATTCTTCCAAAAAAATAAAAGTGCCGTAAGTGCATAACAAAAATTCTTAGAAAAGTGAATATATTTTTCCAAAAAAATAACAGTGCCGTAAGTGCATAACAAAATTCTTAGAAAAGTGAATATATTAACCAATTGGTAAGTCCGGAACAACAATTTATGAACAAGTACTCCCTCAGGTCAGGAGCAATGGAGGAGATGAAAGACTCCATCACAGGTTTGACCGGAGCAGTCAATGCCATCCTCGAAAAGTTGAGGGGGATTGAATCGCGCATCCTCCGGCTAGAGCAAGGTGTCACAAACGAGACGCCTGCAGTCGCCAGAGAGGATGCCATATCCCTCCAACCTCCGAGGACGGAAGAGGACCTGAGGGATATCAGTAGGCTACCCGACTGTGTTAAAGAGCTACAGGTCTTCGACGGCAACCCAGTACAATACATCTCATGGGTGCATGCCGTCGAGACGGTCCTGAAGGACTTTGAAATCGTGCGGAACCGCCCGATATATAGGGCTATTCTGCAAAACATAAGGCAGAAGATCAGGGGCCCAGCCGACACGGCTTTGATCTCCTACAATATTTTTGACGATGATTGGGGGGAAATTAAAAAATGTTTGTCCCTTCATTACGCGGATAAGCGGGACATCCGCACATTGGAACATCAACTGAATCAGTTGAAGCAAAAGGGGCAAAAACTTGATGAGTTTTATGCCCTTGTTAATCATCAATTTTCATTAATAATTAATAAAATAAAAACCGAGAGTCACTCTCGAGAGACCGCCAACGCTCTTGTTGAAACCTACCGCCACCGAGCGCTGGACGTATTTGTGAGAGGGCTAAATGGTGAACTCTCTAAATTACTGATGATACAGAGACCGAAAACGCTCCCAGAGGCTTACTCGTTGTGCTTAGAAATTGAAAACATGAATTTCAGGAGCGCGGCCATCCACACTCCCGCGCCATCGAATCGGGTCACGATCCCTCTTAACAATTTCGGTCGCGGAGAGGCTAGACCTCCTCTGCCGCCAAGAAAACAGGGATGGACCCCAGGGAACAGATACGATCAGCCGCGCCCATTCTACCAAGCACCAAGACCCCACATGAGGACGCCTAATCCTCCAGAGAAGATGGAAGTGGACGGTTCAATTCAAACACGTCGTATTAATTACATGAACCGACCGTCCAATCCATTCAAAAGAGAGGCAGGCTCTGAAAATTTCCCTAATAGTAAACAACAGAAGCTGTACCATGTAGAGGCAACGGGTGACATTTACACCGACAATGACGCTGACGACGCGACAGAGGACGGCTTAAAGGACGAAAATTTTATGTCAAAGGCCTCTCTAGCGTACCATACCTAGAGTATGTAACGCGAAGAGGGGATGTGTTGAGCTTCCTCATCGACACCGGGGCAAACAAAAATTTTATCAATTCAAAAATAGCTACCAAACCCATTCCCTTGACTAAACCTTTTTCTGTCCATTCACCTTCCGAAATGGTTGTCATTGATAAAAAAATTCAGGGCCAGTTTTTTGAAAGCGTGGGGAATGATTTGCTCACCACATTTTACGTTCTGCCTGGCCTAGAAACGTTCGATGGTATCCTAGGAGACGACACGCTCAAAGAATTAGAAGCAGTAATCGACCGGCGGACTAACGAGCTCACTGTGAGCCCCGGAATCAAAATTCCGCTGAAAGCAAAAGTCTCCAGAGAAATCAACATGTCCGTCGGAGCCGGCCTGACTGATTCTGTCCTAGGTCAATTGAACGAGCTGGTGAGCAAATATAAAAACTTATTTGGACCGCTTGAAAACACTAGCCCTGTGCGAACGAACGTGAGAGCAGAAATCAAAACTACTACGAATGAACCCATTTATACGAAGAGCTATCCCTATCCGGTGTGTATGAGGGACGAGGTAGAGAAACAGGTGAATGAGTTGCTGGCCGAAGGCATAATTCGTCCATCTAGAAGCCCCTACAACTCTCCAATTTGGGTGGTCCCAAAAAAACCTAAACCATCCGGGGAAAAACAATACAGAATGGTTGTGGACTATAAAAGGTTGAACGCGAAGACTATTCCTGACACGTACCCCATCCCAGATATTAATTCGACTCTTGCCAGTCTGGGCAAAGCAAAATTTTTTACGACAGTAGATCTGACTTCCGGATTTCATCAGATTCCGATGAAATCTTCCGATATTCCTAAAACCGCGTTTTCAACAATGAATGGCAAATACGAATTCCTACGTTTGCCGTTCGGTCTAAAGAATGCACCAGCAATCTTCCAGAGAATGATTGACGACGTGCTTCGAGACTATATCGGAAAAATGTGCTATGTGTACATTGATGATATCATAATTTTTGGAAGTAATATTGAATCCCACCTACAAAACATTGATACGATCTTTTCAAGGCTGCAAGAAGCAAACTTGAAAGTAAATCTCGACAAAACGCACTTTATGGAGCGCGATGTCGAATTTCTGGGTTATTTGGTGGGTCCAGATGGAATTAGAGCAGATCCCAAAAAGGTGGAAGCTATCGATAAAATGCTGCCACCGGAAAATCTGAAGGAACTCAAGCGATTCCTGGGTATGACGTCGTACTACAGAAAATTCATACGTGATTATGCTAAAGTAGCGAAGCCTTTGACCAATCTCACTAGGGGAGGAAATTCTAACGTTAAGGCTAATCAATCGAAAAATGTGCGTATAGAGCTTAACGCAAGTGAACTTGAAGCCTTCCGTCACTTGAAGGCGTTGCTTACTTCGGCAGAAGTGCTAGCCTTTCCAGACTTCGAAAAACCTTTTAATCTAACAAGTGACGCATCTAACGTTGCCATTGGTGCTGTCCTGTCCCAGGGGGAATCCGGACAGGATAAGCCGATAGCATACATCTCTCGATCTCTAAATAAAACCGAAGAGAATTACGCAACCAACGAAAAAGAGATGTTAGCGATTATCTGGGCGCTTGACAATTTGCGTTCATACCTATATGGGGCAAAGAAAATCCGTATTTTTACGGATCACCAACCGTTAACTTTTGCCCTCGGTAACCGAAATTATAACGCAAAATTAAAACGCTGGAAAGCTCGTATTGAAGAATATAACTGCGAAATAATTTACAAACCGGGCAAATCCAATTTAGTTGCGGACGTCTTGTCACGAATTCGAACGCAGGTAAATTGTCTACCAGGCGCTGGTGAAGCCGGTTCAGAAACAGATACTGCGTCCGAGGGTAGCTCAGCCACCGAAACGGCGACGGAGGGAAACTCAGCTACCGAAACGGCGACGGAGGGAAACTCAGCCACCGAAACGGCGTCTGAGGGAAACTCTGAAACCGACACAGCAAGCGAGGCACGAACAATGCATAGTGCCCAACAGGATAATACCGACCTTATCCCTCACGTGGAAGTTCCTTTAAACGTGTTTCGCATGCAGTTGGTAATAAAGCAAGGAAGGGATCTACATAGCTGGGAGCAACCGCATCCTGGCTACCACCGACACTATGTAACTATGAGTGTTATCAACAAAACAACTTTAACGGAGATACTACAGGGAAAACTAAGTCCGTCCGCAATTAATGGCATCAAAATACCTGAACAATTCATTCAAGCCCTTCAAGAGGCATACACTGACAATTTCCCCGGTTACAAGGTCCGTATTACGCAGAGGTTGGTGGAGGACGTGACAAATGAGGACAGGAAGTATCAGATAATAACGGACGAACACAAAAGAGCTCATAGAAATCCGAAAGAAAACGGACAACAAATATTGGAAAGATACTATTTCCCTAGTATGAACAAATTGATAAGGCAGTATACAACAAATTGCGAAATTTGTCGGGTAAATAAATATGATAGACATCCCCCGAAGGTAAAGTTAGAGTTGACCCCCATTCCAAAATACCCTTGTGAGATTCTTCACATCGACATCTTCGAAATAAAAAATGAGAAATATTTGAGCTGCGTTGACAAGTTTTCTAAATTCGCCAAACTGTTTCACATTAGGAATAGATCGGCTATACATTTGCGGACAAAGCTCACGAAAGTTTTACATTATTTCACGGTACCGAAAATCTTGGTCACGGACAACGAAAGAAGCTTCGTCAGTCCAACAATCTCAAACTTCATCAGATCCTTAGGTATCGAATTATATCAGACACCCACTCAAAGAAGTGAAGTCAACGGACAAGTTGAAAGACTTCACTCCACTTTGCTAGAAATTTACCGTTGTTTGCAGAAAGAATTGACAAATATCTCGCCGAAGGAACTTTTATATATAGCCGTAGATCGGTACAACAACACGATCCACTCAGTAACAAAAAAGAAGCCAAGTGACGTGTTCTTTGATCGATCGGCTAGAATAAATTATCAATCCTTAACCAATTTCCGAGACAAAATTAACGGAGATGTCCGTGCCCTAATTGAGAATAACCAAGAAAAGCGCAACCTTCGGGTCAATTCTCGTAGAGAAGACCCAATACAATACGAAAGCGGCAATGCGATATACATTGCCAATAAACAAATTAAAAGCAAGCAAAAACCGCTCTATAAAAAAGAGTCGGTTGCAAAGAATAACAGAGTGACTGTTACCACAACCACCGGGAAAAGAATTCACAAGGCCCATATCAAGAGTTGCACCCCAAAAAAATTAAAATAATATAAAATATAAAAAAATAGACAATTAAAATATAAAGGAAATTTAATAAATTAATAAATATATATAGATACAACATAAAATACTATCAGCAATCTTGTATGCTGAAGTATGGTAAATCAATAAATCAATAAATAGTTTTTTATTGATCCATCACACTACTGTAAAAAAGTACCCAAGTCCCAACAAACATGGCAGATACTTGGCAAGAAGAAGCCGAGTATTGGGGCTCAACTCCCCGTTTGGGAACGACGGAATGGTACCAAAATATATAAAAAATATAAAAAATAAAATAATAAGAAAAAACTAATTTTAATTAAATAAATTATGTGCATAATTAGAATGCGTTACTCTACTGGACTTCCAGATAATTATCCTATATTTTGTAATATTAAAATACCTTATATTATGTCAAACAAAACTAACACTAATGCAGACGTTATATGCACAAATAAATTTATAAAAAAAAAAAAAAAAAAAAAAAATATATATATATATATACTAATTCAACTAATCCATTAGAACGTAAGAGTTTTAATCTAGAATTAAGAATCTTTCTGGAAAACTTATAAACGGAATTATATTAGCAAATTACAATGATATAACGATAATCTTAAATCTAAGTTGAACCCTATTTTGTAAATGGAATTAACAAATTTAAATTCAAGTTGAACAATTTTTTAATAAATATAATTAATAAGTTTAGATTCTAATCCACCTTAGTAAATATAAGCAGTGAACTTATACATTAGTTTACTCTATTTTAGCAAGAAATCACTACATAATCTTAACAGTAAAATTGAAATCAATTAAAATAGCATATAAGTTTTTCCTTTAATTAGACTATAGAAATCGTAATTCTGTAGGAAAACATGTAATTCTTTATAATAGTTGTTAAATCAAAATATTAGAAAATTAAGAATTCTAAAGTAAAAAGACATTAGTTGTCCATTGAATGATACAACTCAAATAATGAAAATCAATAGACTTAAGAATATAGATTTTAATTCTACCAACGTATGTTACTTAGTATTAAGCATTATTTTTCTATTAAATAAGGTTTCTATCGTGGCTGCTCCCGGTGCTTGGACTGAACATCTACGAATCAAGGGCACCGATCATCGCGATTAAGGAAGGGAAAGGATATATCACGGACAGTCACTTTAAACTAGTTCACACTATTAACCTGGAATTACTCGAACGGCTGGCAGAAGAGACGGTAGCTACAGCGGAAAATCTCACCGAAGACGCGAGCCAGAAGACAATTATTCGATTCCATGCGACGCAAATCGCTGAGCGAATTCGACTGCTCAGGGGGCATCAATCAAGGCGTGTACGCTCGATTGATTGGATTGGCTCGGCTTGGAAATGGGTAGCAGGAAGTCCTGACGCAGCTGACTGGAACAAAATTCTGAACAACGAACAAAAAATTATAGAAAACAATAACCAACAATACAGTATAAACGAGCGGCTCTTCGGCATAACGGAGGACATAATTCAAAGAATGAGCGCTGTGGCAGACAACTTTAATAATCAAATAAACTCCTCAAACGTCGATAGAATTGCGCAGAATGTCATTAATGAGTTATTAATCATCAAGGAGAAAGTTAATGAAATTGTTAGAGCATGCCAAATGGCCAAAAGTGGCATAATAAACAGCAATATACTTGACAGAGAAGAAATTAATCGGGTAATTGACGAAATGGAGAATCTACCTTATGAGAACGATATAGAAGCGCTTGAATATGGGAAACCGTCCATTTACACGAACGGGACGCTCTTGCTCTACGTACTTTCCATGCCAAAAATACGCGACTGTGAGTATAACTTGCTAGCGACGAGGGCCTCTATTCACAACAGGAAGCAGGTGGACCTAGATTTCGAAGAGATACTTCTTAATCACGAAGAGACGTATGGTGTCATTGGACAATGTTATTCCATCAACAATTCCACAGTCTGTGAGGAAAAGGCACTAAAAAAGCTCCCCGAAGATTCGTGCATTCCTAAGCTTCTCAAGGGTGGCCATGCAAATTGTACTTATCGTACGAATGCTGCACAGCTTACCGAGATGATAAAAGGCGATACGTTACTCTTATCAAACTTCGAGGGTGAGCTAAGCTTTGGCAACAATTCTAAACTCCTGAATGGAACATACGTTGTACAGCTGAATAACGAAACTATCAAGGTAGGAGGAAAAAAATTCTCCAGTCTTCAACTTACTGGCCTCCAGGTCCTGCCCCCACCTCTGACGAACATATCCAGTCAAGGCCACAAGATCGACGTGGAATATATCCATGCCCTGAGCATAGGAAACATCAACCATCTGAGGAGTCTTGCTACCAAATTTAAAGCTACCATGTTCACGGACTTCGCAATGTTCCTGCTCATACTTACGATAGGCTGGATAATTTGGCGAAAGATTACGAGCAAACTCAACCTCCCACCAATACATTCACCACCCCAAGGACAACCTACAGCTTAACATCGGATCTACGGGACGTAGATTTTTGGAGGGGGAGGAGTTAACACCAGCCGCGCATATATCTGCTATCGCAGCTACACGCGCACCGCCGCATTAGCCGCGTAATGCGATCCCGCGCGACGCAGACGTAACGCGATCGCATATGCGCGACCGTGGAACCTGCTAACGCTGCAGAACCGTTTCCTGCGATCCAGGTGCTGACGCAGCACACGTGCCGTGGTCACCGTGGGAGCGCTGCACTTAGTTTAGCTAGTTTAAGGTTTCTTTGTAGAATAAGACAAATTGTGCGGGCAGTTGGAATCGGGAATTCAAATAAATAACATCGCTTTGCGAGCCCGCCTAATTCTATCTTTTTTCTTGAACTCTCTCGAACGGCCAAGTCGTGGTCGTTCGAGATTAACTTTTTAGCGGAATCCTTCGGTGATTCCTTAACTTTTATTATTTATTATTTATTATTTATTATTTATTATTTATTATTTATTATTTATTATTTATTATTTATTATTTATTATTTATTATTTATTATTTATTATTTATTATTTATTATTTAATATTTATTATTTATTATTTATTATTTATTATTTATTATTTATTATTTATTATTTATTATTTATTATTTATTATTTATTATTTATTATTTATTATTTATTATTTATTATTTATTATTTATTATTTATTATTTATTATTTATTATTTATTATTTATTATTTATTATTTATTATTTATTATTTATTATTTATTATTTATTATTTATTATTTATTATTTATTATTTATTATTTATTATTTATTATTTATTATTTATTATTTATTATTTATTATTTATTATTTATTATTTATTATTTATTATTTATTATTTATTATTTATTATTTATTATTTATTATTTATTATTTATTATTTATTATTTATTATTTATTATTTGTTATTTATTATTTATTATTTATTATTTATTATTTATTATTTATTATTTATTATTTATTATTTATTATTTATTATTTATTATTTATTATTTATTATTTATTATTTATGATTTATGATTTATGATTTATTATTTATTATTTATTGCTTATTATTTATTATTTATAATTTATTATTTATTATTTATTTATTTATTTATTATTTATTTATTTATTTATTTATTATTTATTATTTATTTATTTATTTTATTTTATAAAAACAACAACAACGAACTAATTGAATGAAAACATCATTTAAACCATTTCTGATCCATTGTTACAACGCAGTTATATAAAATTCAACATTTCAGATCGAGTCCTGTAAACGCAGCCGAAGACCGGAGACCATTTGAATGATAAAATTTCTGAACCAAAATGTTTTTGAATGTTTTTTCATTTACACAACCTCACAAAAAGTTCGTTTTATTCAATTCGAACCTAAAAATATGCTTCATGAAAAATCTGTTGCTTCCGTGTATTACTGATTTTGTTTAATCCTTTCGACCCCGAATTTCACCCCTGTGTCCCTGGTATTTAAATCATGAAACACTTGCCTAATAAGTGTGCGCACAACAGTTGAAGTCGCCACGCCTCTTTGTTAGAGTTCTAGAGCTAGTTTACTTTTGAACAATTTTAGCTTAAAACGGGTTAAATAAATTTTGCATCAATATTTTTTAATTACAGACAAATTATTTCATATTTACGGAAAAATACAAAATTATCACTTTTTGCTTTTATTTAACCATTACTTAAGAAACAGCGCTTTGATCAAACGCGCCCAATTCGTAGACTTCAATTAGAACACAAACTTTCCCTGATATCGCTGCAAATTATCGGAAATTATTTTGGGGATAACAGTAAAATTTTTCTAATTTGCTTTGAATTCACATCTAAAAATATCAATTTGTTGGTGCCTACTTAAATTAAACCCATAAATCAATCGTAGCTTTTGCTATAAGATGACAAATAGGTGAAGTTGCTCTCAGGCAACTTTGGGGTCGAAAGGGTTAATATTGGTTGAACCATATGGCAACACTCTAAAATTAGAGTCCAGGAAAACAATGCTACAAAATTATTGTAAAATGGTGTTATTATGTTCATAGAAGACCCTATGTATAGAGTTTGTGGTCATTGGAAGCTGGGCAGCGGCACAGGAAGTGTTGCATCCTTTTCAATTCTACTCATCTTTGTGATTCCTACATACAATGCAGGACGAAGGGTATTTTTCTCAACACAATCGTGCTCCCTTAAAGTGATTCAATTCAGAAACAGGTCCCATAGATGGATATAGAAAATAGTACTTTGCCATATTTATTCAATTTCCTTACTGTCAATTTCCTTACTGTCAATTACCATGAACACAACAAATATCGGTCGTAATACAGAGTTGTTTTCCTTTACATCAGATAGTACAACATCTATTTTCGTCATTTCGTTTGTTGGAGCTCAAAATAGAGTAGCTTTATAATGCTGTACGCTGTGACATTTCTGGACTATCTGTAATTTCAGAGCAGCTGATTGCAGCGTTGTGAAGGAAGTTTAGCTATCCACAAAGATGAAGGTTGAAGTTTGTTGGTAATAATCTGTTATCTCGTATTAGTTCAGCTGGATTTAAAAGAAGAAGAATGTTAAAACTTGCACCCAGGGACCGTAACAGTTATAAGTTTTATTAAAAAAATCAATGTTCAAGAGATATTTTTTTACTTTCATTTAATGACTCAACAAATAACAGTTATTTTTTATTTATATTTTAAAAATCCTATAATAACAATTATTTTTGATTTTTTTATTAGTCCACAAATAACAATTTTTTCGATTTTTATTTTAGTTGTCCTATGATAACAATTATTGGTATTTTTTTTTTAAATAAAAATCAGTCAGTGACTTTTCTTTTTTAAGTCAACAATAAAAATCATTCAATGACTTTCATTTTTAAGTCGCAATATAAAAGTAATTTTTATTAATCGCAGTATACATTAAATATCGAAATTAATATATATTCTTGATCGACTCAACAAGTCCTGACTTGACAATTCTGTTTACTGGGAAAATCACAACTTTTGCATGCATTATTTTTTAGTTTTTCCATAAAAATTACAAAAAAAAAGTTTATTGCGAAGTTTGATTCTCAGTGCGATAAGAATTGTATTGGTATATTTCATTTATTTCATATATTTCCTTCATAGTAATTTTTTCAGATATAGTTTTCATAAATAACTGTTATTTCCGGTTCCTGCTTGCAGCGTAAAAAGTAGCTGAGCGCGTTTCAATATCCAATATTGAGACAGTTAACCCTGATATGATTTTAACTAACGTTCAATTGAAGCCCCAAAAAAAAACTATCTACGCCTCTGATTGTTTGAAAATTGAACGCAAATGCACATAGCCTAGCAAATAGCCTAAAAGTATGCAACGTCATTGATTAATGCATTGGAATGAAATGTGAATTTTAATGTGAATGCGAACGCTGTGATTTATGTCGCTTTAGCTGTACGATTCGGTCAATAGCTTTGACTTGCTATAAAGTAGCGAGGAGGGGGAAGCGCAGTGGTGGCCCTGCAAGCGCTGGAACTGTGTTATGATGATTGATAAAAATGCCAAGCGAGTGCATTAATCTAAATGAGAAAACAATGGCCGCAACTGGCAATCATATCAACTCGCCCATAACATGTGAAAATGTATATGTGTGTGTGTGTGCGTGTGTGATGAGAGGCACATATAGTCACCTATGTACAGTAGTGCAGCCGCTGATTTAGTTTCAACTATGTTGTGCGCTTGGCTTTTCGATTTTGTGTCTGTCTATTGGTGGCGCCAGCTGCCAGCCCGGCTGCCTGCATGTGTATGCGCCGCATTGTATGTGTGTATGCATATGTGTGCATGTGCGCGCGCATTAATCCACTTTGGCATTTTCCCCGTAAATTAATCGTCATTGTATGAACACCAAAGGCAACCAACAATAACAACTATTAACTAACGAACAACAATGCACACACACGCACACACATACACATAACAACATATGTATACGTATCTCTATATAAGCATAAATGTAGCCATGCAACGTTTCAGCATAGAATGTGAACATAATTCCCCAAAATACACACACACACATACTAAGCCATACTAATACAAATACAAACAAAAGTATGAGCGCGCATTAGCATTGCCAGCGGCATTAACATTCATGCCATAGCCAAAAACGCCACCAACCATCCGTTCACAAATACACACACACATATGTAGTTGCAAACACACCCACACACCAACACAAATACAAATCCAAACACACAGCCAGAGTCAAGTACAACTACATATTTATGTGTGGGCTTGTTGCTGGCAGCGCATAAATGACTGACAGCTGGATGAACTCTCGATTCGGTACGAACCGGGATAACCGTGCAGAAACAACAGCAAACAACAGACAGTTAGACAGATGAACCGATTGCGATTGTCAGGACCTGTCGCCACCAAGAATTCAGGCGCTGGCGGCAGTGCGCTGCTGTTTACATGCACATATGTGTGTACTATATAAACACATACATATGCATTGTACTTGGATATCATCATCACACACACACACATATATCCACGTGTCATTAATGATGTCTGCATTTTGTGGGATTTCTCTCGTTTCGTTTTGCTCAGTCACCAATAATCTCGCTGTTAAGCTCTCCATGTTGTTGCTGTCGGTAGCACTGCTGTTTTTGTTGCAACAATATCACAATGACTCAACTTGTCATGTTCATCATGTCGTTCATTCATTTGCTGTTCGTTTTCTTTTCGATTTTCGATGATTCCTTCGCCCCACTTATTCGCGCGAGTTTTGTGTTTCACATTGCAGCCGCAAGTTGAGTTCTTCCTCTAGAGTTGGGGTTGATTTCGGCCTCTAGTCGAAGCTCAAAAAGGATCAATTGGCTCCAGCGAATTCTTTGTTGTCAGATTTGTTGCTTTCGTTATCAAAATATTTGTTGTTTTTAACATTAAACTTTAAAATGCAAACAAGGAACTGGTCCGATCAGATTCTAATTATCCCTTTCAGAGCAAGTGTGCACAATTGTTTGAGTGTTTTGAATCGAAAGATTTTCAGTTAACCTCAGCAATATTTTTTTTCATTTATTAAATTTTAAGATTTTCAGTTCGGTTGCTCAATGCAGGTGTACTTCGTTTCACTGGAATGTGCTCTAAAATAAAACATAATAAAATTCCTCAACGCAGCTCTAAACTAGTATTCACTTTATTTGCCATTTTACAATCTACTGTCTCTACACTTGTTACCAGTGGCGCACACAGGGGAGGGGTTTGGGGTTTAACCCGCCCCCCGAAATATCTTAAAGTTCGTACAGAAATTTAATTTATAACCGTCGCATATATATTCAATCATCAATATTCAATCATCAATAACACTACTCGACACAAAAAATGCACCTAAAAATAAAAGTGTTTTCTAGACTAGCTTTGGGCCGCTGAACACGAAACTGGAGGTCACAAAATTTTTGTAGGAAGCGTTTTCGAAAAAAGCTTTGAAAAACCAGGTTTTCCTCTGTTGCTTCAGTTATGAGCACATATGTATCTCGTTAACGAATCATCCAACAAACACAAGCTGTCCGTCGGTCAGAATAAAATACCTTAGCCTTTCCAGAGATATACAGACCGCCCAAAGCAGATGAGATTTGGAGAAATTACTGACGGTGAAAGTTGTAAAAAAGTGAATTTTTAACCATTTGAAAAAATCATAAATTTTCGAATGTTTTTCTTTATAAATAAAATAAATTATCTCCTTTGGTTTTAAAATCTAAGATGAAAGATATATTACACTACTCGACACGAAAAATGCTCCTAAAAATAAAAGTATTTTTAGACTAATCTTCGGCTGCTGAACACGAAACTGAAAATCAAAACATTTTCTTAAGAAGAGTTTTCGAAAAATCTTCGAAAAACACGGTTTTCCCCTCTTATTTCAGTTATGAGCACATATCTCGTAAACCAACGATCCGACTAACACAAGTGGCCCAGAATGTAATTAACTAACCTTTCCAACGATGTATAGATTGTCCAAATCAGATGAGATTTGGGGAAGTTACTGACGATGAAAGTTAAAAAAAAGTGAATTTTTTGACCATTTTAAAAAATTATACATTTTCGAATGGTTTTTTATAGATAAAAAAATGATCTCCTCAGGTTTTAAATTTTAGATGAAAGATATATTATTTGTGTAAATATTAAGCCTAACATCAATTGAATCGAAAGAAAAATGACAAAGTTATAAAGCACGGAGTGAAAACACTAACTTTTCATTTATTACACCGTGCGAACAAATTTTTTTATTTTTCCGAGGCCCATCCAAATGTTGATATAGACGTGAAACTTAAGGTCATTTATATTTAGTATCCTGGCATAGTCAGTTTTTCATTTTCTGACTCAAAGTCCTTTTCAAAGGACTTTAAAATTTTAAGGACATACACATTTCAAATATTTTTTCAAATATTTGCGGTTGTGCAATGATGAAGATATGGGTACCAGAGGAAAATTGTCTCCTTTTTACTAAATTTTCTATTTTGAACTCTCAGAACTTTGAAATAGAAAAAAAGTTAGATGTATGAATCTACAGACTGAGATCCAAAACATTTATGTTTTCCATACCTGAAAGCCATAAGTATGAAATTTTCGTTAGTTAGAGATGTGCACTGTAAATTAATTTCAAAAACCCGATTTTGGACAATTTGGAGTTGTGGCTGTTTTGTATTTAGTCACTTACATTGTTTACTGTTTTTTTCCTAATTCTTTAAACGATTTTTTGTTTACTGTTTTCCTCCTAATTATTTAAACTTTTTTATTTACTGTTTTTACTCCTAATTATTTAAACTTTTTTATTTACTGTTTTTCCTCCTAATTTTTTAAACTTTTTTGTTTTCTATTTTTTCTCCTAATTCTTTAAACGTTTTTATTTGGTTTTCTGGTTTTCCTCCTAATTTTTTAAACGTTTTTTTCATTTACTGTTTTCCTTCCAAATTACTTAAACTTTTTTATTTACTGTTTTTCCTCCTAATTATTTAAACTTTTTTATTTACTGTTTTTCCTCCTAATTTTTTAAACTTTTTTGTTTTCTATTTTTTCTCCTAATTCTTTAAACGTTTTTATTTGGTTTTCTGGTTTTCCTCCTAATTTTTTAAACGTTTTTTTCATTTACTGTTTTCCTTCCAAATTACTTAAACTTTTTTCTTTACTGTTTTTCCTCTTAATTATTTAAACGTTTTTTTATTTACTGTTTTTCCTCCTAATTACTTAAACTTTTTTATTTACTGTTTTTCCTCCAAATTCTTTAAACGGTTTTTTGTTTTCTGTTTTTCCTCCAAATTATTTAAACGTTTTTTTATTTACTGTTTTTCCTCCTAATTATTTAAACATTTTTATTTAATTTTTTGCTCTGCAACCAACTAAACAGTTTTAATTCCTGAACGAAAATTTTTCAGATATACTTTTACATATTTGCCTACAACCATATTTTTTTAGTTTCTTTCCTGTGTCATTCTTTCAAATATCAATGAATTCCTATATTTCAATTACTCACATGTTCACTTCTTTCTTTTCGTAACTTTGGTTTTCATATCATTGGTCTCTTTTTATTTCCTATTTTTGGTTATCAATCTTCGTATTTTTTCCATTCAGTAACTCTAATTCTTCCTATTTTTCCCTGCCTGCTACTCGTTCGAAACCTTTGGCTTGAGTTGTCCAGTTTCCAATCTTCTGGGGCTTCGTTTTAATGTATGTGTGTGTGTGTGTGTGTGTCCCACACCACTCAACGCGAGGCTCCTTTGTATGCGGCCACACGCCTCTCCCCACCCCTTTCTTCTGCACAACAATGTCAGCATTTACTCATTTGTGTGCGTTGATGTTCGGCACTTGGGTTGTTATTGTCACTCATTGTTGTTGTAATATTTGCCTTTGTCAGAATGTTTGTCTTTCTCATTGTTGCTGTTGTTGTTGCGGTTATTATTGTCATTCAATTTTTGTTGCCATTGCGCCTGTCAGTATGCTTCGATTCCAATCATCACGTCACATAAACTCCGACATGTGCGAGTCAGTAGGCAACTGTACAGCAGGGACGAGGTCTTGGAGCGTCACGGAATCGTCTCGAGCGAGCGACTACGGCGCTCACTCATTCATTCGACATGGCACTGGCTGAACTCATAAACAATTCAAATTTTAATCAACTTCGGTTAGTTTGATTTTGGGCGCATTTTCACTCGCACACGACTGCTTTGTTTTGTTGGTGTCATGGTAGCTATGTCAGTTTTGCTGGCTTTCATGGCAATTGTGAAAATATGAAATTGACTCCAGCTGCTTTGTTGTGGGAGCCGGTCTACATGCTCGGATATGGCACACGTCCCGTAGTGAACGGGAGCGACGAAAGTTGTAAACTGTTCCTTGTGCCTTGGAGGCATAACGTGCCACATGTTGTCTTTGATACATTTACAATAAACAACAACAACAACTATAATTACAAAAACCAAGTGGCCAGTTTGTTTTGTATTGGTTCGCTTTTGGAAACTAGTACGTAATCAAATTATGGACAGGTGCATGAGTGAGAGGGGGCGAATAATTGAGATGGGCGGCTGTCGAACGATGGAAAGAAACATTTGGCAATTGAAATAGTTCAGCCTGTTTGCTTTTTGCTGGCCATGTATGAATGTGCATTGCCATAGCTGAATAACAGAATTGTTGCGTATATTTCGAATTTCATTGGTAAATAGTCACTGGGCGAAATGCTTTCATTACATGGGCTTCTGTTCAGGTATTCGTTTATTTGCCGGCTACAGAATGCTTGGGCAATTTTTAATGATCAATGCACTGCATGTAGACAAACACAATATTTGCCTCATACTGAATATTACAGCAGAATAAAAACAAAAATGTGAATTAGATCGAATAAATGTATTAATGCAATTAAGGTAAAAACTATGCATGCAAAGTTGGATATTTGCTGGATTCAAGGGATTGCGCTGGTAGAGAGTAGTAGAACTACTAAAAATAAAACTTTAATCTGGGCATATCGACAGAAAAATAAAACTTTTGGCATGAGAGAAAAATGCAAATATTTACCAATCTAGAATCTTAGAAAAATCGATTGTTATTTTTCAGTTTAAACAATATTTTGGGGTCATAGAAACAGTATCCAGTTAATTATTCAGGGGTACCCAGTCCGAGCCTCAATTGGCTCACTTGACTCAGAACCACATCACTGTGGTTCACTTAGGCTCAACTACAACGAACACAAACAAATTCGCTATCTTGTGGTAAGTTTTTTTCTCATAAACCTTTTTTGGGTCAAAGCATTCTTTGTCTTTTCGAGAATAATGTTGCCATCATTACTCACTAAAATATTCCTTGGGCTTTGCTGATATAGAGAACAAATTTTTAAAAGGTTCAATATATTGAAAAGTAAGCCGGCCTCGATAGTCCAGCGGGTAGCTCGCTGGCTTCTCATACCAGAGGCCCTAGGTTCGATTCCTAGTTTAGGCTGATGAAATTACTACTTCTATCGCTGTCCACTTGAAGCAGATGAGAATTTCAAGAATCGCACAAGTGCGGTCTTGGCAGGCAATGGCAAAAACCTCCAAGTGTGAAAGAAAAAACTACCAACCGCCGCACAGTGCTTCGACTCCATACAAAATTGAGGCAAAAATAGAAGGAGTACTTGAAATTCGCTGAAAATTTGCAATCTAAGTCATTTTGGGCTGCTGACTTCAAACATTTTGTTTATTTCCAAAAAAAATATATATACGTTTATTTTATCATCACTGAGCCCAAACCGCTCGAGCTATAATGATGAAATTTGGTCAAAAGTTGTATTTTAAAAAGGAGCGATTTTAAAAACGTCGACCTTGAAAGGGGGGAAAGGCGGTGGTGAAGCTTATATGGATGGGCGTTGGTTTTTGGTCGGATTGTTTTAAAATCATTTTTTTTTATATCCTTAGAGCTTAACATGGAGATGACACAGCCATGAGGATGCAATGCAGCTCTGCGAGACTATTATAAAAATTATCCTTCAAAATTGGCCACTTCCACCAACTAACCAACCATCCCTCAAAATTAGATATTCCTCCTTTTTTTAGAATATATTTGCATTAAATCACATTTTAGCAAACAAATTCCATAATAATAAAAAAATGGATAATATGGCTCATAATGGGTTAACTGGCCAATGGCCAAACCTATTTTTACAAAAAACCTTCATAATTCGCGACATTGACTTGGTTACACAATTTGGTCGCAATTTTAACTCAAGCGATTTCTGTAAAAAAAATAACATTAGTAGTTCCGAAAAAATTGAATATTTTCCAAAGGCGCAAAACGACGCAGAATTTTGTTTGCGGATTTAAGAGAGGAAAGTCCATTTAAAAAAGTCGTAAAAAGGATTTACGCGAGTTCACGTCATTCAATTTTAATTGCCTTTCTAAATTTGGTTATTTTTCATTTTCATTGATAAAAAACAATATTTTTGAAAATTCGTAAAAAAACTATTTATGCCAAACAAAAAGACCGATCAGGGGTCCCACTTCTATCAATGTAGTTTTAATATTAAAAGAAATTGGTAGCCTATCTACAACAATACATTTTCTACCATTTTTTTATACAAGTACCTAAATATTATTTTTGCTCTCCTTCATTTTGTTAAAATATATCCCACTTTGACAAGCTATATCTCCTAATCACGAAAATTTTTCGATAAATATTTCGGATCCAGCTTAATTAAACAATTATCTTTAACATGATACTACTTTCGTCAAAATCCGCGGTAATTTTTTTCTTATTTTTGTCCACTCTCGAAGCACTGTTCGGATTCGGCGTTAAACTGTACGTCCCCCCCTTTTCCACTCGTTTGAAATGTGTGTTGTACACATTTCGAAAACGGGTGAAATATTTGATATCACAATGGGCCTTTCAGGCCTTCGAGTGTTTCTCTTATAGAAGCAGCCACCATAACCTGACCTAACCTTGACGAAAGTAATATTTGTTTGTGTTTGTGTGGTTTCATACAAATTTCCTTTATTGTAAATTCTACTATTTATCATTGATTGGAATATTTTTATGAATTACCGGAAATATATATTTTCAGTCAAAGTTAGTTGTACAAAATATATTAAAACGACTCAAACGAATTTTACTAACAAATTCAAGAAATTACACCGAATATAAGAGTTAATATCGAATCAAATACATTAAAATAATAAAATAAGAGCTAATAAAGCCAACATTTGTGTCAGTTGTCCATTCGCCAAACAACGAATTCCGCTATGGACTTTGATGAAATGCTATTGTGACGAGCAGGAATTTGTCGCCAGCAGCAGCATTGCATACTTTAAGGGGCATAGTAATTTCTGGAATGTTTGAAATAAAGCAACGCTCTGGGCAGACAAGTATAAAAGGCAGCTGGGAAATGGTTTGGTTTTGACAAGCAACAGTGCAACAATGAGTGGAAAAGCGAAGTGAAAGTAAACTGACTAGTGAATCAGTGAAGTGAAAGTGGACTGACTGTGGAAAATTGTAAATAAAGTGACTACAGTGATGAATTGCATTAAAGTATTTCAGTGTGTTTTATTTTGGCACAATTCAGCGATACGAACTACGCCTGCGTTGACCGGCAAAATTGATTTACATAACTCTACAAAGCCACGTATCTACTATAGATATCCACTTTAGAGTTTTTTTTCGTTGAGCTAGAGAAAACTTTTGTGTAGAGCGAAGTAGAAGAGTTTATACCCCGTATGGCTCTACACTAGAGCACTACATCCACTCTACGGTAGAGTTCTCTCGCCTAAAACACTCTACAGACACAATATTTGTGTATGTGTGGCAGTGTTGCCAGATCAGGAGATTTCCTCCTAGATTTAGGAGATTTTTGGCCTTTTAGAAGAACTTTTAGGAGGAAGAATTGTTTAGGAGAAAGTTTAGGAGATTTATATTTATGTTAGGGGATTTTTCGGATCCTTAGTGGATTTTTGGATAACGAAGTATGATGTATTGGGAACACTGGCAACAAAATATATTTTGGCAACTATTTTAATAGTCAAAGCACCCTATCGTTCTCACTTATTGCTGTCACAATGAAATCCCGCCAAAAATGATACTTTTTGTTTAATTCATTTGAAAATGAATAAAAAAAGGCTGCATTAAAAAAATTGTATACTTATATAGGTATTTTTCGTAGCCGGTGAACGCTAGAATGACATTGCTGCTCGAAAGGAGTTGCGGTGGGCGCCAGTAGCAAAAGTTGTTGATAGAAGTTATCTACTTGCTGCAAAGCAAGTAGTTGTACTTTGCAAAGAAAATTATTAGAAATCGAGTTAGCAATGAAAATTAAATCGAGTAAGCAATGAAAATGAAATTAAGTAAGCAATGAATTGGGGCATAGAGATTCAGTCATTGTGAAATTGTAGAGCGAGCAGGTGGCCCACCGGAACCCCTTGAAGAAGTAGCATGGACGCGACGTATTTATTTTTTTATGAGAAGTTTAATTCCTTTAAAATGACGCAAATTATAAAAAAATTTTAGGAGGTTTTTTTTAACTATTGCGAAGAAATTTCAGTATTTTCTTAAGATTTAGGAGAAAGTCATTTCAGGTATCTGGCAACACTGATGTGCGGTAAAGCTCGCATCAACTCTAGTTTTTCGCTCTACGGTAGAGTTATTTCCGCTCTGGTTAATAAACATTTTTTTTAATTCGAGAGAAAATAAAACGGTGGGATCAACCCATTTTATACGATAAGTCATTTTTTTTAAATTTTCATTTATTTAGTTAAATCTGTGGTCAAAAGCAATAACCGCCTAAGTCGAAAATTGCTGTTTCGAGCAATCTCGTTTTAAAGTTTTAGCGCGTAGTGTGTTCATTATGACTTAAGGGGTTAGGTCCACTCACACGGGTAAAAATAATTCATAAAAATCTTATGAACGGCGTTCATAAACCTTTATTTTGAACTTTTTATGAAAAATGCATAAATTTTTTGATTTTTTTCATAAAATGTATGAAACAGTATATACATGTTTATGAACGCGTTCATAAAATTTGTGAAACTTCGTTCATAAACCATTTCTTAAAAGCGGAATCTCACATTTTTGGTTCGGGTACGAGCCGAGCGGGCAGGCTACCTTTATTTTGAACTTTTTATGAAACATTCATACATTTTTTGATTTTTTTCATAACCTTTATGAATCAGTTTTTTAATACGTTCATAAAGTTTCTGAAATTCGTTCCTAAACCATTCGTTCGGCCACGCCGAATCCGAATGGCGATTGGCAGTTTTTTCTTTCACACTTGGTGCGATTCTTGTAATTCTCATCTGCTTTATGTGGTTAGCGATATAAGTAGATGAGCGTCTAGCGCCTCGGTATGAGAAGCCAGCGCGCTACCCGAGACAGGTAGGCGAGACAGGTAAGTCGAATTCAATTAAATAAATTCTTTATATTATTTTATTTATTTTTATATTATTGTATTGCTATTAATTGTCAATTTCTTTTTAGCAGTCAAAGATGCGGGTGGCGGCCATATGCTGCTGTTATAAAACGAAAATGTATTGAATTTGTTTATCATTATTAAAAAATTAATTATTGATATTTATAATTAATAAACAAAATATACCAATGTTTTCAATTTGTAGGGATTTTGAATTTCAGGAATTTTTCTTATGAAAAAATCAAACATTTTATGAATTTCGATCATAAACGTTTGGGTTTATGAACAAGGCTTATGAAAGCGTTCATAGGGTTTATGAACGCATTCATGAGCGTTCGGGTCACCCGAAGGCTTATGAAAGCATTCATAAACTTTTGTGAATACATTCATAATTTTTATGAACGCATTCATGAGCGTTCGGGTCACCCGAAGGTTTATGAATGCATTCATAAACTTTTTATGAACGCGTTCACTGGTTCAAAAACTATGAATATGTTCATACAGTTTATGCAAAAATTCACAAATTTTTTGAACGTTTTTCGTTCCGTGCATGATTTTCAAAAAATCGATTTTTTTTTATTACATTTTCTAAAAGTATAACATTTCAAAAGTATTCCCTGAAATTTTTAGATCAATCGGATTATTATTCGCCGAGATGTACTACATTGAAATACATCTCTATTGTATAATTTTGAAAGATTTTAACTATACTCAAAACTTTAAACGCGTTTTTCTCGGAACCACGTTTTCGAAGTCGGTGATCACTGTAACTCGAAAACGGCTGTATTGATCCTCTTGAAATTTTAACGACTTATTTTACATATAATTGTCCTCCGGATGGACGAAGGATTTTTTTGTACGATGAAATTTTTTTTTTTATAGCCGAAAAAGTGACGAAAATTTGGGTAAAAAAAAAATGTTGACTTTGAACGTCCGCCATGTTGTGACAAATCAAAATATGAACAAACCCTTCGTCCATCCGGAGCATTAACTGATTTACTAAAGATCCCCGTTCGTTTTTTTGGTTTCAGATGATCCAGACTGCTGCAATCGTGATCACCGCAAAACGTCTTTTTTTTTTGGTGTCTCAGCAAATTTACTATATCTCTTAATATTATAGACATTTTGACATGAAAATTTTTTTGTAACTTCTTGAAATGTGTATCTTTAATGTAAAAAAAGATTTATTCATAAATAATAAAACCCGTCTTCAGAAAAAATTTGCAAAAAAGCGTTCTTTTTTTGCCTTACAAGTGGACCTAACCCCTTAAGCGAATAGGTTTTTATTAATAACTTTTTACAAACTCCCCGATTCTACACAAACGTAGAGCACAGTCAAGGGAACATGGTGGCATCCATAACTCAATTTCTTCTTAAGTCGACTTAAGCGGTTATTATTTTTGACCACAGAAATGTTTGACTCACTCAAAAAAAATTGTCACGACTCTGAAATGAAGTGAAATATGAACGATCTTACTCTACCCTATAACTCTAACATAGAGAAAAATTTGTCTACAGTGTTCATAATCGGTAGAGCTCTACACGAAATTTCTCTACATCAGCTCTACGTAGAGCGGTAAAGTGGTAGAGTCCCTTTGCAGTGGATACACAACAAGCAGAGTCTCTACGTTCTACACTCTACTGAAGAAACTCTATAGTGGACATTTAGCTTAAAGATATATGTGACAAACCTTAAGTCCGATTTGTTGTTATCAAAACGAACCGTTGCAAAAAAAAAATGATTCCTAATCGCTTCCTAAAAGAAAGTTGTCCGTGTCTGTTACTATTTTTTATGGCCAAAATAAATACAAAAGCGGAAAATATTTTTTTTTTTAATTTTACCGTGTGACCCTATGTAATAATACAATTTCAATTGTTTGAAATGTGTTTTCAACACGGTTTTTCAACATGTGTTATAATACATATTTCAAACGGATTTTCATACATTCACATTCTTGTGAATT
Organism: Melieria picta; assembly: GCA_964056695.1. Classification (NCBI taxonomy): domain Eukaryota; kingdom Metazoa; phylum Arthropoda; class Insecta; order Diptera; family Ulidiidae; genus Melieria; species Melieria picta. The sequence continues at coordinate 45,004,342 of OZ057399.1, forward strand.
GCGATCAAAGTAGACGAGTACTTAACCAGCTCGAACTAGGAGTCGAACCTAGAACCTCTGGTACAAACAGCCAGCGAGTTAGTAGCTGGATTATCCAAGCCGGCTATAGGACCAGGTGCACCATTTGTTGTGTCCAGCCGATTAACCCTTTCGCTATTTTGTTGCCATATGGCAACATGCGACTTTGTGGACGTCTGCATCCTCTACGGTTTCAAGAATACTACTGTGTACAAAGAATACCCGGAATTTGTTTATAATTCAAAAAATCTTTATTTATTCTTCCAAATCAATTTCATCGCCTTCAAAGTAGTCCCCCCCCGATGCAATGCACTTATGCCACCGGACTTTCCAATCTTCGAAACATGCCAAATAGTCACCTTCCGGTATGGCCTTCAATGCGCGCGGCGATTCACGTTGAATCTCTTCAATCGATTCAAAACGGTGTCCTCGAAGTGGTCTTTTGAGTTTGGAGAATAGCCAGAAGTCACAAGGAGCTAAATCAGGCGAATACGGTGGCTGTGGAACGATATGAGTTGGCGAAATGCTCACGAAGAACCAATGCCGTGTGAGATGGTGCATTATCGTGATGCAAAAACCAAGAGTTGTCTCTCCATAAATCCGGCCTCTTTTTGCGAATAGCTTCACGCAAACGACGCATAACGCTCAAGTAATATTCCTTGTTGACAGTTTGGCCCGGCGGAAGGAACTCATAATGCACAACACCACGATAATCGAAGAAATCGAATTCCGGGTATTCTTTGTACACAGTAGTATATTTTTTGTTGGTCCTTAGAATAGTTTGAAGTTTTAGAAAAAATACGAAATTAATAAACTGAATATTTAAGTTTAAAGAAGAGAAGTATACACGTTTTTTTAATGGTATATCTCGACATAGTAAAGGAAGAAGAAGCAGAAAAATTAGATAACGTTTTAATTTGACGTTTTCTTTCAATTTAGATACTTTTTTTTTAATTTTGGCTGAAGTAAAAGAATAAATATTCAAATTTTCGTTATGCGTAAAAAGTTGTATGCTTAAGTAATTATTACAGCCACAACGATGTGGTTGCTCTCATAGAAAAACACTCTAAAATACAGGGTCCGAGTAAAAAAAAAAAATTTCTTATGGAATATTGCTAATATAACCACATACATAGAAGCCTAAAACGTAAAATTAAAAATTTCAACTTTCCCCAGTAAAAATCTGTAGCGAAAGGGTTAATGGGCCATTTTGTATCGACAGTTATCCTTGAACCCTTAAATAGTGCTTCGAGCATTGACTTATAAAAAACCCCTAAAGAGGCTAAATTGTACAACGTTAGCAGCCAGTTGAAGTCTCCGAAGAGTTTTCAATCAATTCAAATCGGCTTGTTTACTACTGAGTCCCTACAGCTCACAATGAGCTTTGATGTTGTAAAGTTGCAAATCCGTATACAACTTGTGAGCCTAATACCATTTGAAACAATACTTTTCACCCAAAATTTTTTTAACCCTCAAATGCCTGAATTATTTTCACGTTTGCTAAATAAACATGGGTTTTCCTTTTTAACACAGAAAACCACTGAAAAGTGAATTAAATATTAATAAACTACTAAATATTAGCAAACAGATTTCCAATGTGGTTGTCGTTTCAAAATATTATATCGGGGTTTAATTTGAAGATATACACAAATATGTTAGTGTGCCGTAAGGCATCAATATGCATTTGAGGGTTAACAAACTGATACTTGGGTGGGTTAAAGACTCACCTTGCGTGTCAGTGTTGAGTTGTATTTGCAAAAAAAATTTCCGCCAAAATTCTTCTTCTAAGAAACTCTCAGTTCGCAACGCACAGACCATTTATTACAATTTTTTTTAATTTTTAAAATAGTATCATAAAATATTTAAGGTTTCCTGTTGCACATTCGTATGCTTCTGTCCGTTCGTTTTATTTTCTTTGATGTTATCTACTTATTTAACTTCCTTTGCTGTTTAGTTTCAAAGCATTCCGTTCATTAAAAACTTAATTATGGAAGAATAGAATAATTAAAAAAAATGTTTACCTATCATTTAACTTTGATTGCCTTCGACTTCCACTTTTGTGTTCATATTTTAGCGGAAATTTTGCTTATCATATGTAAATGTTGCTCTTTCAAAGCATAAACAACATGAATGTTTCAGTTAAAATTAAATATGCAGACTTTCTCCTCTCACATTCAACGCAATTAATCAGCGCGCACACACAACACCCGACAAAACAATGAACAAGAAAAATCATGGCCCACTGCCGCGTCGGCTCAGATAGTGCAGTAAATCTTCCAGGTGCACGCCAACTGGCACTAAACTCTTCAAGAAAAGTCTTTCTCGGGCGCCTCTAACGTTGGCACATCCTGTGCTCTCGCGCGCTTTTATCACCTTTTATGCTGCAGACATTTTTTGTTCGCTTAACGCGCTCGCCTCGCCGTTGCGCCGGCCACCTTATCAGGGCAAATAAATTTTCACATTTTAACCATTAATTTATCTTAATTTACCATTTCTCATGCTTTATTGCTTCGCTGCTTTCGGCGGCTGCAATGCGGCGGCAGAGCGCACCCTTTCCGCAATCGCCGGCCAGTGTATCCAGTCCACTATACGCGCAACAGACACGCAAGTACGCACACACACACACACACCAGCGCCTGCTTTAAGGACTCCCTGCGTCAGCTGCCTTGTCTGTCTGACTGTCCGCGCCGCTGTCTGTTGGTCTCTTACGTGTACACCTGTCCCTTTGCATTTTGACTTGACTGCATCATAAATTCTCAAACGAACCCCATTACCATACTAGCAACAACAACATTAACAAATCCTGTTAGTGCAATAGCAACAACAAGGAGTACCTTTTATATGCGCACATGAAACGCGCCGCTCAGTCGTTCACTGCTCTGCGACTGGTTAATTGCAGCCGCGTTCATCGCGCAAACATTGCCCTCTTTTATGGCCTCGAACGGTTTGCAGCTGCTCCGAGTTATCGACCATATATCTGCCGCATTCTGCATTGATTAGTGCGATTTCGTGCTTCGTTTGTTTCACTGTGTCAGCGCTTCCGCTGGGCACCTCATAGAAAGCGACCGAAAGCAGCCGCTACTTTTTTAAGATTTATTTCCTGGTAAACAAGCTCGTTAATCTCAATATTTGCCCGGCGATACGTCATGGCTGCCCGCCGCGCGCCGCGATGCCTTCGCATCGACCGCAGCGCTGGTGGGTGGTCCGAGGTGTAAATAGTCTGCGCGCCCCGCAATTTGTGCTCACCTGTTGGCCATACAAAGTGGAAGTGAGAAGCAATTCTCTTTTCTTCGGTAGTTCGAGTCATTAATTTGGTTTGTTTTCAATTCAGTTTCGGCTTTTCCAAATTTTATTGCCATAAATTAAATTCATTCTTACACAGCACAACAGACGCAAAGGTGAAGTGTGATGTGCGCAAAAGTGTGCTTGACAAATGTTTCTGTTATGTCTGTACCAGCATTTCATTGCAAAGGGTCGTAGTTTTCGGCATTGTCATCCACTCTTCGCCTCACCTCCTTTCACTCTCACATAGATGCAATGTATATATATATATATATATGTATGTGTGTGTATCCCTTTCAGGACATGTTGAAATAGAGCAAAATGAGCTAGCAGCTGAAGTAGCTTACAGCGGGTCAAAATAGGTGTTTCCGTGAAGCGGAACCTATTGGATTGAATTAAGCAATTTGCCTGTCAAATGTCTGGTTGACATTAGATAATCTCGAGACAATACTGATGATTTTTTGGAACTTTCAACTGTATACAATCTCGATTGACTATAAAGAAACCATTATGCAGTTTAGTCAAGAAGGTTCTAAGACTAAATTGAAGAACTCTGAGATGGCTGACTGCATTAATTTTGAGGCATGGAAACCTTAGGAGATACCAAGCACTGTTCAGTTCACCTGAAGAAGTTACGTACAGATTATGTTTAAAGGACGAGGAGGAGCACACATAGTGTTTAAGTGTCCCTAGAAGAGCTTACGGATAGGATAGAAGAAGAAGGTCTGGCATTTGCCATAAGAGCTTCTTAAGAGAAGGAAGTAGATCCCGTGATAAGGTAGATCCATATCAGTAAGTAGGTCAGTAAGACCTACGTGTGCTCTGGCGGTCCGTTGCTTACTCTTCCGCCACTACCAGCTGGGTAGACCAGGTAGCGGGGTTGGAAAAACTGGAGGAATGTAACTAGACCTCCTCGTGGTAGCCGCTGGAAACAGCCACCGGGGTATGGTCTTGTCTCTACCCTGTGTGACTGGCAAACTAGTAACTTCCTATCTCCAATTACCCATACCCGGCATTCTCTCTGTTGTCTGTCTCTGGATGTTATGCGACCCGTGTCCATTGGATAGTTTGCAGCCAGGGTATATACCGGCTGTATCATCACGGAGCCTACCCGATACCTGTCCAACTCGGGTAGTATATTGGACTTCCCATGGGGATCTGTCATGGGTGACCTATTTTCCCCACAATTTGAATAGGCCACCGAAAAGCCTCGTCGAAGTAGGTGGCCGAAAAAATCAGATGAAATTACTTGTCTCGGACGGTCGCACGTCGGACAGATTGACGCCACTAATCAGCATACTGCTGAATTGATGACAAGCGGTTGGAGAGACGAAGCGACTAGTAGTAGGGGGAACAGTGAATGTTCTCATGCGAGCGTGACCACCGCGTCAACTATTGCAATTGAGGGGCACCATCGTTTGGCGTATCCGCGCTGGTAGAAGCTACCGAGGCCATCTCTCTTAGGAGAAAGCGGCTAACGACTTCTCAAAAGAAGTGAAGAAGGCGGCTAATGGCATCGGGTAAGTCATACGATGAGGCTCATAAGACTGCTTTGGAAGATTCCACAAAGACGGGCGAAACCGATGGCTGCAGCAGCGATCAACGTCGGAATTCTACCATACGAATGCCCAGCTGTCCACCTGAGCTTGGGGGATCAGAAAGCGATCGGAGAGCTCATCAAGGAGGAGCTATGGAAGCTCCCCGTTAATGCACCTCAGATCAGGTTCCTGGGCTGCTTGTTCGGCCACGATGGATTATTGTAAATGAGGCATCGGAAACTGGCTGAGGGAAGTTATGTCGAAAACCCAGCTGCCAGGAATTAAGGTGAAACTGGTGGAGGGAACTGAAAAACCCAAACCCAGTGTGGCCACCGCATTCTTCCCTGACTGCTCAGTTCTTGCCGAGGATATTCTTCGAATGCTTCGTACGCAGCACCGTTCACTAACAACAGGAAACTGAAAGGTACTGAACAGTACCTGTACAGTTCTGTTGCGGTACCGGGAATAACGTTGACATTGGCCACCGACGAAACTCCAGTGTGTCAGGTCTCTGAACTGAAGGGCCTTCGCTTCTTTGAGTTGGGGAAGTTCTTTAAAATCACGGACTTCTTGGACAGTATTGGGGGAAATGAATTCCTCCAACAAGGAGTAAGGGATTCGACACAATAGTTCTTATTGGACGCAGTGTCTCGGACGGCCGTTGCTCGACTCCCATACCTAATCTACTCTAATCTAAGTGTGCTATAATTCTAAAGCTTTTACGTCTACCATTCCTATCTAGGAACCTACTCAGGATAACACGCGACATGGCAAAAATTCGCGTATCCATGAAAACTCCCAACAATATACAATAATAGCATAAAAAAGGCGGCCAACATTTACGACTGACTTTTTTATAGCTAAATCCAAACAAGGGAACAAGGGGGCATCCCTTAGGTGGTTTGCTGGGCCAATCTGCCGGCAATATTAACAGGAAATGTTTTTGGCGCATAGATATCCGGCATGCAAAAGGACATGGGTTCGTCAATTATTTAAAGATTTACAAGTCTGTCAGAGTGATCTGATTTTACCAGAACAACGAAATGGAGTCAGAGTTACTGCTATGTATTTAATTTGGAAATTGGGAAATGTATAGGTGGGGTGTTCCCATGAATATTACTCGAAGTACACGTTTCTTGGGAATCAGACAACTGTTATTAAAATTCCAGCACTACATAAAGGGAGATCGAGTTGTCTTTGGAAAAAAATCGATTTATTAGAGCAACGAGTCTATTCAAGTTTATTTCGAGTTTGTTTGTGCAATCAGAGAGAATCATTTACCGAATATGCAATGCCAACTGATTACTAAGAACATGCGATTTCTTTCTTTGGAGTCTTGTAAAATCTCTTGTCTATGCGAGAAAACCACAAACAATTCCGAGATCCAGCGCGTCATCAGTGACATGGAACCTCAACATTCTCAAAATTTCATCCAAACTCTAAAAATGGCTTGTGAACTATTTGGCGTAAACTTTCCATACTTAATTAGAGTTTGTCCACTTTACACTGCAATGAAAATATCAAAACTCGCTCAATAAATATGGGTTTGATTTTTAAATTCAAGAAGTGTGTTCCATAAAATGCATAAAAATTTACTAATGGGCACCAAAGATTCATTCGTCAGTTTTCTGTCGCCTATTTCATTGGATTTGGCTTTCCACTGACCTGGCCGCACATTGGCAACGGGCTGAACTTTTACAAAACCCTACACGATACAATCGCAGTTCTCGCATGCAAAAGAATCCAACTTCAAAGCCGAGTAGTCGAAAACTTTCAACTAAAACTTTTGCCTACACCTTAATTATCGGAAGTGGGAATCTTTTCGGCTTTCAGTGCAACACCCGCTGCCACCTTATCGGGTGCGCCACACCCTTTTGGCACTTTTAATTGTTCGGGGGCGAGTTTTGAATAAGTGAAGTTTTGATAAATGAAATCTTACAAATTGGAACAGGTGGCATAACATCTACGTGCAAAAGGCCGCATATATGGAAAGAGGGGGAGATATAGATATAGATAAGAAGAAGAAGAAGCAACAAGGAGCAGAAGAAGTTGCCGGCGTCGCACATTGGGAAAAAACCGGCAAAAACGCTAGCATCGCCTGTTTTGAGCTTTAGCATCTATAGTTTTTGCACTAGAGAACTGAAATTTCGTTATTATCTTTAGAATTCTTCAGAGAATTGTATGGTATAATTTTTTTTTATTTCCCCTACCAGGAGCTGGTACCCTACAGTCGGAAGTTAAGAGTTTTAAAAACATGCATGATCAGAAGCAAAACAAAAAAGTCAATATTTTGATAACTGATTCTCGTAGAAGATCAAAAATAAAGTTACACGTGTTTTAGCGTTTCTTAATTTGAGCACTTTTTCGCAGCACGGTTTATGGTTTCCGAATGTATAACGAAAAATTTAATAACTTCGGAAATAAAAAAGATAAAGGATTGAATTTTCGCATTACGGTTTCCCATAAGTAGAAGATGATTTATTCCAAAAATGAAAAAAATTCGCCCACGGCCACGCCTACTCTCCATACATACTTTATTTTTAACAATATTAAAATAGGCTAAAATTTTGTTGTCATGCATTAAAATGTTCTTTAGAGACACTCAGCCCACTTTTATAAAAGTACGCAAACTCTTTCTTAAAAAAATCTAAACTATTCATTCACTTTTATATAGCACGTAAAAGATTAACTACAAGTATAACTTTCCTCACTAAAAGTTAAAATAATCACTTATTATGTATCTCAATGGGTTAAAGAGGCATGTCACACCTATTTCCAGACAAAAATATCGGACGGTAAATATTTAAAAGTTCATATTTTGAAAAATATCTTTATATGGCAACCCTGTTAAAAAATGGGCAAACCACGCCCATTTTAGGCAATATGTTGTTCTCATGATTTCCAAAGTGTTTGTATGAAATTTCAGTTTCGTGTCCCAACTTTTTCGAAAGCTATTATGAATACCTTCCATCAGACAGACGAATTGGAAGACATATTAACAGACGGACAGAGATAAATCAATGCGATATATATTTACATATCTCAATTCTATATATTTAAATACATATTTATTCCTTTCAACACCAGCCGTGCTGTTTTTCATACGTTGTAGTTTTGCTCAGCAATTAAAAATATATCATTGCTCACCAGAACTGAGTACAAAAAGTGCTTGGGTTGGCATGCGAAAATTGCTCGCATTCACGCTGACGCAGGACTCCGCAGATAAGTTTAGTACCATCATTTAGCTGTATGTTCCACCTATTCAGTGTATAAGTATTTCGTGGAATGCTATGGAATCTCAAAAGTTACAGTCCATAGAAAATCCCGATTTTTCTAATTTTTATCAAAAAATGAGGCAAAGGTTAGATATGCTTTTTTCTGTCAAAATAAATATTTCTGAAATAAAATTTTTTGATACATTAATTACTTAAATATCATAACCCCACATGAGAAAAATTATGGGATTTCATTAAAAAATATAGATTCTACGGGCATCTGAAGACAGCCTTGTTAACGATATTTTGCTAGAAGTGAAAATAATATAATAAAACGTTCAACTTTGAAAGGCCGTAAAGTCCAGGTCATGGGATGAAGAGACTTGAAAAGTTGATTTTCTGTCTCGCTAGTCTATCTATATTACGACAAGTAAAAAAAAAATTCAGATTCGCAACTTTTGGATTTGCTCCAATGCGAGCGTTTTTGCCTGTTTTTTCCCAATGTGCGTCGTTGCTGAAAACAGTTTCGGTAGCAGTTTGAAATTTGAAATTCAAGTCAACTCAGGCTACAAATTAAAATGAAATTTTATTGCGGCCACACTCCAACGGCCAACTGCCACCGACTGCCCACTGTCGACTGCGGCCAAATGTGAAGTGCGCAAAGCAGTGAGGAGGAAAAATGAGTGTGTGTGTGTGTGTGTCTTCTGTGGCAGAGGGCAGAAGAAAAACGTGTCGGTCATGCTAAGCGTGCCGAGCGCCCAGCCACTCAGCCCAGATCGTAGTTTTTTTGGGCGTTGTACAAGCCCCCAGCCACGGCCAGCCATCAGTCAAGCCACTCGCTCGACACACTGTGCACCGTAGACTCTGCAACCAACCCACGGGGCGGACGAAAGAAATTTAATTATGGCGCGCCCAAGCAAGACTGCAGGCACTAATGCCAAAAAGCTGCATTCCGAACGGAAAAAGGAAGGCTGCACGCTGGCGTAGTGGACGGCCGCGCAACGAGCGTACAACATGCGGCGAAGTGGCTAAAGCGAATCACCGCGCCAGCACTTCGGCCGCGCGCAGAGCGAGTAAAATTCAAATCACTTTGGCAGTTGCGAAATGCGGAAAGTCCTACGTCCAACGTCTAACCACAACATTTACTTACTATCAAAGGAAGACAACAATACCAACAATAACAACTACAACAACTACAACCACAAACAAATAACGGCGCACAATGGCTCTGTGGCAACAACGGCAGCAGCTAGAACCACACTAAAAGCAACAAAAAACAATACGAAAGGCTTAGAGGCAATCAATCTTACTTGTAATAGCAACAACAAAGCAAGCAACAAGCCAAAACACTAACAAAATAATGAAAAACCGTAAGGTGAAAGGTGTGCAAAAAGTTGCTTTGCGAGTGAGGGTGAGAAAAGCGAGGCGCACAGAGAGAAGAAAAATCGGCCAGGATAAGGCAATTTTTAATGTAAAAACCGCATTGAAATTGAATTCAAACGAAAATTAAGTGCAATGGGCTATGGGGAAAAAAGTGCGGCGAACAAGAAATACCAGCAGGTAAAATCCCAAAGAAAAAAATTAGGTTATGGCTGCGAAGAGGACTTTGGTGTGGACAGATTGCAGCAACAAGAAGCGAAAGCGTCGCCGAGTGGAAACTGGAAGATTATGAAAGTGTAGAAATATTTGCATTGCATAAAGTGCTCGAGCGCATAAAATTGTATAGCAAATTTATTTATGATTTTTTTTCTCTTTGAAAATTACTAAACCCAACCAGTAACGGCATCAAAAAATAATTTGCATTTGTATAATTTTTATTTGGCAACTTTTTGGTAATTTGAATAGGATAATGAAATTTTGTAGATACACAAGTAAACAGGTTGGGAAAGTAGGCAGGTATGAGTTGCACACAGACCTCTGTAGGGCCCTTAGCCACACCAGACGCAGATCCGTTTATGAGTTGTAGCAGTTACCCTAATCAAAGCTTGTGTGCTAGTACCGAGACCTCTTCCAGCCCGGTGAACTAAGAAGATCTCATAGATCTCTCTCATGTAATTCAGAAATTATAGAGTGTTCTGTCTTACGTAAAGTCCATCCAATGCCTTTGGATATGGACAGAAATGCTACAGATAATTTCTGGCATTGAAAATCTACGTAAAAGTCGCTGGTACACTAAGGAAATCTTTATTCGAGGATATCAAGGAAATCTCTAGCAAGAAAATCAGCAGTTAGTTGGCCGTCATCAACGTCTTGAATTGGTTGTAAAACACCCAGGATTCGTAGCGGTCTGGTAATAATTTTTAATTGACTGGCACGACAGCCCGCTTACGCGAGACTAAGGCCTAGCTTCCCGCAACCACCCGTGTTGTGCGTGTGAATTTGTACGCGGGTGGAAGGGACCTACAGTTTTATGCCGGTTCCGAACGGCGAGTTGGGAGCTTTTTCATAAGCAATTTTTACTCACAGAGGTTTGCCATTTCCAGCTGAGAGGACAGCCACCGAAAGAGAAAACGAGTTTTTCCCGTTATTTTTTTAGGTGTTATTACAGGCAGTATTTGAACCTGAGCACTAACCAACTGAGCCTGGTACGGTCTGGTACCTTCACAAAAATACCGAGAGAGAGATATCAAAACGGCGCATTGCACAGTGATTCGACTCCATACAACCGCGGGACAAAATTAGAAGGAGTGGTCCGTTCTTCATAAAATTAGGTATACTAGTTAATCATGGTCTGCTGAATTGAAATCTGCATTTTGTTTTTCTTAAACTTTTGTAGTTTGGCAATGTCTGAGACTTAAATTTGCAATTTTCGTCATTTTTGGTGAGCTATAGCAACGAGTGTGTTGGCTAGATTTTTCAGATTTTACATTTAATCGGTAACGTCAACATTGATAATTGCAAAAAGGAACAGAGATTGTCTTACATCGCTTTGGTTTTGCAATAAAAATGATAATAATAGACGCATGTTTTGCTTTTTTGCAGTTTTTCAATTTTTCATGCTGATTGCATACTTTTAGGGATTAATAAAATAAATTTTGTCGAAAAATAGTGGTTCAGACCACTTTTCAAATTGAATTATTTTCTGAGATCGGAAGATATCGGAGGATGTAAATAATTACATTATTCGACAAAGAAAAAATGCTTCTTAAAATAAAAAACATCCAGGAACATACTTTCACATACTTTGTAGATAATTTCCTCTAAGTTTTGTCAATTTTCAGGCTTTAAATTTTGAAAAATATTTTAAATCGAATGTGACGTAGAAACGCAGTTTTGCAAATTTTGAGAAAACATTAAAAGCAAAAATTATCACATCATTTCTTAATCCATATTTAAAGTTTTAGCAACTTGTAGATAAATATATATTTTTACGATTTTTTTAATCAATAGGCTAAAAAACAAAAAACATGTGTCTAGATTTTTTTGTGAAAACAGATTCAACTTTGAGCCGCTTTTGCACAGACACAAATTAATTTTTGCACAGATTTTTTGGGGTTTTCTTAGTTGGAGTTTTACCTTTCAAATGACATCAAAATCGTTAAATTCTGAGACTACAAATTTTTTTGAATATTGTCCATGGAACGAATCATTGTGCATTGCAGTGTCTTCCACATACTATAGATGAAGCTGTCTTACTTGAAGCTTGCAATTGACTGAAGAAGAATAGGAAAAGGATATTCTAATTGTATCGGACAGCGAAGCAGGTTTAAAAGTAATTACTGTACTCAGAATTTATTATATATCGGACTTTTTTTTAGGCAAAGTGGATCTTTAACACTAGAATGCCCGCTTTACACATAAATGGGATAAAATGAAATGAAATTTGGAATTTGGAATTTTTGAATGAATTTTATTAGTGAATTTTGAATTGAAAAACTTGGGAATTGTCACAGCCTACTACGATATTATTTTTTTAAATGTTTGCAATTATTTGCAAATATTTCGCAATTGAAGATGCATATTTGTCTATTTATCAGTAAGATTTGCTGAAAATTTTATATAGGTAGTCAAAATGACTACTTTTGGGCATTTAAGGTAAATTTTGCAAAATTGGGGTAATAAATTTTTTTACAATTCTTTAAATTTATTTATTCCATTTAGCTTTAAAAATTAATAAAAGTCACGTAAGATATTTTTTTAGAAAACGATGCAACAAAAGTTATTTACAATAAAAGACCTCAATGTAGTCAAAATGACTACCTTGAGCATTCTAGTGTTAAACGAGTTCATTAACAAGCTACTACACCAGTACTGGGTATCAGCTCATTGGGATATTCAAAATGTGTTAACCCATCACGAATTTTTTTAAAAACAAAATCTATATATCTATATACCTATGTATACTTATATAAAAATGAATGTTTGTTTGTTTGTTTGTTGGTTACAAACTCAAAAACTAGAAGGCCGATTGAGCTGAATCTTTCACGGAATATTCGTCTTGACTAAATCTCGGTAAACCACATAGTGCGAATACGACTCGACAGGTGGGCGTGGCACCTCCCATACAACCAAAATTTTTAATATGGAATATCTTCGGAGTTATAGGTCGGACAGCATTGAAATTTAGTGCCGAGCTATCAGTTAGGTGTGTCATTGTACTGGTAAAATTTCGTGAGCGTTAGACAAGGGGCGTGGCACTTTTCAAGCGCCCTAAATGTTTTGAATAACTTTGGAAATACAGGTCACACATCAATGATATTTGGCACAAACTTACGACTTTGTCGTGCGCTTCCATAGGGAAAATGGAATTTAGTATTGTACGAGGAGGCATGGCACTGCCCATATAACCCAAATTTTTAATATGGTATTGCTTTGGAATTATAAGTCGGACATCATTGAAATTTTGTGTACTTTCGTCCCATAGATGTGTCATTCTACTGGTAAAATTTTATGGGCGGTGGACAAGGGGAGTGGCAACTTGTTTGTCACTAAAAATTTCGAGTAACTTTGGAACTGTAAGTCGCACATCAATGAAACTGGGTTGCACCCTTCGACTGCAAGAATGGATTAGGCATTGCATAAAAGGGGCGTGGCACTGCTCATACAGTGTTGTATGAAGAAACTTGATTTATTGGGTCCATTGGCTTCAAACTTTCCCTGCTTATTTAAAATAAAATGCACAAATGAGAATAGAAAATTATGAAAATAGAAAATTAATTTTCTTTTGAAAATATAAAAACTAAAAAATATTTTTTTTTAAATATCGACAGTAAAATGGAAAAAATATATATGTAAATAAATACTGAAAAAAATAAATTTAAAAACATTTCAAAAACAAAATTAGAAATTTGAAAAAAAAATTATTTTACAAAAAAATATTTTTTCTATACCCAATATGAAACAATGACATCATTTGAGATCAGCTTGGGCAGAAGAGTGAAATAGAACTACTCGGTTCTATGAAGAACGGTAGGAAAATAATGGAAGGCCTCTTTGAAGGTGACTTATTTTTATTTTATTTTACTTTCACGGACCAAGTAACCCTCTGGTGGCAAAAGTTGGCCTAAAGTCTGCATCAGTCAGAGTGTTAGGTGATCACAAGAATGGAATGTGGGCCAAGCTGCCAACAACATAATTTGTGGTACTGCTAAGAGTAACTTGGCTCTTCTCTCAGGTCAATTGCCACTGTTGCTGAATGCCACCACTGTACTCAAAAGTAGAGCAAAATGTTTGTTGTTGCCACAGTTGAGAATGAAAATTACATTTAAATGGCGTCGCAGCTCTGTTATCAATTCAATTCAATTGCATTCAATGCAATCTGTTGCCACACCGCACTGTGCCACCTAAGCAACTGCGCCGTGTCGCTGGCTCTGGCTCTGTGTCGGTGTGTGTGTGTGCGTGCCGCAGACAATGAAATATGAAAATTTATGATGTCAGCAGAAATAAATGATGATCGCCGCAGCCTTCTCACAGCTGCTCGACAGGCGTTGCTAACGTTTTGCGCAGCAATAACTGGAAAGCTTTTGCGTGTGAAAACGCACTAAATAAGGCCGAATCTGCCGCTGGTAATATTTATTGTGAAACTGTCTGATTTAAAGCGAGTAAGTAGTATTTACGCCTTTTTTCAATCCACACCTTCTTTTCCGTAGCACTTTCGCCTCTACGAGTATCACTGCCGCCGCGCAGCTGTTGCCAGCCCTTTCATATTTCTGCTGGAAATGGCTACATTGCGCGCCCATTTTGCATGTCAGTCGTCGAAGATGGATGCATTTTGGTTGCCAAAATGTAAAATGTGCTGTGCCGTGCTGTGCCGTTTCGTTTCGTTTCGTGTCGGGCCAATAAATTTCGGACAACGCACGATAGGCGGCCATAGATGTGCACAAAGACGCACGCCCCTAAAACAGTAACAAAACAAAGAAGAGTTTTTGCGTTGGCTTGAGTCGACTTGTTGCTACTCTGCAAAAAAAAACTTTAAATAAAGTTGAATAAAAATAACTTTAATATTAACACTCCATTACTATCGTCAGGGTGGAATCCACCCTGTGAGTTCAATTTCTTAGTAAAATATAGATTTTTTAACCAAAACCAACATAAAGTTATAATGTAATCCACATTTGCATATTTCTGAAGGTTTTAGAGTACATTGCAGTTGCATAAATAAAGCTGATGCTTTTATACGATTGTTTTAAAAAGTAACTGGGTGTATTACACCCACGATAGTAGTAGCGTTATAAAATTGCTGGATGCTTAACACCCATTATTAGTAATGAAGCTTTATTTTTTATAAATTACATTTACATATTTGTATTCACTTCTTGGCGATAATTTTTTTTAATAACGTATAGACCATTTACTTAATAGAAAATCCGCCCTTAAGGGGGTCCTCTAGTTGTAAATTTGAAAAAATCGATTTTTTTTAAATTTCATATTTTTATAGTATAACTATCATAGAAAAAGTATACGAACGGATTTTGTCAAATTCGTAAACGTCTCTGAGATACAGAGCCTCAAATCCGTCTCGTTCACTACGTCACGTACACGGTTTTAAAATTTTAAACGCGTTTTTCTCGAAAACACATTTTTTGACCATCGCGCCATGATTCCGTCGAAACTAATTGGCCGATTCACTTGATTCTTGTTTTGTTGTATTCAAAACTTTTTGCTCTACGGGTTAACCTACGGAGATTGCGCTCCATTGACTAGCCGATTTTTGGGGGGAGTTTTTAGAATTTCGAAAAAAAAAAGTTAAAACGATGCCGCGAATCCAATTTTGATCAGATCGGGTTCATTATAGGTCATCCCTTAATTGGAGTAATGCTTTTTAAGAGACAATTTTTGGATTACATTTCAGACGAACAGGGACAAAGTTAGGATGGCGCAAACGCACCCTTCCAAAAAAAACATGGCCGGTACTCAGCTGGCGGACCCTAACAGTGTTCGCGGTAGCACGTGTAAAAAAAAATTTTTTTTATAATTCAATATGTAAAGAATAAATATACGAAGAATTATCTCATTATCATTTGCAGTTTCTGAGATAAAAAAAGCTTTAAAAAACACCGTTTGTACTAGAGTACCCCTTAAAAATTATGCTCTAGGATAAGTAAAAAATTTGTATAACATTAAATTTGTTGTATCTTAAACTAATAAAGTTAGAAGGACGAAATTCAAGGATGTAGTAGTGTACATATTAGTCCTTAAGATATATTAACAAAAAAACTTTTGGAAATTTCCAAGGATATTCAAGGATAAAGTTTGGTTTAAAGTTAAAAGGACATTTTCAATACCTCTTCGTCCTTTTGCACCAAAACATTAAATTTTCTAAGATTCTAAGGATTTTTCTCTTTCATTTGATACCAATATTGTTATTCTTCAATGCGCTCAATTTTTAAAATAACTCCTTGAAATAAACATGCCCTGAAATGTCAAAGTCCTTTAAAAAAAATCCTGACGTCAGAGAGAAAAACAAAAAACGCAGTTTTACTACATTTGGCCCCTAGTTTCGCGAGTATATCGATTTTTTCGTGTGTTTGGAAATTTTTTGATTTTTGTCGCACGGTGAAACCTTCAAAAGTAGCAGGTCTATTGTTGATTTTTGTTTGAGTTTTTACGCAAAATTTTACCTCGATCCGAAAAAAATTATTAAATAATTATTTATTACTTATTTTTTTAGCTTTCTAAATCACTAAGCCCAAGAAACATATCTTAAATATTGTGCAAGATGTGGCTATTTTCTCAATACAACTTTTTATTTCATATTTTTTTTCTTGAAATGAGATGCACATAAACAAATGTTTATATTAAATAAATAAATTAACATTTTCTGATTACGAAAAAATTTTATTTTTGTTTATTTTACCTCAATGGAGAAGTAAAACAGATAATCAAAAGTTGTGGGTGGATACACCCATAGTTAGTAATGGCGTTAGTGTAATAGACGATAGTAATGCAGGGTTAAAAACATTTATCATTTTCAATTTTCCTTTCTGTATACACCTAATTCTGTTTTTACACGGTCTTTTTTTACACGGTTTTGATTTAACACGGTTTGAAAATAAAATAATTTTAAATTATATATATACATTTTTTACACGATTTTATTCCATTTAGCACGATTCAAAATTTTTTGGGCTTAAATTTTGTTTGTCAAATTTAATTTTTGCGAAATATGTTCATATCACAAATTTAGGGAAATTCCCTTTTTGTGGATACAAGTAGATTCACTTATCAGAGCAATTGAAATGTGTTAATATTTTGTGAACTATCAATGCAATCAGACGTATTTGGTAAAGACATTTTTTATAGGCAAATTAGTTTTTCCAATGTTACATTTATTTTAATCTTAACGCATTAAGATAAAAGGTAAGCCAAAAAATATTTTATATTTATTCAGTTATTTTTATTTTTTTATTTTTGTTAAATATTTTATGTATCCCTGTTTTTCACTAATTTTAATAGGTTTTAGATATAAGGAACCAATCACCTATTTTTGCATGCGATCAATGTCTTTTTTTACACGGTTTTTTTTACACGGTTTTTTTAAACGGTTTTTCCTGGAACCAATCTACCGTGTAAAAACAGAATTAGGTGTACTTTTAAAATTTATTCTTTTGTCAGCGCGCCTAAAAGTATGTGACACCTTCTTCTAGGCGTCAGAAAGTCTCGAGCAAAGTGTGTGTACCGCAGCGCCTCAGTGTAGGGTATAAAAATGTTAATAGAGTAGATTCCTGGCAATCAAGTGTGCTGCGGCGTGCCCAGCAACACCAATGCTGGCAGCCACACAGCCAGCAATCGTGCGGGCCAAGTGCCCAGCAGTTGTGCTCCGCTCATGCTGGATTATTCATGTCGGTTTCGAGGCTTTTGCTAAACGTGGCTTTTTGTGCGTCTTCCTTTCTTTGGCAACATTTCACTTCGTTTTGCCATTGGCCCATTTTTTCATGCTTTGTAGCTGATTTCAATGCTGTTGTTCTTGTTGTTGTTGTTTTTGTTGTTGTTGCTGCTTATAATTCAAATTGAACATTTCACACATCTGCTGCCTGCTGCCACATGCTGCATAACGGTGCCTACATATTGCCGCTTTCTGCTTTCACTGCCCATCACATCACTTTGCTTCAGTGCGCCTCGCTCCGCTTCCAATGCTTTCAGCGCTTCACTTCGAGTACTGCTTGCGGCACTCAAAGCGGCAAACGTTAGAAGATTCCTGTTGCCAAAAGTGTTACCAGCCTTTCAACGCAACACACCCCACACACACTGCCCCTTCCCCCCCCCCCCCCCCCCCCTTCGCCTTCGTACGTTTACTCGCAGCTGGCCGCAGCGTACAGTGGCGAGTTGTAAATTAGTTTTATTTTATTTTTCTTTCGCCAATTCGCTCTAAGCCTGCACGAGCATTGTGAGCCCACGACTGGACGTTGTACACAGCGCAACGTGTAATTGTTGCTCCTTCATGCACGGCTCAACTTTGCCAAGTCCCTTCAACGTTGTCGAGCCCACACCGAAAGCCGTGTCGACACTCTAGACGCCACACTCCAACATCGCTGCACGTGGCACACTCGAAGTACTGCGCACTTTTTTCGGTCGTTTTTTCTGCTTGTACGCAGAACTTTGGAAATTTGCAAAGCTCCGAAATGGCGAACTGGTCGAGGCACTTTGGGGTTTGTGGTTGCCACGTGGGTTGGTTAGTTCGCTACTTGAGTAGCGAGGGGCGAGCGAACTATTGCAATTCGGCCGAAAGTATCGCATCCGGCAGGCGAAACACTACTTTAAGTGGCAGCTTAATGAAAGACGCGCCGTCGGAAGTGCAGAATACTCAATTCTCAAATGTGTTATCCTACTTTCACTTCATATGTGTGTATGTGTGTTTGTGTATGTTTGTGTGTAGGTCGACAAGGCAATGTGCAAAAAATTAGCAAATGGGTTGTGGAGTGGGAACGTTAAAGATTACTGCTGCGATTTAGTTAAATTACAAAAAATTATTCCTACAGAAATGGTTACCTACTTTTGTGTAATTACGGGTATTAGGTCAAATGTTCGTGTTCATTCAGTATGAAAGTTCAATGAGCCATTAACAGAAAGCAAATTTCAATTCTGAAGATTCATTAGCATCAGCACAAAACACAGCAATTCCACTCCATACAACCGCGGGACAAAATTAGAAGGAGTGGTCCGTTCTTCGTAAAATTTGGTATACTTTAGTTAATCATGGTCTGCTGAATTGAAATCTCCATTTTGTTTTTCTTAAACTTTTGTAGTTTGGCAATGCCGGAGACTTAGATTTGCAATTTTCGTCATTTTTGGTGAGTTATAGCACAAAGTGTGTTGGCTAGATTTTTCAGATTTTACATTTAATCGGAGACGTCAATATTGATAATTGCAAAGAGTAACAGAAATTGTCTTAGGACCCTTTAGTTTTGCAATAAAAATGATAATAATAGATGTTTGTTTTGCATTTGTGCAGTTCTTTCAATTTTTCATGATGATTGCATACTTTTAGGGATAAATAAAATAAATGTTGTCGAAAAATACGTGTTTAGACTACTTTTCAAATTGCATTATTTTCTGAGATCGGAAGATATCGGAGATTGTAATTACATTATCCGACAAAGAAGGAAAGATTCTTAAAATAAAAAAAAAGGAACATACTTTCACATACTTTTTAGATAATTTCCTCTAAGTTTTGTAAATTTTCAGGCTTTTAATTTTGAAAAATATTTTAAATCGAATGTGAAGTAGAAACCTCAATTTTGCAAATTTTGAGAAAACATTAAAAACGAAAATGGCCACATCATTTCTTAATCTATATTGAAAGTTTTGGCAACTTCTTGGTAACCATATATTTGTACAATTTGTTTGACTCAATAGACTAAAAAACAGATAACATGTGTTTACATTTTTTTGTGAAAAAAGTTTCAGCTTTGAGCCGCTTTTGCACACACACTAATTAATTTTTAGTACAGATTTTTTGGGGTTTTCTTAGTTGGAGTTTTACCTTTGAAATTACATCAAAATCGTTAAATTCTGAGACTAGAAATTTGTCGAATTTTGTCTATGGAACGAATCACTGTGCAAAAGAACACTCAATTTACTCAATGTCAGTGCACTAAGTACTGAACTTTATTCGGATTTCAAGATTACAAAATAAATGATATCAATTGATTCATTGGATCATTGCAATAACAATAAATGAAAAAGTATCTGCATTCTATAAATAGACACTTGAAAAAAAGGACCAACAAACGGTTTTGATGAATGTTCGTTCGGAATAGTAGCCCAGAGTTTGACACGGCTTCATATTTCTTCATAAATAGAAAAAAAACATCACTAATATTTTAAAAAAAAAATGTCTCTATTGCAATAACCCAACACTCCTCAAAGTGTTCTCTGATTCATTAAAGTGCAGCTCACACTTCCGATCACTTTCTGTAGAGCCCGACCGAAGATGACATTTTAGCCGAAGCCGAGGCCTATTAATCGGCTACAATACTGACATTCGGTTAAAACCCAAACCGAACTGAAGCTGAATAATAACTTACGTGAATTATGAATGAATTAAGCTCTTCAATTTACAAATCTTGATTTTTCGATATAAATGAACTGTCAAAAACAGTTGGCACTTTAAGCTTAGTTTAACCGTGCAGGATTGGGAGTTTAAACTTCATTCAAGTTTGACTGAAAAATTCAATTTCGCGTTTAACCCATGTTTAAACTAGAAAGTGAGTTAAACTCGCATTGAAAAATTGGCCCTTATTTACCAACTACTAAGTACCAGTTACAGTTTTTCATATGAACAACAACAATTTGACAGGAGCGGTCAAATAAAACGTACTACTGGTTGTCAAAGAGTTTCGCTTCTTATAATTTGATTTATTTATTTATTTATAATCCAGTCAAACAAAAAATATATTTTAACAGAAATAAAACTAGAATATTACAAAATAATAAAGTTTAATTAAAAAAATGCAACAATAATTCCTAAGACTATTGCTCTTGCAAGAGAGAGATCTGAGTATAGAATGCAATTTAGAGATTTGTGTATTGTCAAAATATTGGGAGTACAGATAAGTTCGGTCCGTTTTCAAAAGATGGTTCTGGCTACTGTAAATGTGTGAGGGCAACGCTATCCGAAAGTTTATGCTGGCAATGCTGCTTTTCAGCTGCTTAGCACTTTTGAATTCAACTGATTTTGTAGCGCAGTTGGGCTACTTTTGCTTCCCCATATCGAGCGATATGTACTAAAAACATGTTTACCTTCGGCCTGTATTTTGGCTGAAGCCGATCATTGGCCGAATGCGCATTTTTTGGCTGAATGTGGCCAAAACCGAAGCCGAATGCTCATTTTTTGGCCGAATGTGGCCGAAACCGAAGCCGATTAATCGGTCGGGCTCTACTTTTTTTTTAGTACGTTTTATGATTTTCTAGAGATTTCTTGTTTTTTAAATTTTACACCAAGTTGGAGTTTTTTTGAGCAAGGGTCATAAATAACAAATAATTTTTCAAATTTCTTTGTTTTTTAAATACAAAAAAGTGGCCGTAATTCTACCTGGTTCACTTGGATAATTTTACTATGGTTCAGAATAAAGTGAGAAAATGAATTTGCTTCAATTGAAAATGCTAAAAATTTTTCAAAAAGTTTCTAAGTCAAATATTATTAAGACAAGCGAAAAGTAATACAGTGATAAATAATTTCAACAAAAACCGGGATTTGTTAATTAAAACGCAGAATGTTTTTTTATTTCTTCATTGTTATTCATTCATTATTTCTGCTCGTATTTTAATATTTACGTCACTTTGATAATATTATAGTTTCCGTCAGATTTTATTTGAAGCAAATAAACAACTGTAATTTGTTTTTGGTTATTAACGTTTAAATGATTTAATAAAATTAATTTTATTTTTGTGGTTGTTGTTTCATTGAAAATGAAAGCTAAATAGAAAAGTATGAATCAACAGTTCTTCAAATTTCCTACAAATATTGATTGTTTTTTGGTAAACAACAAATTGAGTACTTGACATAAACCAAGTCAAGAAGACGAATTGTTGCATTGATTGAATTGATGATAAGAAACAGTTTGATATTCCTTTGCCTATAGGAAGGGACTCACAATAGGTAATTTTTAGGCCTCCGGGTGCAAGTGCGGCCAGTACTACATACACAATTTCCAATTTGATGTAAGCTAAGTTTATAAGTTTTAG
Organism: Melieria picta; assembly: GCA_964056695.1. Lineage (NCBI taxonomy): Eukaryota > Metazoa > Arthropoda > Insecta > Diptera > Ulidiidae > Melieria > Melieria picta. Next base: position 45,026,021 of record OZ057399.1, read on the forward strand.
GGAAACTAAAGAACTCCAAGAACTGCTTTTGAATTCAACTTGGAAATTCTACATAACATTCCCATGAAAATCCTTCAAACTAGAACCAATGCAACATGCACTATGCAAATAGTTGGAACTTCTTAATGTCTAATTGAAGAAAGTTCATTCTCAATTTAATATATTTCAGTAATTTACAGCCAACAACTCAATAACACACGTCAAGTGTAGGTCTAGGAAGTATAATGGAAGATGCAGTGAAATTATATTAAATGTTTCAAGCCCACTTAAAAATTTAAGTACTTTCCAAAAGATTTACGTGCGTACATGGCAACGCATTAGAATCGACTGCAACGAGTACATAGCTGCTACCTGGTTCAAAGTGAGAAGAAAGTAAGAAGAAAAATCAATAAAACAGAATTATTTCTACATAACAGATAAAAGCCTCACATATCACATTGAAAGTCATATATGTACGACTTACTTTTACATGTGTATGTAAGCAGACAGCTTTAGCTGAGCGTAGAAAACACAAAAACACCAAAACGAGGTAAGTGCACTCCGGAAAGAAGAATAAAGGAAGCGAAACCTCTTAGCGAGTCAATAGCGCCATTAACCGACAGCGAAGAGCAACAGCGGCCCAAAAATTAATTCAATTAAACAAACACGAAAATGAAAATGATATCAACGACAACAACAACAACAACAACAAGAACAAGAAGAACAAGAACGAAAACCGTAACAACCTGCAAGCTGCCAGTAACAACCAACGCAACACTTCAACGCTTAAGGGGGGAACTACCTTTAGAGGCCGAAAAAAAGGTAATTTTTACAGTCGATTTACAGGGAAATGAAAACAGTTCTTTTCAAATCAATATAATATATATTTACAGTGATGTCTGAGGTAAAAAAAAAACATTTTTGTAAAAGTGAAAACAGAAATTTAACAAATTTTTCAATGATTCTGTAAGTCATATCGCCGCTGACATCGTAAATTGTGTAAGTGATGCTGGCCGCAATTTTAGTCTGAAATAAAAAAACCAAACATTTTCTTACTCGAGAGGGTTTTCTATCGTCGATGAACTAAAATTTTTACGAAATTCGAAAATTAACCCTCTAAAACAGGCTTCACAAAAAAAATTAGGATTTTCACAAGAAATTTTGTTATATATGCAGTCAAAAAATGTCTAAAAATGTTTTGTTTTTTAAATCTTTAGTTTAGATAGAACAATTTTTAATGCTCTTTAAAATGAATGCTAGATAATGAAAATCTGTTCATTAGTAATTTTATTATCACTTACACAATTTTGAAAAACATGGTTTCGAGAAAATGCCGTTTAAAGTTTGCTCGGCGCTCGTTTAAAGCTCGGCGTCAGTCATTTCCGGGATGCATCTCTTCCACAATTTCGAGAATTACCTTTTGAAACTTTGACACGATATTCTAAGGCAATATACCTATCGATTAAAACAATAAAAAAAAATCGATTTTTTGAAGTGTCTAAAGGTAGTTCCCTCCTTAACTGATAACAACAACAGCGCCAACACTGGCAGTCAACGGCAGCGAGTTGGGGAGGAAAACTGCGAACTTTGCTAATTTGCGCACCTTTAGCCGGTAATTAATTTGGCACTAATTGTGTGTATGTGTGCATACGGATGCGAAATGGTGATGAGCACAACGGCGCGGATGGAAAGCCGGTAGCGTCCTGCGAAGAGGACCCGGCCGGGTAACTGAATGCAGAGGAATCGAGCCGCAGCCAAGTCACGGACACAAACAAACGATTCGCCAGCGCCAACAACTCTAATGAGCTGCTGCGGGCTGTGCGACCGGGCAGGGAGGAAATAGCAAGAAAGCAAAACTCCACGCAAACGCACAAGGAACATTTGGTTTGCTGTTTGTCCTCGGCGGTGTGTAGTATCACTTGCCGGGCGGGTGAGGGGTGTGAGGCACATGCATGCACATCTCTAGTTGTGCGTCGGCTTGCGTTGGCTTTAATTAAAAAAAAAAAGTGTTACACACGCAGTGTCGCTGCGCTGACTGGGCGCAAATGTTGATTTTATTTGCGTGAGTGCGCGATCCAGCGACTGGCAAACGTGCCGAACGCAGCCAGCCAGCCAGCCAGCCAGGCCGACTATAAGTAATGCAATTAACAGACGACGCACTCGCACGCACACATTGCACTCAAAGTCCGCACAATCACTTAACTTAATCCGCAAACAAATGAGTCGGCATTATTCGTCAAGTGTCTGACGACCGGCATGAGGACATTATCAGCAACGGCCCTCAAGTGCGCATGTGTGTGCGTGTGTGTGTGTGTGTGTGTGTCTGCAGAGCGTACATATGTACATGAGTGCGTCAGCAAACAATTCATTTATCATTGCAGTCGTTAATGAATGCCAGCACTCGCTGCTGGCTTTGCTGATTTCCTTTGCTGTCCGTCCACTTGTCTGTCCACTAGTCTCACTATTTTAATTTATTTGTTATTCTAATCATTACTGCAGTGGACTCTTATAGAGATACATTTAAACGTTTGGTTGTTAACATCAACAGATTCAAATATTAAATCAATGACTATGTGACGCGAAACTGAGAGTCATAGTCACCAAGAATGATAAAATAAAGATTACGACATCCGGCTGATGACGTCACTGGTGAAAATTGATAAGGTGACCATTTCAGAGTGCAATACTTTATTTTTATTATTCGTGCTTATATTCCTTTTTAAGACTGAAAACACGTTTATACAAATCTTTTTTGACAGTTTAATTAATTTCTGCCAATTCTGCAATGACATGTGCAGAATTTTGCTAAAACAACGTTTTGCTTCTCTTTGTATTTTTCCTCATCTTGAAAAAAAATATAAATAAATTTTGAATCCTATGTCAATTGGGCACCTTAAAATTATTTTCATTCGTTATGAAAGATTTGATTGGCCAACGGCATTTTTTGAATTTTGCTAAATTTTAACGCGAAAATTTGACCAAACCGGTGTGGAATCTTTGGAATAATACAAAATCTAACGTTTTCGTGAAAAACACTTTGCAACAATTGTAATGAGTTTTTGATAAAAACAAAACGTAAACAATGAACGTGCAGTGGGCCAATGTCGGCAAAATAATAAAAAAAGAAATGTAAGTAATTTGTGAATTGAAATATTTGTGATTGTTGTGCCATGTGTTGCGTTGTTAATATTTAATACGATTTTTACAAATTTTTTGTAAGCGTCAGATCCACACGCAATGCATTATTTGAGGTTCTCAAAAGACGCACTACAGAGAAGCATTTGGGTACATTTGTGGACGCGACAGTATAATTTTCATTACTGAAAGAATTTGACGAGGAGGGCGATTTTCCTTCAAGTTAAAATGTGAATCATATACAGAAAACCTGATCGTTTTTAATTTTAAAAATAATATTGTTATATTGATTAAACAAATAAAATATGAATTGATATAAAATATTGAAAAACAGTATTCTTAATAAAATATATATAATTATATTAAATAGCAAGTGTTATATTGGTAAAACAGAGAGGCCAAATCTGCCTAACCTCTAAATCGCTCTAAGCAATTGATAAGTAAGTATGTAAATATTAAATACAATGAAACGAAATAAATAACTTTTTATATGCATTTTCATATAATCTTTTTTGGGAAATTTTAATTTTGTAAAAGGTCGTACTCGTCCCACTGTTCTCTGACAGTTTGAAACAATTCGTACTACGTCACTGGTGAAAACTTCAATTTTCCTGTCATTGATGTCGTAACCTTGTTTTCTATAAACCTTGATAGTCACTGTATTAAATATCAAAATTTGAAGTTCAAATTTCAGATTCCAAATTTTAGGTTCAAATTTTAAATTCAAAAATTAAGTTCAAGGCACATTAATAAGGTAGTGGAGGCAACACAGCTGCTTAAACTTTTTTCTCCTGATTTTCTTTTGATTTTTCACGAATGGGCATGCTAATTGTCAAAAATTGGTAAAATTGTTTTTGTGTTGCTTGTGTTTTGATTTGATTTTGACAATGAGCAAGCCCAAAAGCACTAACAAAATACATGGGGATTTTGTTTTTGCAGTAGTGCCATCACCTTATTAATACACCTTGATTAAGTTCAAATTTTAGATTTAAAATTTGAAATTGACAAAAAAAACATCAAGGAAGCTTTGCGAAAAACATCACTCAACGCATAAAAAATTCCCTGAAAAACAAACAAATAAATTACATATATGTATATTATTTTACTATAATTTTCAGAGAAGACACATTAGCAGAGTTCACTCTTCATAGCATTTTAGGTGTAAATTTGTTACCGTAGCAATTTTTGAATTTTCGGAATGCTTTCGAAGGCAGTTGTAGCGACAGATTGCTACGATAGCAATTTTGCACCTAAAATGCTATGAAGAGTGAACTGCACTACTATAATTTTCTGAGAAGAAATATTATTTCTCGAGCTCCAAGTTATAGTAACATAGTAACAATTTAAGAAGGCTAGCCAAGGAAAACCAGGAAACGAAGGATGGGACGCGCGGACGCCTTTAAGGTGAGAGACGCCAGAAGCCGCAGCGGTTCATTCTGTAAACATTAATAAGCAATCCAGAAATTGAATACAATTCGTACAGATTACAACGAAATGTAACTAATATATACATACATAACATACTAATTAGCTCATTCAAAATTTCTTAATAAATATCCTACCATTCATTCTTTTTTATTATTAAAATTGTCCTTTTATTTCTCAAAAAAGTAACTGACTTTTAAATTTTACGCATTCCGCTTGTCAACAATTTTGGAAGTCTATGGAAATAAAATATTTCCATTGATGAAAAAAGCAAAGCATTTTTGTTTTTTAGGGATTCAAAATGTAATTTTGTCAATAAGTGGCACCTCGATTGGAGACCGCCGCCTACGTGGCGAATGTTGGGAATGCGCAACCTGTGTACTTTGGATTGAAACTACCTGAATATTATTGTATCATGTCAATAACTAAACCAATAAAGTCAAAGCCTAAAATCGATTCAATATGAAAACGACAAAATTTAAAGTCACGAAATGAAATTTTTTTCAATTTTTAAACTGATTGCCACAACGATTTTTTTATTTAATTTTTAAATTCCGTAATTTCAAATGTTTACAAATTTTACAAATTCTGAGCGCTGTCAAATCAGCTGATTTATTTCTTAGTTAACCTATGGTTAACCATCAGAGAGAGTTAACCCATTCGAGACCGATTGCACACCGTGTGTGCAATAACAGTAATGTGCAATTATCAGTTATTTTGAGTAAACTAGTCGTCGAAATAAGATTTTTCTGGAACTAATGAAATCTGTATTATTATTATTATTTTTATTATTATTATTTTTTATTATTTTTATTATTATTATTATTATTATTTATTAAAATTATTAATGAAATCTGTAAAGTACAGGAAAACAAAATTTGGCATTGGTTTTACTGTGTACCAAAAAATCTAAAAATTATCTGAAGTCTTTCTTACATGAACAATACAATGAAAAAAAAATTTCGCTCCTGGGGACCGTGTTCGAAAAAAATCGTCGTCTCGAATGGGTTAATCAGAGGCTGTAACGTAGACAAGATAAGTTATGGACCTTTAGATGGACATATTGTGATTAAAAAAAGAACAGTTTTGACGCCTAGATGAATATTTATTTAGTAATAATTTTTTGTTTAAATTTTGTATGCTGAAATAAATCCGACTTTTAAAAAATAATCGTTTGTACGGCATCTTCTAGATCTACCGATTGACTTTGAATTTTAAATTTGTCTAATAAATTAGGGGCTGTAGAAATTTCAGCCCCATTGATGTCTTCAAACATTTTTTCTAAAAATTTTTATTTACAGCCCTATTCTGGCACTACCGTAATAATTGTCACCCCCGTAACAATTGAATTGAATTTGATTGTTTCCGTATTCTGGAAAAATGGTGACAAGAAGAAAGTTCAAACAATTCACCACTCGAGGTGAAAGCTCTTTTACTGTCAATACAGCTGTTTTTTGTATTTTTCTGTCAAACTGTAAAAAAATAAATAAACAAAAAATGGCAAATGCAGATAATCTGGCGAAGTAAGTAATTTTTTTGGAGTTTCTTCACAATGTATGTATATATTCTTTTCGTTTTTAGAGTTCCTAAGTTTAAGCGCACGACGCAGGAGCAGCTGAAGCATTTTTTGCAGTTTGAAATTTTGAATTGAATGAATTTGAATTTTTTGAAATTTGAATTTTATAAGCTTTGAGTGCTTGTCACCTGCTCCTACGGAGGTAACAAATTTCGTAACAATTGACGCCTTTTGAGCTTTTGAATTTGTTTCAGAATACCAATAAGTGACAATTGTTATCAAGTATTCAATTGTTACCGAGGTGAATATTGTTACGGTTGCCAAAATACGAGTAGTTAGTCCAAAAATTGCCTGTTTGGCTTTCTCAGACTTCCTTGTGAGCATTGGCTGACCCATGTCCATGTAGAGCTGCTGCCTTCATCCGTTATATTGGCCTTCCTCAAGATGTAGCCAGCCATGTATTCCAGCACGCTCTCGCATGAGCTTAAGTAAGTGTGGAGCATCAGCAAAAACATAAACATAAACATTCTGATTCTTCTCCACAGGGTGCCAAACCCATATTTAATGCCTACGGTCATTCGACAATCAAAGCCGAAGAAAATTGGCTGCTTCCAGGAACAGTTTAAGTCACGAGCCATAACCATTTGAACTTGTGTTGTGAACTCTTTTATAAGAATTTGCCAACAATCGTATCTGGGTTTCTGTAAATAGATTTTTAATGCAGATTTTCTAACTCCAAAACCTTCTTTTTTAAACTTTCAGTCTGTGCTTCTAAAGTCCGGATATGTTGCTGCAAACGTATATTTTCCAACAAAACTGCAGATTCTGATGTTGTATAGCTAAAAGTTAATGCAGATATGCGTTATAAATAAATAGTATGGCTTTGGCAAATTTACAACTTTTATACCATTCATGAAATCGACTCCAATATTCCGAAAACTTTGGCTTATTCAATATCTCATAGATGTTTTAAGCTTTGAGTTGAGTAAGCGACCAATTTTCAAGAATGACATATAAATTAGGATACTACAAAACAAAAATCCTTTTCGCTTACTCTGTTTGGGCGGGTTTTGGGTCAATTTTGGAAGGTCTCCCTTCCTCCTCGTCATTCACCCATGACAGCGCGATTGGTAATGCGTCGTTCATTAGCCGTTTTCTTTTTCTTTTTCCATGATCATTGCTTTTAAAATGGTTTTTGCAAAAATGCAGCTCGCACACTCGCGAATTTTCCCTGAGCATAACTCCCCACCAGACAGTTTTTGTTGCCGGCAATAAGAAAACGATTCGCTCCCGGCAACAAATTTATCGCGGGTAATATCGCCAGCGTATCGATTTGGTATCACTAGTCGCTCTAAAACGTCCGCCGAAAGCAACTCGCCTTGACGAGTCGTTTTCTTATCGCCTGGACGAGTTGTTTTCATATCGCCTGGACGAGTTGTTTTTATATCGCCTGGACGAGTTGTTTTCTTATCGCCGTGACGAGTCGTTTTCTTATCGCTTTGACGAGTCGTTTTCTTATAGCTTTTTTATTGCCTTAGGCGTCTTGCTAAATTAAGCAATAAGTGTTTTGAACAAATGTATTTGTAATATTTTCATTTTTTAATTTCTCCTCTCTTCTCTAATTTTTAGTTTTGGTTGGGATGGAATTTCATTTTGAGCTCTTTCATCATCACTACTTGCATACAAATATTCAATGTTGCTGTCATTGTCAATAAATACATCATCGTCCGAGAGGTCAGAATTTATATTTTTCGCAATGCATGGCTTTTTTGTTTTGTTTTGGGAATCGTCTGGCTCAATATTTTCCAAATTATATATTTCTTGTATTATTTTGGCACATTCTCTTTTGCTCTTTTTTCGCACATCACCTGAACTCATCATACTTTATAGGTAAATAACACTTCCACTTACTCACTTATAGTTTTGGTTGAATCCTTTCCTTTCAATCCTGTTTCAGGTCTGTCTTGACTATTTTTCAACGACTCGTAAAAGATCAAATTGACTTTTGGGAGCAACTTTGATCAAACAGAGGAACGAATCTTTCAGCAGGTCCAGAGCCTAGTAAAAGTTTGAGCTCACGTTTTACTCGACTGTTCTCAGAATCCGGAGAGATTGCAGTGATTTTGTGGCATTGAAAGTGAGGACTTGGCTTCAAATGCCGCTTCAAACAACGTTTAATAGAGGCACACAACTTTCACCAAATTCAGCTGCCAGTAACAGTTCAGACTCAGACTATTCGTCGACGAATGAATAAAAATTTTGTAAATACGATCAATCTCACTGAAATACAAAACATACTTCAATTCGATATTTCAAAGTCCTGGAAAACAAAGTGTTTTCGTACACAACACAATTGTTTTTTTGGGACATGTTGCTAATTTGTCGCTGCGGCAATTAATCGGCGAGTCGCCAATTTGTTTCCACTGACGATTGTTGGTTATTTCTCACATTTTGCTTGGTGGGTCCACACGCATCGCTCCAATGCCTTCTTTTGGTTTCACATTGTGACACATGAAACACACATACATTGTATATTACGATTTGCCCACGATTTATGGCGATTTCGGCATTTTTTGAAAGATCTAATTGAAACGGAAAATCTTTTTTCGTGTGCCTATCAATACATGTGCACGTAAGCAAACAAAAAAGAAGCAACATTATTATTATTTTTTTATTATTTCAAATTCAATAAGGCATCGAGCTGACAGCTTTTGGGAGAGCGCCTATCGGGAATACCAATGCGAATTGATACAGGTGATAGCAAGGTTTATAGAAAACAAGGTTACGACATCAATGACAGGAAAATTGAAGTTTTCACCAGTGACGTAGTTCGAATTGTTTCAAACTGTCAAGGAACAGTGGGACGAGTACGACCTTTTACAAAATTAATATATCCCAAAAAAAAGATTATATGAAAATGCATATGAAATTATTTATTTCGTTTCATTGTATTTAATATTTACATACTTATTTATCAATTGCTCAATTACTTAGAGCGATTTAGAAGTAAGGCAGATTTGGCCTCTCTGTTTATATAACACTCTTGCTATTTAATGTAAATATATATATTTTATTAAAAATACATTTTTTTAATATTTTATATCAATTCATATTTTAATTGTTTAATCAATATAACAATATTATTTTTAAAATGAAAAACGATCAGGTTTTCTGTATATGATTCCAATTTTAACTTGAAAGAGAATCGCCCTTCTCGTCAAATTCTTTCAGTAATGAAAATGATACTGTCGCGTCCACAAATGTACCCAAAATGCTTCTCGAATAACCTCAAATAATGCATTGCGTGTAGATCTGCGGCTTACACAAAATTTGTAAAAATCGTATTAAATATTAACAACGCAACACATGGCACAACAATCACAAATATTTAAATTCACAAATTACTTACATGTTTTTTTGTATAATTTTGCCGACATTGGCCCACTGCACACTTCATTGTTTACGTTTTGTTTTTTATCAAAAACTCATTACAGTTGTTGCAAACTGTTTTCACGAAAACGTTAAATATTGTATTTTGTATTATTCAATTTATTATTATTTTGTATTAGTCAAATTTTCGCGTTAAAATGTAACAAAATTCAAAAAATGCGGTTGGCCAATCAAATCTTTCATAACGAATGAAAATAATTTTAAGGTGCCATAGGATTCAAATTTTATTTATATTTATTTTTCAAGATGAGGAAAAATACAAAGAGAAGCAAAACTTTGTTTTAGCAAAATTCTGCACATGTCATTGCAGAATTGGCAGAAATTTATTAAACTGTAAAAATATATGTATCTAAACGTGTTTTCCGTCTTAAAAAAGACTATACGCACGAATAATAAAAATAAAGTAATATACTCTGAAATGGTCACCTTATAATTTTCCACCAGTGACGTCATCAGCCGGATGTCGTAATCTTTATTTTATCATTCTTGGGTGATAGCGTAAGGGCAACAACAAAACTTCAATGTATTTTGTTTTTGTTTCCTGGGTTCAGATTGTCAAAATCAGCCAATCAGAACAAAGCTTGCTTTTTTCATTTTTAAACTGTCACAGTTTTACACAGGCATTTTGACAATCTAGACCTTTTCCACCAAAAAAAAATCAATTCGCCTCATTCAACGAGGTCACCTGTATTAATTCGCCTTGGGGAATACACTACCTTGTGATTGTATCATGCGTACAAAGAAGGTTTCAAATCAATCTCAATTCTCACTGAAATCAAAATGAATATGTAACAAAAAACACTCATCTCGGAACTAGTCATCAACATTCAGCTTTCATTTCATCCATCAATTTGTTTACCGCTCAAGCATTCTTCAACATTACTTCAACTTTACGTTCTCTCTTTTAATCAACAATAACACCATGCGACAAAAATAAAAAAATTTTCACACCGGAAAAAATTCAAATGAGGGTGAAACAAGCGACCAGATATAGTAATACTGCGTACTCAGTTTTTCATTTCTACATCCTTTATCCTTTTAAAAGGACTTCAAAATTTTGAAGGCGATACAAAACATAAAAAATACTTAACTTCGTTAGAATACAGCGATATGTATATGAAATGAAAGAGGAAAGGCTCAAGAATTTAATTAAAATTGATTTTTTATCTTAATTTCTTTTAGTTTAGTCTTTTATATCCTTGAAAATTTATAGAGAATTTTCTTGAAAAGTAAGTATGTTAAAACCCAAAATCTCCCTCATCACGTGTCAAAATGTCATTATTCTCGCTTCATTGATTTTGGATCTTTTTATTATTTAAAATACTGATACTCAAAAAAATTAGAATTTTTTTACTGCATTAGAATTGCAACTTCCGCCTTTTTTTTCAATAACTTTCGAACCAATAAAGTTGGAGTAATGAAATGATCGATGATTGACACGTGATCAAGGAGATTTTGGGTTTCAACATACTTACTTTTCAAGAAAATTCTCAATAAATTTTCAAGGATATAAAGGATTAAAATTTTCAAAGGACCTTTTTCATATTCTTTTTTTACTAATAGATAAAAAAATCAATTTTATTTAAATTCTTGAGCCTTTCCTCTTTCATTTGATGTATATATCGCCATATTTTAACCAGTTCAAGTATTTTTTATATTTTTTTTATTTTTTATACCCTTCAAAATTGTGAAGTCCTTTTAAAAGAAAAAGGATGTAGAAATAAAAAACTGAGTAAGCAGTATTACTATATTTGGTCTCTAGTTTCACGCACATATGGATTTTTCTCGGTGTGAATAATGTTGTCGCACGGTGTAATCAGGTTCACTTCAATTCAAGCGATCATTGAGGAGAATAGGCAACACTGATCAACAACATAGGGAACAAACTCCCAGCTGGCGCCCAGTCATCAACGAATAAGAACGACCTAAAACCTAAAGCCTAGTTCATCTTTTTTAATAGCTTATATTCTCCACGAGTCGATAAAATAATTCTCAACTTATTAAAAATAAATTAAAGTTAAAATTTCAGATTAGAAATGTTAATTTAATATTTCATGAAACATTTCTTCATTTGTTGTTTCTTCACCTCTTCATTCAATTACCTTAAATATTACACCGTGCGACAAAAATAAAAAAAATTGTTCACTGCTGCATTGATTTTGTATCTTTTTAGTATTTAAAATACTGATACTAAAAAAAACTTAGAATTTTTGTACTTCATTAGAAATGCAGCTTCAGTCTTTTTAGAAGTTAGAGTAATGAAATTTTGACACGTGATCAAGGGGATTTTGGGTTTTAACATACTTACTTTTCAAGAAAATTCTCAATAAATTTTCAAGGATATAAAGGATTAAAATTTTCAAAGGATCTTTGTCATATTCTTTTTTTACTAGTAGATAAAAAAATCAATTTTATTTAAATTCTGGAGCCTTTCCTCTTTCATTTGATGTATATATCGCCATATTTTAACCAGTTCAAGTATTTTTTATATTTTTTTTATTTTTTATCCCCTTCAAAATTTTGAAGTCCTTTTAAAAGGACAAAGGATATAGAAATGAAAAACTGAGTACGCAGTATTACTATATTTGGTCTCTAGTTTCACGCACATATGAATGTTTCCCGGTGTGAAAAATGCTGTCGCACGGTGTTATTTGTAATTTAACTCGAGCCGAGAGACAAACTGCTTGCGCCCGTTTGTCGTTTGCCGATATTACTGCAAGTGCCGTAATTGTCATTTATTGTTGTTGCCGTTTGTTCTTATCAATGCCAAGAATTTGTTGTAATTATTGTGTTAACACTTGACTTAAGTTAAAGTGTTGACAGCGTCTTTAAAGAAGAAGATTTTCAACTCTGTTGCCATTCACTTCCTGTGCTCGTTTTGCTCTATCAGCTCGCTTCCGTTGCTGTGCAGCGTCCTCGAGTTGTTGCAATATTGCACTTTCTTGGGCGTATGTCAGCGCTGCGTACACCCACATATACACTCACACACACACAGCCATACATTTCTACCGCATGGAAAACTTGCCGAAAGTGCCATTTGACAAAAGTGTCAGAGAGTTTCTTAGTTTGTTGGCAAAAGTGTTGCCATTATTCTTGTTGCCATAGCTGCCAATGTTGCTGTTGCTGTTGTTGTTGTTGAAATTGCTGCTGCTGCCCGCACACACAATTTTGCATACCCGCTTCCTGCATTCCGCCTCGTCTTTGCCGCATTCCCGGCCAGCGACAACTTTGAGTGGGCCGACACACCATTCACCGCTCGACTACGTGCGGAGAGTGTTTGGCTTTTATGTGGCCAAGTGCAGGAAGAGCGCAAAGACTGCGCTGCCGGCTCTTCAGTGTGCGCTGAATTGGAAAATGCTCGGCTCAGTGCTAATGGGCAGCAACGCAAGCACAGAGCCACAGCCAAGTAAACAGACACACACACACACACACACACGCTCAAGTGCACTGCTTGAAGAATTTGTGGTGCTTGTGCACTTTTATTTATTGCACAATTCTGCCCAATTCATACGAATCAAAGTCTTCATTAAGAGATTTGCTTTTCTTACACACTAAATGGCAATTTAAATATTTTGCCAAGAAGAACACAAACAAGACTGCCAAAGGCAGCAAGGACCAAGAGAGGAGCAGTCGGACGAGATGTGTGAGTGACAAAATCACACATTGAGGTCAATGAAAATGTTGGCCGGCGTGTTGGTTTTTGGGACTTAATGAAGATGGAACTAGCCGCTGCTGCTGATGTCTGGCGAGTGGCGAAAATTGAAAATCAATGCTGTAAATAGGACTGCAAAATTTGGTCAAATGTGCAATGAAAATGTTGGCCGGCGTGTTGGTTTTTGGGACTTAATGAAGATGGAACTAGCCGCTGCTGCTGATGTCTGGCGAGTGGCGAAAATTGAAAATCAATGCTGTAAATAGGACTGCAAAATTTGGTCAAAGGTTTGCTGCAGTTGCTACTAATTGGCCGCACACACACACATACACACACACACACAGCTGTCAAGCAACCAGTTCTCAGCCAATTGAAAGAAGTTGTGAGCTGATTTCGGTTTAGCTTTGATAGTTAGAATGAGAATTATTGCTGCTAATAAAACGAATCTTCAATATTTGAATAACACAAATATTGATTTGCTTGCAATTACGCACAGCACACACGAAGAGCTACGGTCAAATTAGGCAAATAGCTGCCGAAAACCTATTAAATTTACTTCCAAATGTGTTTGTGAGTAAACAGAAAATTTCGACTTACAAAACTATTTCAATTAAACATTGGCAAATATTCTCCTAGTACACTGTTGACCAAATATTTGGACTACTTTTCATCAAACATTTATTTGATTTTCAATAGTTTGATCTTACAACGAATACCATTCACTTGATTACAAATGTCAGCTAATATTGCCACTGCTGAGCGAATATTTGACATGTAAGCATACCTTAGTCAAATATTAATATTTATTAGTTTTGTTTTACATTTAATCCTGTCGAGTAGCTTCCCGATGATAGAAATACTAAAGAAAATACAGATATTTAAAAATTAAAAACCATCAAAATGACCGCAATGGTCTTTCTGGTATAAATCGTTTGCATTCTTATTGAATTTTGTCAACTCTTTTGAGAATGCCAAATAATATTCTTTTGGTGTACTCGTGAGTTCTGCTGTGTAAATATTTGACCTTCTTTTCATAAAATATTTATTTAATTTTAAATAGTTTGGGCTTACAAAGAATCCTAACAACTTTTTCCCGATAATGATAAATAAGCAAATGTTTGACTTACCTTTCATCAAACATTGATTTTATTCTAAACAGTTTGATCTTACACAGAGTCCTTCTTCATTTATAGTCCTTCAAAAACCATGTATCTCTTTAGAAATTCAAATGGATTGTTGTGAATGACACATTAAAGACCAACATAGAAATGTCTATATTTCTATATTAGATCAAGCAACAGGATCAGTTTCCTGATTGGGGTTTCGTTGCTCCGCAATCTCTCATTTTATGCGGTTTGATGAAAAAGTGCATGAGCCAAAAAATTTTGGGGCTAGAGTGGGCGGATCTCTCAATTTGATCTGGGAAAGCAGATGGTTTAACAAAGACAACACCTTGAATTTTTACAGGAACCCCAATTAGAGCGCTGTGCCTCCTCCTGGCAGTCATAGAGAGCGCTCACAATAGGCACTGATGCCTCAGAATAAAATTACAGGTTTTCCGTACACGCCTTGTGAACCTAATTAAACCTAACACTCATCTAAAGTTACAATTATATTCGAAATGGGGAAGTTAATGGGGTTTCGACAATACATTTTGATTTTTGCTTCGTAGAAACCCAAAAGTTCACAACCTCACAACTCCAATCGTATGGGAGACACCCTCTGGTGGTGAACTTCTGAACTTTCATTAATTTTGTATTTTTTGTACTGAAGAATGTTAAAGATCGCTAAATAAATCATTCAAATCGGTTTAGTAATTTTCGAGATACGATGTTTTCTCGCTTACTTAACTACTACATTTACAAGTGGGGAGCCAATTGCATAGAAAATTACCAATTTTGTATGGCAGCCCCCTTAAGAGTTGGAGATAGTGGGTAGGTATGTTTGGAAGAAACATTCGGAAAGGAAAATAAATGGGTGTCCGTCATACATTTGACACGTCTGGGAGCAACCTGGGAGCAGTGGGAATTTATTTTATAAAAACGACCATTTTAAATGGGAGCCCCATTAAGGGTTGGAGATGGGGTATAAATATGTTTGAAAGAAATGTTCAGTAGAGAAAACTAGTGGGGGTCAGTCATAGATTTTAACCCTCTAAGAGCAACTTCTGACTAGCTGTGGAGCAATTTGTCGAAATTTTTAGCTTTTTTGACCGCTTTGACCTCGATGCGACGTCATTTAGCCCCACTCTAGCCCCAACATTTTTTGCATTTTTTGGCTCATGCACATTTTCATCAAACCGCATAAAATGAGAGGTTGCGTAACATCGAAATCGAAAAATCGTGCCATATTGTTTGAGTAAACGTCTCACAAACGCATACCCTGCTTGCGTACATGGTATACAAAATTCTGAATCATCAGCGCATCTACTCATCAGGAAATCAGCATTCAGAGGGAAAGAAATAATAATATTTCAGATGTTTATGCAATTTTGTCTGCTTCAGGACTTTGTAAAAATAATAAAAAAATTTTTTGGCAGAAGCAATTAATTCAAAATAGTAACTTTTGGACTCATTACAGCAATGTGTATGGTTCAAAAGCATGTCGAATGGTTTTTTTAGATCGTTGGCCGGAATGTCCTTCAATATGTCGGTACAAACATGTTGAATGGCTTTACGTCCTAAAAATGTTTTCTTTTTTCAAGAAAATGCAAATGCGTTCTTCCAAAAATAATTAAGTCACATTGCGTCAAATCTGGCGAATACGGGAGTTCTTAATGGTTCAAATGCTATTTTTTATTAAAAAGAAACCGTCACAATTGTTTATCAATGAGATGAAGTCAGTCAAGTTTTGGTAGCCAAGTGTTCAGTTGAAATGCAATAAATTTCAAATTGTTATTGAATGAATTAATTAGTTAGTATATTATAATCTGTATATATAGAGACTTCAAGAATTTTCAAGAAACTTTCAGAAATTTCCAGAATTTCAATGAAGATTTTGGATGATCTTTGATGAATTCACACAAAGTTTTGATGAAACCTGTGGTGAATTCGGTTGGCCACCATATTGTTCACCATTTATTTCCGCGCTATAATTTTTTCATCACCATAAACTTGGTGCATCAATTGACATACTCGGTAAAAGTTTTAGCAAGTTTAACACACAATTTAATAATGGCTTTTTGTTCGATGCTAATTTTTGTACAAATGACACAAAGGTTAAGTTTTGTAAGACAGACATTTTGCTGTTTTTTTTTTTAAAAGGTATACTCGGAGGCCTCAAAGTTCCATTTTGATGCCCGAAGAGAATATAAGCAAGCCCCAGCCATCGCGTGGTCGGTGTTAACAAAACAAGCTGAAGCTCCCTTCTGCTCCCTAGAAAGCAATGACACAAATATATTGTCACTTCAGATGCAATAACTCCGTTTCTAGTGAACCAAAAATTATGAAACTTAGAATGGAAATTGGAAAAGGATTTCCTACGCCCTAAGTCACATCTATCATCCCAGAGATCGTGGGTTCGACTCCTACCTAGTGCTTGGGTTCGTACTCTCCCAACTTTTCCTTTCCTCTAAATATTCCCAAGCACATCAACATACCCAGTTCAAAAATTCCAACCCGCAGATGATCCTTTTTCAATCGCTCCCACGCAATATTACTCGCAATTATGCGCTGTGCTTCCAGGAAGAATTTTATTCCTGGTTTTCAACAAAGTTCACATCAATCAAACATTTCAGAAATGTAATTAACCTTTTGTCTACATTTACCTCGCTTACCCGCTTACCTCGCTTACGGGCCTTCAAAAGTTGACACACTGTTTACTCTTATCTCTGCTGTTTGTGTGATGGCAAAACCTTTACATGTTCTCAAAATAGTTGCGTGAATGGTGTCATTTTGCCACAACAACTCTTGCGGTCATCATCCGCTTAATTTTGTGCTCACCACATCTTAAGGATTAAAATTCAAAGGCTTCTCGATACTGAATGGCTGCAATGTAACATAAGTTCGATTGCCACAGTGAATGGGTGAAGTGAAGTGGAAGGCACTTCAACGTACCATGAAAGAACTTAAACCGATTAAATTTTTGTCAATTTTCCTTAAATCACTTTGTGGTCTATATTCAAGTGGCTTACAAGTAAACGTCGTAATTAAAGCAAACGAAGCGAGGCGTGGCTAAGGCGTTAAGTGTTTCAATAATTACACTGTGCAAGTCCAAAATTTAGACATGGGGGGACCTACTGGGTGAGTTTTCTATAGGTATACTGAGTTGAGATCCACCAGCCGTTTGGTAAGATTGGCTCTAGTTTATGAGAAAACCGACTTTGAAGTTTGGTAATTTTCGTCAAGTTTGTCGCTTAAGTAGGTCCTAAATCGTTCCGAATATCGCTTTACTGTCTTCGGCAAGTTTGTAGATATTTTAACGACCAACACATTTGCTTAAGACACCAATCCAAAAAAAATACATTTAAACTGTGTAATTGCGATATGTGCATTTTTGAGCGCAGCGCAACGTGGCGTATGAGTGTCATTTAATTATAATTAACACTCATATAATTGACACTCATACGCCACGTTGCGCTGCGCTCAAAAATAAAAAAATAAAAATAAAAATAAAATAAATTAAATAAAAAAATATCTACAAACTTGCCGAAGACAGTAAAGCGATATTCGAAACGATTTAGGACCTACTTAAGCGACAAACTTGACGAAAATTACCAAACTTCAAAGTCGGATTTCTCTTAAACTAGAGCCAATCTTACCAAACGGCTGGTGGATCTCAACTCAGTATACCTATAGAAAACTCACCCAGTAGGTCCCCCCCATGTCTAAATTTTTGAGGGCAAATTTCACGCACAGTGTTACCTTTCATTCTTGCTTGCTTTGATTTTTTTTAATACATAGAAAATGAGAAAATAAGCTTTGAGGTGCAAAGATAATCTTGGCAACGATATTTAATTGCAAGAAAGACAATTTTTTAATTGCTGTCATCATAAATTTGGAAGTGGGAGTTTTCTTTAATTAAAACTAGTGTTGCGCAGAATCGATTCCAAAAGCAGTAAGTACTCGATTCTCAAAGGAATCGTTAGTACTTGAAGATTGTTGAAATCGAATCGTTGTTTCGAAATCAGGTACTCAGAGAGTTGAGTGGAACACCAAGCAAATCTCAGCAGAGAGTCGAAAGAGCACCTACGTCCACTTCGTTTAGTGTTGCCAGATACCTGAAATGACTTTCTCCTAAATCTTAAAAAAAGACTAAAATTTCCTCCTAAAAGTTTAACCCTTTCGACCCCGAATTTTACCCTGAGTCTCGATATTACTTTTTGGTATTTAAATCATGAAATATTTGCCTAAGAAGTGTGCACACGACATTTGAAGTCGCCACGCATCTTTGTTAGAGTTCTAGAGCTAGTTTACTTCTGAACAATTTTAGCTTAAAACGGGTTCAATAAATTTTGTATCAATATTTTTTGATTACAGAAAAATTATTTAATATTTATGGAAAATACAATATTATCACTTTTTGATTTTATTTAAGCATTATTAAAGAAACAGGGTTTTGATCAAACGCGCCCAATTCGTAGACTTCAATTAGAACACAAACTTTCCCTGATATCGCTGCAAATTATTGGAAATTATTTTGGGGATAACAATAAAATTTTTGTAATTTTCTTTGAATTCACTTCTAAAAATATTAATTTGTTGGTGTCTACTTAAATTAAACCCATAAATCAATCGTAGCTTTTGCTATAAGATGACAAATAGGTAAAGTTGCTCTCAGGTAACTTTGGGGTAGAAAGGGTCATTTGCGTCATTTTAAAGGAATTAAATTTCTCATATAAAAAATAAAAATATGCACATATATTTTTTTTAATGCAGCCTTTTTTTATTCATCTTCAACTTAACAACAAAAACTAACAACAAACAAACACAAAACATATAACAAATGAATTTAATAAAAAGTGCCATTTTTGGCAGGATTTCATTGTGACAGCAATAAGTGAGAACGAGATAAAACGAGCTTACATTTTGTAAGCTTACAAATTTTTAACACAATAGGTTGCTTTCACTATTGAAATAGTTGCCAAAATATGTTTTGTTGCCAGTGTTGCCTATACATCATACTTTGTTATCCAAAAATTTCCCAAAAATCCACTAAGGATCCGAAAAATCCCCTAACATAAAAAATAAATCTCCTAAACTTTCTCCTAAACAATTCTTCCTCCTAAAAATTATCCTAAAAGGCCAAGTACCTCTTAAATCTAGGAGGTAATCTCATGATCTGGCAACACTGACTTCGTTAACTTAAGGCAACAACAACCAAAATAGAATCCCGAATCAGTAATGCAACTTCATCTACGAGTAAAGCCCAGCTTTTTTTTGGTTTTCGTTTGTTTAGATTATCGTCGCCTGAGAAAACGATTGTCGTATGTGCTATTGAATTCAATGGAACATACGACATTTGTTTTCTGCAGCGAAGTTATCTCGAACAATGACTATATACACATTTATGGCAGCTCTACATTAACTCAAATGCATCAAAATTAAATAACAAAATGCGAAAATTAAAAAAAAATTAAAAATCAAATACGCCACAATTGACTTGAATAATTTTCTCTAGTTGATGTTAACAAGTAAATTGTTTACTACAACATTCATGAATTTATTCATAAATTCTCACAAGTGAATAATTTTCCCAAAAAAAATTTCAGCAAAATCAGTGCATCTCATTATTATAAAAATCCAAGTAATATTGTGCCAAGAGAAATTGTGAAATCCGTCAATCAAATCGAGTACACTTGAAAACTTTCGTATTTTAAGTGACAACTTGCTTTGCAATAGCAAACTTTGAGTTGTTGCTACTTGAAAATGAATTTCGTTTCCATGCTTCGGCGAAAAATTGTGCGTTCTGCGTGCGTGAGCTCATTAATCATAATTACTCGCACACGCCTCCGGACTGGCGCCAACGTTTCGCTAATCACTTTTATTGCTTTCGCGAAAAAGTTTCATGCTGTTCTTTGCATACATTTTCACACATTTGCTGGCGCGCATTTTAAATTTTACTCTGTAGTTCATTGAACCACAACGCACATGCCACATAGTGTCGAATTTTGTTAGCGTTTTTCCAATGAAAAATGGCAACGAACAACAACAGGATGAATATTGAGAATGAAGGAACTGAATTTAAATTTATAGTTGGAATTTGAAGTCTAATTAAAACTTTACGTTAAATTGAAACTAATATCAAGTTTAACCCTCTACTGCCCCATACGGCCTTAAGGCACGGTCCACAAAAACCTAGAAAAGTCCACATAAATATTAATTTTTTTTAATGAAATTTTTAGGGCATGTTTTAGATAAATTAAGTTGTAATTTCTTTAATGTTGCACGGCTGTAAGCATCACATGTTTCCCAATATTATCAGTTGAAAGTTGAACTTCGTGGAAATTAGACCGTGCCTTAAGGCCGTATGGGGCAGTAGAGGGTTAAGGTTGAATTTAGTTGAATTTCTGATTAAAAAAACACATCTGTCAAATAAATTCTCTCGGAATTTTCAAAAATAGAGCCAATGTCTGTCTTGCATAGTAAGCTATATCGCTCCTTCGCTGCAAGAACGTCATAACTAAAAAAAAAAATTCTGCGAGTTTATGGCAACCCTGGGTGTATCTGCATATGATCGATTACACCGTGCGACAGCATTTTTCACACTGCGTACTCAGTTTTTCATTTCTACATCCTTTGTCCATTTAAAAGGACTTCAAAATTTTGAAGGGGTTAAAAAATAAAAAAAATATAAAAAATACTTAACCTCGTTAAAGTATGACGATATGTATATCAAATGAAAGAGGAAAGGCTCAAGAATTTAAATAAAAAATGATTTTTTATCTATTTGTAAAAAGGATATGAAAAGGTCCTTTGAAAATGTTAATCCTTTATATCCTTAAAAATTTATATAGAATTTTCTTGAAAAGTAAGTATGTTAAAACCCCAAATCTCCTTGCAAGCTATGCATTGCAACATGCATGAATTTTCTCACGGCGATGTCCTACGAAATGTAATGCTTCCCTTTTTTGCATTACCTGGGAGTATATGAAGACATGCGCATCCCTTTATTTAAAAAAAAAAAAACTTCCGCTGCATACATTTTTTTATTGTAGCCTTCCTTCATTAGGCATTCTGAAAAAACAAAAGAAATAAGGCTTAGGAATTATGGTAAACAAGGTGTGTGCTTGTATTCGACTATGAAAAGACATTCTCAACTATAACTGGAAAAAAACCTACACCACCACCACAACAACAATACCCGTTATGGCTCAACACCAGTACAAAATTCTCTCTAACGAATTTACCATTCCCACTGACTACGACTTTTCAATGTTTGCAATCCAATCATTACCTTTTATAAAGTTTTTGTGTTTATTGTTTTTGTTGTTGGAGGCTAGCGACGACGCACTATGGCCCGGTTTTCCATTTTTCGTTGCAAAAATCATAACTTCTGAACCAATAAAGATATTTAAAAAAATTAAACTGCATCTGAAAGTGTAATATCTAAGCTTTAAAATGGGCAAAAAACAGGGTGCCACAGTAACAGGGGGCTTTAAAATTCGTTGCCAAAGTTAAGATTTAGTAAAACTTCATACTACAATGAAATTACTTATTTGTTTGCATTAAAAAATTATTTTTTTTATATATTTTTTCTAATAAATTAATATAATTTATTGATTCATATGTAATTTAAAAAAAAAAAAAATTTTTTTGAAAGTTAGATTTTTTCAAAATCGCTATCTACGCTGGAAGGAATGTCTAATAATGAAATCATTTCTAAGCTATAAGTGTCTGTAAGTTCTTTTTGTGATCTTACAGATCTCAAAGATGAAATAACTGGATCAGAAGAGACTGCTAACATATTGAAAAGGTCTTCATTTTGTCTAGTTCGTGATATTTTGCAAGTGTTCATACATCTGTACCTTTTGTAGTCCTTATTTTTGCATTCTTGAGCTTCTTCAGACAATTCCCCTATTGGTAAGCACTGGTATTCTATTAAATCCTTTCCATGTGCTCAAATTTTATGTACCGTAGGAGTAAGTTTCTTCTCAGGATACTTCTGAAGCAGCAGTTCGGCAGTTTTGGATGCATATTCACCAAATTTAGGTCCATTAACCATTTCCTTGCAATTCAAAATATTAAAAATTACTCCCAATCTTCGCACAATATCTTTATCAACTCCAGTTATTCGAGCAGTCACTTCATCGTTTTCAAAAAACCTGCGTGAAGTGTTGCCATCATTTGTATTCCCATACCCATACTTTGGAGAGTCTACTTTCAGCCCAAGCTCTTTGAAGAATACATCTTGAATTATTTTTTTCCTGATATTCTGCTTTTCTTTGGGTGTTGCGTTGTCCTCGAAAACTTCCCCATGTCGTGGTAGCATATATGCCAACTTCAAGACAAATTCCATACATCTACCATACATCCAAAGGAGATATTCCATACTCATAATTATGTTCGTCACTTGTTGATTCATCCAATTTTTGGAAGTCTTTTTGATTTTTTTTACAGATTGCACATTTCATTGTCGATGAAGTATTAGTTAATTGATTTAGGAGAAACTCATACTTTATAGTAATAGATTTCCCTTCGTCGATTTCAAGTACCGTTGGTTTTAATTCGGCAATTTGTTTTTTGGAGCGCCACCCAAATATTGCGAAAAAATTCACAGCTGCTTGTTAGGAAACACTTTTCTAAATAAAATAAGCAAAACATGGATAGCAAATGTATTATGCCATTCGTAACCAAAAAATATAACTTTATATACAAATGCCAGCAACACAAAATGGGTTTTTGACCGAACTAAATGTGCGTGATTTTTCGTATACCTGCGTGTTTTTCGACCCGAGGTTGCTTCACTTTTATTGCTCTGGAAAGTAAAGCGGCAAAAAGCGGCAGCTGAGTTTTGGAAGTTAGGTAAATAATTAAATAGCAAATAACCTCCCTCAATTTCGCGGAGATCTTTTTTGGTCTTTTTTTTTTATTTTCGATCAAAGTTGAAAAAAAGGTCGAAATATAGACTTTTCGAGCAATCGGTAGATCGAACAACTTTTAAAACAAAATAAACATTTTTTACTTTTATTATATTAACAATTAACGTATCTTTTAGAAAAAACCAACAAGTTACCGATTGGTCGCTTCATTTACATACAAATCAATCTTAAACAGGAAAAAAAAACCCAAAAAATACACATTTTTCTCGATGTGGAAAAATTGTCAACTTTGAGCGGCTCTACCTCCCAAACTACTAATCTGAATTTAATGAAAGTTATATATTCGTAATCCCTGGAAAATTCTCAATAAGATGCGTGTATTCGTTTTATCGAACGCTTTCATGAAATTTTTGATTTTTGCAACGTTTTACCGACCGTTGGGCCATAGTGCGACTGCTCGACAGTAAGTCTGGGGAATCTTCTTGGATACCTAAATTCTACCAGGTGGATTTAGTCATACTACTAACCAGGTTTAGTTTTCGGTGAGCATGTGGTATCAAAACGGCGTCTATGCGCTAATTGTGACTTGCAGGGGGACTGTGAGTCAGCCACTTCAACCAACCAACCTATAACCTCAAAAATGTCCAACTTTACGATACAGCTGTCAGTTTCCAGATTGCACCACCAGAGTTGCCAAATCCCGAAACATAAAAGGCAACCCTCGTATATGGTGTTCTAAAAATGTTAGTGAATCAGCTACGCTTTTGCTTAAGGTTTGTATGGCTAATTTTACGTTCATAATCGAATTTTTGTAAAGAATATGTTTTTTTGTTAGTTTATTCGCTGTCCGTAAGCCTTCCTTGCGTTGCAGGTCATGTAAGTCAACTAGATATTTCCGTTGTATTAACTGTCCGTCAGCTGTCCTCAAAATTTTCTTGTCGCCAAAACAATTTCTAACTAATTTTACCATATGACAATAATCAAAAATAAACGTAACAAGTTCCCTTTGTAAAGGGGTTAATAAACGTTGGGTTAAATTTTGGCCCATAAGTAAAGTTAGCTCCTAAGATTGTGCACATCGCCAGATTACAAGGGGCGCCGTCAAAAGCGATTGAATACACTTGTGCACCACAGTTGTTTAATGCGTGAAGCGCTTCTGTTAACAAATTCGCCCGGTCTTCGGCTTTCAGTGACTGTATAAGGAAATATCCTATTGGAATTTTCCAACAGTCATTTAGGGACACTGCCATCATCAAGAGCGGGTTTTTTGCAGATGGAACAGTGTCATTTTCTGAAAATTCTTGACCGACACCGAAATCAATCCCACCTTCAAAACCATTGCGGTCGTATATGCGCTGCTCCCTTATTGCCATCTCATCCATAACCAGATTGACAATAACTGGTTTCGAGCCCTTAGTACGAGCCGAAATTGTAAACCCCGGGGAACCGTCCACATTTCTATACCACTGGGGAGTATTGCTTTCCACGTTTCTCGAACGTAATTGTACGCTTTCGGTGAATAAAAATGTAATGTCAGCGCAAAACTTATAATTTCCTTGTCGTACACTTTCGATCCCTTCAATTTTCTTGCAATCATCAATTTCATTGATTCAGGTAAAAGATCCTAGGTAGAAGGATTCAATCAATCGATAACCTAAATCTGAATCTCCTAATTTGATGCGGAGAACTTCACAATTGATTCAATACTGCACCATAAAGAAATTTCCTGGTCTCTATTCCATAACATATGACCCAACTTATATAGAATCAGTTGCAAGAACCCCGCGCCAAATATACTTAAAAACACTATTACTAATACTAATTACTAATACTATATTACTAATACTATATTACTAATAATATTCCAAATACTAATACTATTGACTAAATATTATTTAATTAGAATTTACGAGCATTTCTTCCGCGTCGGCGTCAATCAGTGTTTCTTCCCGCAAATGGGAAATGAGCTCCTGCAAGCTCACGATCCGCTTTTTTAAGTAGTTTCTTTGCCCTCGCAGCTTTTTTATGGCCTTCGTTTTTTTTTGCAAAAGTAGATTTTACAAATTTAAGTATGCGGCTGGTGCGTTTCGGTGTCGCGACGTCAGGTGTGCCAATTTCTGAAACGTACCTCGGTTCTGCAAATTTTCTTCTCGTCGATCCATCGTGTGTAGCACTCGCGCGTTTGGGTGTTGTTGCGCAGTTGGATGTGTTGTGATGTGATGTTGGTGTTGTTAAACAGCTGCGTTTTGCTGTGCTTGAAGTACTTGGTACCTGGTCTGCCACTGAAGCAAAACATCACATGAGAATAAAGTGATTGCTTATGTACAATAATGCATGTACGCGTATGCTTACCCAAATCCTGCTCCCGGTCGACCAAACTCCTCTTCTCTGCTTGTACAGGGTTTTCCAACAAGAGGTGTTATTTTGGTATTCAAAGAAAAATGCCATTTTTTGAGATAAATGATCGGATGTTTATTTCATAATAAAGAGGAAGGTATGCTGTTAATAATGAAAAACAACATCAGCCAAATGGCCACCACGACCACGCTTACAGGACCATATCCTTTTCATGAAATTTTCCATAACCAAATCGCAAAGTGGCTGCCCTATGTCCTCGATAGCCTCACGAATTCTATCTTTGAGGTCTTGAATCGACGCTGGGCTGTTGGCGTACACCTTATCTTTCACGTGGCCCCAAAGGAAGAAGTTGCAAGGTGTTAAATCACAAGATCTCGGTGGCCAATTGTGATCACCTCTTCCAGAGATAACACGGTCCGGAAACTTTTCCCGTAAAAGAGCAATGGTTTCGTTGCTTGTGTGGCACATAGCGCCGTCTTGTTAAAAGTAAACGTTGTCCAGATCAATACCATCCAACTCCGACCATAAAAAATTATTAATCATCTCTCGATAGCGCAATCCATTCGCCGTAACTGTTGATCCAACCTCATTTTCGAAAAAGTAAGGTCCAACGACCCCGCCGGACCATAAACCGCACCAAACGGTCACACGTTGAGGATGGAGAGGCTTCTCAACAATAACTCTTGGGTTTTCGGAGCCCCAGATGCGACACTTTTGCTTGTTGACGTAGCCACCGAGGTGGAAATGGGCCTCATCAGTCAAGATGATTTTTCGATGGAATTCCGGATAATTTTCATGCATTTCAAGGACCCAATCAGCAAAGACACGACGTTGTTGATGATCGGTCGGCTTGAGTTCTTGTGTTAACTGAACTTTATAAGCCTTAAGACCCAAGTCTTTATGCAAAATACGGTGTAATGACTTTTTGGAATGCTCAATTCCAAAGAACGACGAGGAATCGACAAACCTGGGTTTTCTTCAACACTTTGGGCTACAGCAGCAATATTCTCAGTTGTTCTTGAGCGACGTGCACGGGTTTTATTCTTCACATCACTAACTTGTCCCAACAGCTCGAATTTTTCCACCAATTTCTGTATTGCGGTCCGACAAGGTGCTTCACGACGACCCAAAAATGCTTTAGTTTTGCGAACTGTGACTGCAAGATTTTCACCATTTTTGTAGTGAATTTTAATAATTTCAATGCGTTGTTGAAGCGTGTATCATTCCATTTTTAGTAATGGCGTAGTTTCTACTTGTCAAATGTCAAAGAATAAAGGCTTCAAAAGTGACAGCTACCGAAATATCGGGTGATTCAAAATAACACCTCTTGTTGGAAAACCCTATACTACACGAAGTCCGGGGAGTTTTAAAGACGGGATCGCGTCAGGTTTCAGATACCGTCTATTTGTTACGTCTTGGTAGGCTTCATAAGGGAAGTGACTTGAGCAGAGGTAAAGTTAGTCGCTGCTGGCTGCAGTGCCTAAGCCGCACGCATTCGTCGATTCTGTGCTCAAATTTGCGTCTTTCGGAAATCTAGGAAAAATGAATTCGTGTTTACATATTTCCTTTTACATATCAGTTATTTACTTGCGGTCTGCGCTTTTTGCTTTTCTGCAAACACAACAAATCCTCACCATTTGCTCAGCTTTTTAGTTAATTTCGACAAATTTGTGTTTTTTCCCGCCTGAACGCACCTGAGTTTTTGACACTTTTGGCAGCTGTCAAGGTACATTCGTTTATACGCTTTCTCGCTCATATTTCACTATTGCTGTACTGTGATGTTGGCGAATGTACCCTGAGCTTACTGCCAATATAGAAGTATTACATATCGCACACACACAACAAAAGTGACACAACTCAAAATTTTTCATTTTTCAGGAAACGCAAAAAACTGTTTTTGAGCTAAATAAAAACTTTTTTTAAATAACGTATAGACCGTTCAGTAGAAAATCCTTACAGATTATGCTTTATGATAAGTTGCAAGAATTTTTTTTTTATTTTACACTAGAAAATCAAAAATTTTGAGTTGTGACTGTTTTGATGATATTTTAATTCCATAATTACCGAATTATTTCAAGTTATGCCACTTTTTCTGAATTTAATAATTATAAATGACAGTTAAAAAGTTGAAAGAAAAATTTTGAAAATTCATAATTAATTTTAATGATTAAAAATATATACAAAAATTTTCAGAATTTTGCTTAAAATTAACTTTAACAAAAATTTATTTCGTCAAAAGTGACACAATTTGAGTTAGGACTCTTTTGCATTGAGCTGCAGCAATCAAATAGCATCAAACTTCTGACACGAAGAGAGACCTAACTGTATTTTTGCAACAGTTAACAACAACAAAATATACTGAGCTTTTGCTGATTGGTAGATTTATGCATTGTGCACAGTATTAACACATAAACCCGAAAATGAAAAATTTTGAGTTGTGTCACTTTTGTAGTGCATGTGCGATGTATGGTCATGGGCTTAAAGTCAATTCTAAAAATTAATATACTGTTAGCTTGCCAAATAAGTGTAGTACCAATTACTTGTCCTTGTATCCTATTAAATAAACACGACTGTTGCAATGTTTTCTAGTTCAAAAATAGTTCAAAATATAACATTCGTGATTAGCAACCCCGAAAATATAAGGAACAGTCGAGAAACTCCGCGGATTTTTTTACTGTTTTACCGTGTTATCAACTTAAATGGTTTGTTTTATGTTTTGTTGAAGTTCAATACTTAAATGTTTAGAAAGAATTAATATTTGAAAGGAAAAACTCGTATCTCAAGAAATGCGGAAAGCGACCGTAAAGGGTTAAATTACAATGAAGTTTTGACGACAAGTTGAGATTCAGAGCGTACGATTTGGAGACAGAAGGCTTTTAGCGAACCTGAGTCCAAACTACCAAGTCATAGGTTATGTTAGGTTATGGTGGCTGCCTCTATAAGAGACACACTCGGAGGCCTATTATGAGGCCCATTGTAATACCACATATTTCACCCGTTTTTGAAATGTGTATGTAACACTGTCTTTCCAACATGTGTTACAGCAGACATTTCAAGCGGATGGGGAAAGGGAGGGAGGGGACCTACAGTTTAACGCCGAATCCGAACGGCGATTGGCAGTTTTTCGTTCACACTTGGAGGTTTTGCCATTGCCTGCCAAGAGCGCACTTGTGCGATTCTTGTAATTCTCATCTGCTTCATGTAGATAGCGATAGAAGTAGATGAGCGTTTTCACCAGCCCGAGCCAGGAATCGAACCTGGGGCCTCTGGTATGAGAAGCAAGTCATCAGTTCTGGCAAAAAATGTCTCTTGCTTTGGCGACTCAGTTGAGAAATTCGCTGATCGTAACTTGAAAGTCAGATTACTTACTGCACAGGACACTGGACGGGATATATTTAATGGACCAGTGAGTTTACTCTCCCGTCTCTCAAGCTTTTTCATTATTTGTCAAGTTTTAATTTTTATTTAACAAAAAAGCCAAACTTTGATTCTGATCGAAATTTAATATTGTTAAAATTTCAGTTTATATCTCAGTGGAAAATGTTAAATGCATTGCATTTTTAAATTAGGAGCAAAATAGTGTTCAGTTTAGAATTTGCGACAAAATGGAACTTCATCAATATCTATGCCGCCTTTGATTCCGAGACTCAGTGCCAGTAATCTGTTGAATTCTGTCGGTTCTTTGCTTGTCACTTTGCCACATTTTGCAGAGTCGTCATAATTTCAGCCATAATTTTGTGCGACAACAGTCAGAAAGGATCTGCAATACCTGTGCTCTGTGCCTAATATGCAACGCAGGCTGAAACTCTTAATGGCGCAATATGCTTGCCAGGCATTTTCTTGCCGCGTAATTATTCCCACACATTGTGCAGCATTCCAGCAGAATCAGAAAGCAAGTTTGGGGCAGGACAGGCGCGTCGGCAGGGCGTGAAAGCAATTTGCAAAGCGGCTTACCGGCTGACGGAAATTGCATGTGAGCGGCGGCGCGTATGGTGCAAGCATTTTCAGCATTTAAAGGGAACCGGCAAACGCATGCGGTCACAGTAAAGGAACCGACAGGCTACGCTGAGATGAGTGAGAGTACATTCAGGCTGGCCGTGTGTCCTGTTCGGTGTCATGAAAAGTCGTTTGCAAAAATTTCTAAAAATTTGTACAGTTCAAAATTTGTTTGCAGCAAATCTGCAGAAACGTGCAAAAATATTTAAATATGTGAGACTTGTGACGAAGACTTCCGACGAAACGTTTTAATTGGCCAGACACAAAATATGGCAATAATTGCTACGAATGTAGGTGGCCAACGCCAGCTTCTAGTTGCAAAGACCAAACGTTTGGACACAGAATTGCTGCCGTCGTTGTCCTCTGCGCGCAAAAACAAAACTTCAACGCAAAACTTAAGTCAGGGGAAGCAAAACGAAACGCTGCAGGACATAAATCGCCAATGCTGCGCCAAAAGGACATGCCGCAGAAACATGGCCGCGTCAACACACAGTTGCGTACATTCAGAGCAGCACACAAACATCGATAAAAGCGCGCGACACACAAAATTGCGGTCTTGTGGCGTGTAGGGCAGCGCAAAATCGAAAAGCACAAATAAAGGAGCCGCAAAAACAAAAAACAGTCAAACCGAAAAACATTTGTACGCTGCGCAGAATTGCAAGCCGCAGTGACACGACGGCGTACAAAAGCTGCGGTAGATGGAGAGGCCAGCGAACAACGATGAGCGTGCGAAATAGTTGCGCAACGCTCAAACGTTTCAGATGTTCAGCACCACATAGAATACCAGAGGGAGAAAGAAGGGGGGGACTGAAGTGAAATGGTACCATAGCCATAAAATGCGAATTACCATCACTTGCTAGTGGCCGCAGTTAGAAATCCCCATTGGAACAATCAAAGGTAATTGCATTACATTACATTAGATTACATTACATTACATTACATTACTTTACATTACATTAAATTACATTGCATTACAATTACATTACATTACATTGCATTGCATTACATTACATTACTTTACATTACACGAAATTACATTAAATTAAATTAAATGACATTACATTACATTACATTACATTACATTGCACTACATTACATTACATTACATTGCATTACAATTACATTACTTTACATTACATTGCATTACATTACACTACATTACATTACATTACGTTACACGAAATTACATTAAATTAAATAAAATGACATTACATTACATTACATTACATTGCACTACATTACATTACATTACAATTACATTACATTACATTGCATTACATTACATTACATTACATTGCACTACATTACATTACATTACATTACATTACATTACATTGCATTACAATTATATTACATTACATTAAATTGCAATACATTACGTTCTTCTTCTTCTTCTTCTTCTTGACTGACACGACAGCTTGATTATGAGACCAAGGCCTAGCTACCCGCAACCATCCGTGTTTGCATTACATTACATTAATTTAATTTTATTACATAACATATATTACATTACTTGACATTACATATCAACACATTACATTACACATTACATTCCTTTACATTACATTACATTGCAATAGATTAGATTTCAATACATTACATTACATTGCAATACATTAGATTTCATTACATTATACATATCAATAAATTCCATTACACATTACATTACATTACATTCCTTTACATTGCAATACATTAGATTTCATTACATTACACATTACATTACATTACATTACACATTACATTACATTACATTACATTACATTACATTACATTATATTACATTACATTACATTACATTACATTAATTTTATTACATATATTACATTACTTGGCATTACATATCAATAAATTACATTTCACATTACATTACACATTACATTACATTACATTACATTAGATTACATTGCAATACGCTAGATTACATTATATAACATTACATTACATTACAGTACATTACATTAAAATACATTAAATTAAATTTCATTTCATTATATTACATTACTTTACATTATATTGCAATACATTACATTTTATTACATTGTACATTACATCACAAAATATTATATTAAATAACATTACATTAAAAACCATTACATTTCATTACATTACATTTCCAATAAACTTGCACTTCGTCTCCATTGCATTACTATTCCGTTTCTATTCATCTTATTCTTCTCCTTCTTATATTTCTTCTTCTTCTTCACTCCGAGCGTCTGTTTTGTCCTTAGCAGTGTAGCTTCACGTTTGTTATTTGTTTGTGTGTTGCATGCGCCAAATTATTTGAAATAAGCTCAAAACAGCCCCAACCGCAGCCCAAAAGTATGCATTGATTTTTGACCAAACATTTTATGCCACATTTCTGATGACTTTGCCCTGCTTTGCGCATACGCAAAATACTTGTGGCGAACAATGAGGCGAGCAAACTGCAACTCGAACTTGTGATTCCGTACACACACAAACACTTGCAACATCAACACTTATGTGTGAGTGCAAACTTTCGCACACACCGCAGAATCGCGGCGCTCGTTTCATTTGATTTCGTTTTGAGTGTTTTTTTCTTGCACGAAAGCAGCAAAACGCGCGAAAACGGAAACGGAAATGGTTGAAATTCAAAGCAAGTTGCAGCGTACGTACAGTGGCCGCAGTGTTCTGAAGCGGCGAGCATTTTGTAGATTTGCGACATTGGTCGCTTTTGACTCCTTTTGGCTGGCACTCGTTCCTTTTGTCTGCTTAAACGCTTTGAAAGCGTTTTTTTTTCGCCCCAAAGGGAATGCGAACGGACAGCAGCGCTTCGTAATTTATGTCGCGCTGCGGCTTGCAAACGCTCTCATACAGATGCACACACACACACACATAGTCATACAGATTGCTTTTGGAGGGCTTGTTGCAAAATTGCACACAATGTTGCTGCTAGCAATGCTGGAAAAGTGAAGGGAAACGAATAAATTCTCGGCCCATTTTCGTCTATGGGTGGGGCGGGCAAGAATGTCGCTGCCGCCTGTCGACTGTAATGTTACCTCAACTTTACGCCGTCTGTGCTGCCATCACACTCGTTTGCTCCTTCTGCCGGCCATTACTGCTTTGCAAAGGACCAAATGGATCAAATAAATTTTTTGCGCAATTTCGTGTGCCACCAATGGAATGGAAAAAATTAGCAATTTAACTACTAGCGCCATTTTGGCCGACTGCTTCATTCCTCCTTTTAATATTTCTTTACTGTCGTTGGCCATCACAGCAAATGGCACAAAATTGCATTTGCACTGGTAACGCAAAGGCGTAGGAGAAGCAATGGAAGGACGAAGGCCAAAAATGTCCATACATATCTATACAAATAAGGCCAGCCAGTGCTGCCAGATTGTTGATTTTCATTGTTGGGAGGGTTTGATTAGAATTTGCGCTCGAATTTTGTGCCTGTGTGAGGTGAGACTTAACATATCTTCGAGTCGTAAAAATATTAAAAAACAATTAAAAAAACTATAAAACGTTTTATGTTTGACTTAAAAAAAAAATCAAGATTAACTGGTTCGCTTGCAAATCGCTACCACACCGGCAACTATAACAGCTGCACTCGTACACTGTTGCCAACGCCTATTTTTTGCGGCAGCACAAATTGCTTTGAACATTTCATTTGGCGCAGCAAAAACGGCATCGAAATTGCAAGTGCTCTGTGCTCCTAACTCCTCGCCAACACCTGCGCCATTTCTCTGATCTCTGCCTGTCCGCACGTTATCGTCCTGTCGACAACCGTTTGCGCTCGGCGCTTTCGAGGCCCATTCGTTTAGCGTTGGTCGCTGGTGCAATTTCGCCACAACGACTGCAGCCGGCGGTGTCTTGGCGCAGTTATGTATTTTGCACGTGTGTGTGTCTGCGTGTTCGTGTTTGCGTCCGTGTCTTTGTCCAATGCGTCCATTATGCGGACATGTTCAAGTCCTTATCGGCGATGTTCCATATAACAAATGTAACGAAACTACATTTTGGTGCATTGTCAGTTGGGCACATCCTGTGTGTGTGTGTGTGTGAGTCTCACACATTGCACACACCCCATTCCATACTTTCTGCAAGTATTCGTTAAGTGTTCAGTTTCGGTTTTACTTTGCTCAACTTCTTCTACATACTTTTTCTTTGGTTTTTTGTTTTCCATTGCGGCTTAGTCCTCCCATAGAAGCAGAGGGAAGGACATGCATAAAATACAAAAGCATTGCCAAGTCTTCTGTGTGCATGGCTGTCGTCAAATACATAGCAGCCGAATTGTTTATAGCCACCACGAAAGCAATTAAAATCGAGCCACATCTCTGAGCTGTGGACATGGAGAACAATATTTGCGGTCTAGAAATTGTTGTTGTTATACGTTTAAATTTTGTACGAATGTGACACTTGTCTCATCTCACGTTAACTGTTCAGACATTTTCTTTATCTTTTTGTAAATTTTTTTTACATCCAAACATTTTAGTTGATAGCCCGTTTGGCTGTCTGTCTGTTCTTTTTCCTGTCCTATCGTGTCTGTCGTTCATCTAACTAAACTGCAATTTCATCTTTTTGTTGTTGTTCTCTCTTTTCTTTGCGTTCTTTTTTGTGATTTTGCTGCGCCATGACTCCTTTTTGGCTCGAGTGTGCAATTTCGTGCAGCACGCTTTTAGGCGCTCAAATTGTATTCTCATGCATGCAAGCCGCTTTATTGTGTATGTGGTGCTAATTTATGGGCTCGACGGCAATCAGTTACAATTTGCGGTCATCCTGTATACGATTTTGCATACAAAAGCGGCAAACAGCGCAATTATCGCTGCGGGTGTGGTTTAAATTGGCCGTTGTTAGTGTTGTTTGTAAGTGTGTGTGTAATACAGGAGTGTCTTATGCGGCGCAAAAGGTATTTAAATTATGTGAATGCAATTGAATTAAGACAATGAATTATGAACATTTGAAATGTATATCTCAGTGGTTAAGAGAAAGAGTAGTTAGCGGCTTGTGGGTTCGAGTCTCAGCTCAACTAACATCTAATAATGAGAATCTTTCTAGTGGTAGTTTGTGTTTTAGATGCCCTAAAGGCCAAATAACTTTTTATGAAAATAATTGCGAAGGTAATTAAGTCTCTTAGAATCAGAATCAAAGTCGCACACCCACACACATGCAGCTAGAAACTTGAAAGGAGGAATCAAGTGTTGCAGAATGATAGCAAAGAATTGTAAGTACGTAACTAATTAACTTACTACTGTAAATAAGTAACTATTAGTAAGTAGTATATTAAGTTCAGTAAGGTGGTCCTTTTTCAATGTGAGAATTAAACCAAAAGTTCAGACAGAGATTTGTCGATTGTGCTTAAATCGTTCACTCCTTTTGAAGGAATCTCAGTAGTTGCCATGTAAATAATCTGAGTGCGGTTTCTCAAGACTACAGTGAGGATTCAGGAATTTAAAATGTTATCTTTTCCTGGTCTGAGTCGGACATGGCCACCTTGAACAAGTGTGATTGTTGAGATATCAAAAATACTGTAAAATTTCTCACTGTGTATATTCGTTCCGTTGTCCATAGAAGTTAAATTTATTTGTTCAAATTTGACTTTGTACATTTTTCTCACTCCTAAAAATAAACTCGTCCTGTACATACATACATACATATATCGTTTCCACTGCCCAATCAAGACAATTTCCAATAGAAATAACCAGGGAAAGGATTTTGTGGAAATTGCCTTTTTTGTTTGCTGCTAGATAGAGCATTTATGATTGAAAATCAGCACGACTTAGGTCCTCCTGATTAGAAATATACCACTTTTATTTTGCCTTTTTTTGCCTTAAAAAGGCAGTTTGCCTTTTTCACCTATAAATGCCTTTTTTTAGTGCCTATTTTACCTATAAATGCCACAAAATGCCTTTTTCAAGATTTGTTGAGCGCCTTTTTATTTGTCTTTCATTTTTAATATTTTTCCCCTTTTATTTCGTAAAAATACCTTGAAACTAAAAAAAAATTAAGTGGCAACATTGCAATTTCGTTAACCCTTTCGGTTATTCTATGCCATATGGCATAGTCTGTTTTCGTGCCAGTTTTAGGTCAAAAAACTTGTGGATACTATATTTTTGTTGTTCCTTGGAATAGTTTGAAGTTTTAGGAAAAATACGAAATTAATAAACTGAATAATTAAGTTGAGAGAAGAGAAGTATACACATTTTTTTAATGGTATATCTTGAAATAGTAAAGGAAGAAGAAGCAGAAAAAATGAGATAACTTTTTTAATTTGACGAAGTAAATGAAGAAATATTCAAATTTTCGTTATGCATAAAAAGTTTTATGTTTAAGTAATTATTACAGTCACAACGTTGTGGTTGCTCTCATAGAAAAACACTCTAAAATACAGGGTCCGAGTATAAAAATTAAAAAATGTCTTATGGAATATTGCTAATATAACCACATAGAAGCCTAAAACGTAAAATTTAAAATTTTAACTTTCCCCAGTAAAAAGCTGTACCGAAAGGGTTAACTTATCGATGTTTTTACATTGATTTGATCATTCCTAAGCCGTTATTTTTTGTTGTGCAGTGGAAAATTTAAGGAAAAAAACATGCCAAAATTAAAAAGTTCGGTTAGCGCAAAAATTTCCGCGCTGATAGCAGAGTTTGGTGGTGCTGAGAGAGGTGCTGAAATCCTTTCTTTTATTTATTTTTTTGTGATACAAGTACGGCTTTTATGCTTTGATATGAGAAGTTAAAATATGTGCCTACATTTCAATTAAAATATCTTAGTTATAGTTTTTAAACTATCTTTGAAAACCTTGATGTTCCTTTTCTTTTACAAAAAACGAGGTATAAATATCAGATGAAATAAAATTATTAAAAAATACATACCGTTGCCCCTTTTTTTTAGATTTTCTAGTATTTTTTTCTTATTTTTAAATGCCTGTTTTTGCCTTTTTAACAGTTTTTAATGCCCTATTTTGCCTTTTTAGGCAGTTTTTTAGTGCCTTTTTCTGCCTTTTTGGCAGTTTTTAGTGCCTTTCCGTGCCTTTTTTTCTATTTTATTTTGCCTTTTTTATAGGTTTTTAGGTCCTCAAAATCCTTTCCCTGGTAATAACGTTCCTTCTTCTTCGGAATAACCAAGACAAAAGTAGTTTTTTTAGGCGGTGTCCAGTAAGTATACCAACTATTTTGCTCCTCTACCTTTCTTCCTACCTGCGCGCTTCTCCTCCTGGAGCTATTTCCTACCTTTCTTCCTACCTATGACCTTACGACTGTAAAAGTCGCCAATTTTTATAAATTGCTGTGCTGTTCATGTTCTGGTCCATGTAAAGTAGCTTTCTCGATTACTTTCTGTTAAGTGTGGGCCAGGTTTGTCTGGCGATATCTTTTTTATGCTTGGAGAAACGAAAGTGCAAGTTGTTTTAATGAAATATTCTCCTTTTTATGCGACACTGCGAAGGACTATTTCTCTAGAATCTGTTGGCGTGTTCAATCCAAAGCTAATTAAAGTTGAAGATGTTCTATCGATTTTGAGTAGATTGAAATGTTGAAAGACTCAAATTAAATTTTATTTACATTTAAATTTTGTAAAAATTTTTTAATAATTCTCATCAACACAGAAGTTGAAAATATTTTTATTAAGTAATCACGCATTCCACTCTAAAACACATTTTGCTAGGAAACAGGCGTTTAAGGATCTCGATTAAGGGTTTCAATTAAGAATTTCGAACTGTGCTAAGTATTGCTTGAATTTCGGAACAAGAAAGCTTCTTTTTAAAGACCAAAGTAATGCTTAGCATTACTTTTTTTTATAAAATTTCCCACCTGAAAGTGAAAGCGAGTTCCTTGCAATCAACAAATAATTTCGTAATGAACGTATTAAAACTGCCTAAAAACTTTTTCGAACAATTTTCCTCAACCTCAAAGCGCAATCAAACAATCGTGGAATTTCTTCCATTTTCCATTTTTTTAATTTACTAAACCCTTCACTTTTTTCTCTTCCTCGTTTCTTATTGAGCGCTGCCATTATTCCAAGGGCGGTTGACTAATTTTTATAGCATAACAACAGCAACAACAACATCAACGCTAGTGTTCAGTGTGCAACTTTGTGCCACTCCTGGTTGCTTCTTGTGAAATTTCTGTGCGCTGTGTGCCAAAATATTCGAGCGATACTGCGCGCCGCCGTTGCTGTGTTGCGTCAAGTGGAATTTTTGTTGGAAACTTGAGCTAGTGGCACAAAGTTAACTCGACAACTCAAACTCAAGCCACAAAATCTGTTGAAAATTTTCATTAAAAATTTCAAGTGTGCATTTTGCTGAAAGTAACAGCGAAAGCCAACTAAAGTGCGACGGGCAGTTGATTTTCAAGTGGATTTCGGGAAATGTTGCTCTTGCTGTTGTTTTTGTGTATTTATATAAATTGCAATAAACGATGGTATATAAAAAACTTGGCGCTCTCGCCTAGAAGTATGCACTGACAACAGCACTGCAGTGTTGCAGCTGGAAAATGACTTGTTGACCGCACAAAGCAACAACAACTGCAACAATAGCAACCACATTATACAATCGTGTGAGATTTAAAACGCGCTGAAACCCGCAAGTTTAAAGATATTTCTGCACTTTCCGCGCCGGCAAACACTTTAAATTCGCGAAACCATATTTCGCGCAGCTGATCCACTTGACCATGTTGTTGCTGTTGTTGTTGTTGTTGCTGCTATTTACCATTGCCACTGTAAGCATGCGTCCCGTTTGTTGCAGCGCCCGTTGCTCTTCAGCGCCGCTTTAATCCACTTACGGCGTATAAATCCTTAATGCAACTTCGCGCAGCACAACAACAACAACAACAAAAACAACATTATATTATTATTGTTGTTGTTTCAACAACAGCAACAACAACTTGAGTCTGTAACGACGTGGAAAGGGCAGCAGAGCCAGTTACGCTCAAGCAACAAAAAAGCGCTATGCTAAAATTTACCTTGAAATTCGAAACTTTTGGACAAGCTTAAAATGTTTTATTTGAAGGATTTTGTTGTTGTTGCTTTTTGCGAAATTGTAGGAATTTTTGTGTTTTAAAATTATGGTTGAAACGTTAATGCAAAAAGCCAGGCGAGAGAGTGAACTTTTGGTCCCCCCTACAACGCGTTCAGGTTGCGTATACGCCACGTGCGCTCATCAAGGGACGAGGCGGACATTAGCGAACGAAATGGCTACACATGGTTAGTGAAATATAACATAAATATATAAGTGGGCAGTGGAGGAAAGTGAGAAGTTAGAAAAAGAAGATGTCGAATTTACCGGTCGTGCATGTGTTATTATTTATAGTCGAAGATAATGCTTCGAGCTTCTATTGAATTTTGTGGCTGATTATTTAAGAAGAAAATTAAGTTTTATTCTGAAGGTAAGCAAAACATCCTTATCTTCATTTATGGTGCAGAATTTTGGACATTGTCAGCCACTGACGAAAGTGATTTGGGGACATTCAAGAGAAGGATACTCTAAAAGGTCTTCGGTCATATCCACGTGAGAAATGACTACAGTATTCATTGGAATAGCGAACTCTATGGGTTACCCCGGGACATGGACATAGTCAAGTGTGTAAAAATACAGCAATTGCGTTGGCATGGTTATGTTGCCCAAGGTGGGTCTACGAGATGGGGTCTCCCAGGTGGACGGCGCAAAAACTGGCGACCACATCTGCGTTGGAAGGATCAAGTGTAGCAGAATCAGTCGGCGCTCGGGATTTTCAACTGGCGCCAGCAAATATAGAACAGAATATACAATGGTTTCTCCAGAGCGAACATGTAAGTTAGGTTAGGTTGGTTGAAAGTAAATCCATCGAAACATAGACCGTCGTTTGGGTCCGCAGTATACCAGAGAGTTTTAATTAGCCACCTAAAACCACCTCAACAATTTATATGAATTTCCAAATGGCAATTGGATCCTTTGGAGATAAATCTGCTAGAGAATCGAAATCGTTTTTAAAGCATTAAAAGTAAGTAAAAAGTGCAAAATATTCAAGTAATTCATATTTTCAGCATTCGTATAGTTCTGTTTTTGAAAACAAAGCGCGATTCTAAATACGTAATAATAAAAATAATAAAAACTAGAATATAATTTTATTGTCCAGCTCTAAATTTTGGCCAAAACTCAAAACTGACTGAACTAATTTTATCATAAAAGATGCCTAAGCATGAGATAATAAAACAATGAAAGAAGTACTCAAAGTACTTAAAACATACACAGCGAATATCATTGCGAACAGCGGTGAAAGTTTGAATTTAACAGTTTGTTTAGAGCGCAAAAACTTTTTACAAGTCTTCATTCTTTCGATTTCCATACAAAAAAATCAACTTTCAATTGTCTTATTTTGGCTTTTATTTCGTATTCCCATTACTTATTTGTGGTTGTTGTTGTAGTCGCGCAAAGAAACGTGCACATGCGGAGAAACATATTGAACATTTTACGTGGCAAGGCGGACAATCAAAAAGTTCAATAGCCGCAACCAAACGGCGCAATAGAAGGCGGAGGACAAGCTGATTGTTTGATTGTATTTGACACCCTACGCTATGGTGGTAGGGTATATCGATTTTGGTTAGTTAGAATTATTCTTTTGCTCAGCACTATCACAAAAGTTCACTTACTTGTATAGAATAAATCTAACTGCAAATCATTTTCTCTCCACCAAAAAAAAAGGAT
Organism: Melieria picta; assembly: GCA_964056695.1. Lineage (NCBI taxonomy): Eukaryota > Metazoa > Arthropoda > Insecta > Diptera > Ulidiidae > Melieria > Melieria picta. The sequence goes on from OZ057399.1 coordinate 45,066,153, forward strand.
TTAGTCTAGTCTAAAGTCTAGTCTAAAGTCTAGTCTAAAGTCTAGTCTAAAGTCTAGTCTAAAGTCTAGTCTAAAGTGTAGTCTAAAGTGTAGTCTAAAGTGTAGTCTAAAGTGTAGTCTAAAGTGTAGTCTAAAGTGTAGTCTAAAGTGTAGTCTAAAGTGTAGTCTAAAGTGTAGTCTAAAGTGTAGTCTAAAGTGTAGTCTAAAGTGTAGTCTAAAGTGTAGTCTAAAGTGTAGTCTAAAGTCTAGTCTAAAGTCTAGTCTAAAGTCTAGTCTAAAGTCTAGTTTAAAGTCTGTTCTAAAGTCTAGTCTAAAGTCTAGTCTAAAGTCTAGTCTAAAGTCTAGTCTAAAGTCTAGTCTAAAGTCTAGTCTAAAGTCTGGAATAAAGTCTAGCCTAAGTCTAGTCTAGTCTAGTCTAGTCTAGTCTAGTCTAGTCTAGTCTAGTCTAGTCTAGTCTAGTCTAGTCTAGTCTAGTCTAGTCTAGTCTAGTCTAGTCTAGTCTAGTCTAGTCTAGTCTAGTCTAGTCTAGTCTAGTCTAGTCTAGTCTAGTCTAGTCTAGTCTAGTCTAGTCTAGTCTAGTCTAGTCTAGTCTAGTCTAGTCTAGTCTAGTCTAGTCTAGTCTAGTCTAGTCTAGTCTAGTCTAGTCTAGTCTAGTCTAGTCTAGTCTAGTCTAGTCTAGTCTAGTCTAGTCTAGTCTAGTCTAGTCTAGTCTAGTCTAGTCTAGTCTAGTCTAGTCTAGTCTAGTCTAGTCTAGTCTAGTCTAGTCTAGTCTAGTCTAGTCTAGTCTAGTCTAGTCTAGTCTAGTCTAGTCTAGTCTAGTCTAGTCTAGTCTAGTCTAGTCTAGTCTAGTCTAGTCTAGTCTAGTCTAGTCTAGTCTAGTCTAGTCTAGTCTAGTCTAGTCTAGTCTAGTCTAGTCTAGTCTAGTCTAGTGTAGTCTAGTCTAGTCTAGTGTAGTCTAGTCTAGTCTAGTGTAGTCTAGTCTAGTCTAGTGTAGTCTAGTCTAGTCTAGTCTAGTCTAGTCTAGTCTAGTCTAGTCTAGTCTAGTCTAGTCTAGTCTAGTCTAGTCTAGTCTAGTCTAGTCTAGTCTAGTCTAGTCTAGTCTAGTCTAGTCTAGTCTAGTCTAGTCTAGTCTAGTCTAGTCTAGTCTAGTCTAGTCTAGTCTAGTCTAGTCTAGTCTAGTCTAGTCTAGTCTAGTCTAGTCTAGTCTAGTCTAGTCCAGTCTAGTCTAGTCTAGTCTAGTCTAGTCTAGTCTAGTCTAGTCTAGTCTAGTCTAGTCTAGTCTAGTCTAGTCTAGTCTAGTCTAGTCTAGTGTAGTCTAGTCTAGTCTAGTGTAGTCTAGTCTAGTCTAGTGTAGTCTAGTCTAGTCTAGTCTAGTCTAGTCTAGTCTAGTCTAGTCTAGTCTAGTCTAGTCTAGTCTAGTCTAGTCTAGTCTAGTTAATAATTTGTTGTCTGGTCAGCAAATCTCGTTCGTTCAATAAGTGACGCAAGTTCAACAAAAAAACTAGCAACAATAAGAAAATATCAACAGAAACAAATTACATCAAAACCAGAGGCTCCCTCCCTCTGAAGCACGTGAAAGAGAAAACGTAACAAATATTGTATGAAAATAACAATTTTCTGCGAATTTGCCAAACACACAATGGCGCCAGCAACAATAACGTTGCGAACAACAGTTCCAACTGGCACACCTAGTCGACTGCCATTCGATTCAATTGTAATTTTCGAAAATCGCAACTGAATGCCAGCAGCGAACAAAACGAAGTAACAAAGGGCGTATAATTACAATCAACGTTGTAGCTATGAGTCGGCCGTTGCGTGCGTGCTGTGCGGCCGCCAATCGAAAACAATGCAGTGCATGGAGCGGCCCACATGGCGTATACGTAATCGAAGGCGGATTTCCTCAAACGCGGCTACTTGAAAGTCACTCATACGTCAGCGCTGCTGGCAGGCATTCAGTTGAATATTTAACGTCACTTGACTGTCGGGCAATGTCGTGGAAAGTTCGTTTTAAAGTAACTTGGGGCAAGTTTTAAATAAACTTGGGATACTTTTTCTAGTTTCGTTGTTGCTGCTGCTGTTGGTTCGCTTGTTCGCCGTTGTAGTCCGCTGGCGTTTCGTTCGTGCTGTCACTTCCGTATCCGTTTCAATTTTCGTCAGCATACAAATGAGCTGCTTGTCGCTTAGCTACACTCTTCCACTTTGTTAGGGCCAGCGTCCGCTGCGTTGGCTGCTCGCTGCCAGTCGTCGTCGGCGTCGTCATTGTCGCTGGCGTTAAGTAAATATTAAGTTTTGCATTCTTCCTGGAGAAGTTTTTAGTTTGTCACTTTGTAGACGGCGACAAGTTGGTCCTGCTGCCTTGCCACCGCTTCACTGCAGCTGCGCGCTGCCTAACACAACGCAGACAGCGTCGCTGCAAATGTGTGTTGGTGCGTGTTTGTGTGTGTGTGTGCGAAAAGAAATGCGCTTCGTTGAAAACTTTGAAATAATTTACGCGCATATGTAGACGGAAACATCGAAACGGCGAAAGTGTGCGCACAGTTGGCGAAGTTGTACTTTCGCCGTTGTCGCACAGCTCCCGTTCGCTCTTGACTGCGCTGCCCTATGCAAATTTTAAAACTTCCGCTTTAATTTGCAAGGCTTTATTTGTCCGCGTTCTGGTGCTTCATTGGCCGCCAATGCGTTTTGCAACTTTGATCCCAATTTTGGAAATTTCACAGCATGTCACGTAGTGCTGCGCGCAGCGGCAGGGCACAAATTCATTCGTGCAGATAATGTTTCACGTCATGTTGAATGTGTCGGCGATGCACGAACAATGTGGGCGCGACTGGCAGTTGTGACATTTCAGCCAACACTGTGGTTTAAGAGGTCATCATCGCTAAAATCCGCTAAAATCGACTGTAAATTGCTTTTTTTATGCCAGTGCGATTGCAGTAGTTTCTATTTTTTTTGTGTTGTATATTTGTTCTGTGTATTCCATTTGTAGTCGAAGATCTCTGTTTCATTTCTAGATTAACTAAATAAACTTTTTTAGCCAAGACTAATAAAACTAAACTAAATAATTCATGGATATAGCAAACGGAAATGATGGACAGATTGGCAGTGCTCACTGCTACTCCTGCGAGGAAAATTATGGTACGGCTGACAATTTTGTATGCATTTGTTCAGTGTTCTTTAGAATCAGGTTTGAGGGTTTTCGAACTGTTATTTAAAGCTGCGATTTGTAAAATCCAGAATCTTCTGAGAGTAAATTCAAGGAAAAGTAGAGTTACACAAATTTATAGTACAACAGATGTCCTGTGGTTTGAACATGGTTCTCACTTGGCCAAAATTTTGGGAACCAGAATTGTTTGGAAGGTAAACAATTTCAAAAACAAAACAAAAACTTACTTTTAGCTTTCTTTCTTGCAATGTTCAACAACCCGAAAGGGTCTTTTCTACGTGGTTAGGATGTAAGAAAAGAAGAAAAAAAAAGGTTTTGCTTGAATGTTTGTCGCCAAAAATTTGACATGTTTTGTACATTAGTTAGGTTTCTCTTGAAAACAGTCATCAAACAGAAAACAAAATAACCAAGTAACCAAATGGGAAAAGAATCAAACTATTTTGGTTAATAATAACCAACTGCGACAAACCTGAGTCTGAGTGCTTTATTAGTCTTGTTGTTGGGTTAGCGATGGTCTTCAGAGCTTTTTTGGGTACGACAGAATGTACCATTTCAAGGCAATGTAGAGGCTAAGTTATGTTTTTAGTTTTAAGTGAAGTTCTTTTTATTCTTCTTTTCTTGCTTGTTTATGGGTTTTGGACTCTCAAAAAAACCTCGTCTTTGGTTGTGGTTGATTAGGTTTGCAATGCCGCAGGTATTCAATTAGGGGTGGATCATCGTTTTGGTGTACCACTCTTCCGGCTCAAGTCGTGGCTGTTTCAAAGCCTGTTCGAAGTATTCACAAAAGCCATTAGGTCACTGATTTTACTGCTCGAGATCTGTTTGATTTCCCGGCTGTTTCGAACCTCCTTTTTGCTAAGATCGAGCAAGTACAGGCAAAGTGTTGATTGGGTGACTAGCTAATCTTCAGTCAATCAGCGCTAATTAGAAATTAGACCAATGCAAGTGATTCGCTCCATAGACAAAATTAAAAAAATTTATAGTCTCAGAATTTAACTATTTTGATGTCATTTGAAAGGTAAAACTCCAACTAAGAAAACCCCAAAAAAATCTGTGCAAAAACTTAATTAGTGTGTGTGTGCAAAAGCGGCTCAAAGTCGGAACTTTTTTCACAAAAAATTTTAAACACATATTTTCTGTTTTTTAGAGGAAAAAAATTTTAAAAATATATTGTTACCAAGAAGATGCTAAAACTTTCAATATAGATTAAGAAATGATGTGGCCATTTTCGTTTTTAATGTTTTCTTAAAGCTGAGGCTTTTACTTCACTTTTAATTCAAAATATTTTTCAAAATTGAAAATCTGAAAATTGGCAAAACTTAGAGGAAAATATCTCAAAAGTATGGGAAAGTACGTTCCTAGATTTTTTTTTATTTTAAGAAGCATTCTTTCTTTGTCGGATAATGTAATTACATCCTCCGATATCTTTCGATCTCAGAAAATAATTCAATTTGAAAAGTGGTCTAAACACGTATTTTTCGACAAAATTTATTTTTTCATCCCTAAAAGTATGCAATCAGCATGAAAAATTGAGAAAACTGCAAAAAAGCAAAACATGCGTCTATTATTATCGTTTTTATTGCAAAACCAGAGGGTCCCAAAACAATTTATGTTACTCTTTGGAATTATCAATGTTGACGTTATCGATTAAATGTAAAATCTGAAAAATCTAGCCAACACACTCGTTGCTATAGCTTTCCAAAATTGGCGAAAATAGCAAATTTAAGTCTCAGCCATTGCCAAACTACAAAAGTTTAAGGAAAACAAAATGGAGATTTCAATTCAGGATACCATGATTAACTAGTGTACCAAATTTTATGAAGAACGAACCACTCCTTCTAATTTTGTCCATGGTTCGATAAAAAGAAATTTATCATGGAATATTTTACTGTGGCCACACAAAGGACCAAATTGATCAGCTTGGAATGTTAATATTCTTCTTCTTTAGTAAAACGTCATTTCGCGCTTCAGCTTCTTCCCTGCTTAGGTGCCTCAAAGCTTGGCATATTTAATAGAAGCACTTAAGCGGTCGTTAGTGTATTTTAATAAATATTTTATATTTTTGTATATTTGTACAAACATATATACAGTACTTTTCGCTTAAAGCGAACTTCGAGGGACTGGCAAAATTGTTCGTTTTAACCGAAAGTTCGCTTTAAACGGGGTCCGTAATAAGCGAAAACATACAGCGCGTACTTTGGAAATTGGTTCGTTTTAGGCGGAAAATCGTTTTAAACGGGTTCGTTATAAACGAAAAATACTGTATACCTACATTTTTTTAATTTTCAATCCAATTTCCTTTGGTATGACCACAAAATTGTGTGAGCCAAAAATGCCTAACTGCACCAAAAAGTAATTTCAATTTGGCTGCCCACAAACACCCAAAATATTTCAACCTAATCGAGTCAAAAATCTTAATTGAATTTATTTTTGCAAGATCTTCCGATGCAGCTGGCTTTAATTTCCTATGCTTAATTGAAACAGTTGCATAGTCCAACGACTGACAACCGAGTGCTGGACACTTGTGTGCACGCAGCAGTCGCCTTTAAGCGTTTCAATCGGACAGACACGCTGCACGTAATGGACTCAACGCATGGCCCGCGCACTCACCCGCAGCGCAGCGTAACGAGCGGAAGCTTCAGTGTTCTGTTTGTTGTTTTTGTCGTTGTGGTTGTCATTGAGTGTGTGGCTATTAAACAGATAAATAAATATTGATTTATTAGCTCTGCTATAAACAATTCTTCACACGATGCGCATCAACGCCAGGCGACAGTGGCGGCAACTAGTTTGGGGATCGGCCATCACATGCGGCCAGCACTTAGCGCCAACAAAAGCGGACACGACCTGCGTTTCATTTAAGCTTTGTGCTTCGGTTTCTGCATTTTATGCGCACTCGTCCCCGTCGTGTGTCACACTCGCCAGCAAATGATTTATTTCCCATAAAAGCTTTGCACAATTCCAGCTGCTCCCCGGCGGCTTCAGCCAGCCCAGGCCGCAACATTGTAGCCACTTGCCTACGTTAGCCGTCTGCCGCTGCGAGGGTGTGTGTGCATGGCTGTGTATGTGTGAGTGTGTGTGCTTGAGCTTATGCAACACTGGCAAAGAAAGCCAAAGGTGGCCACTTAATCCTGTGAGCGTTTGTTGTTAGAATCGTTTTATTGCCCAGCCGGATTGTTCGTCCGGCCGGCCGACGGTTTACCTCACCCGTGGCGTGGCGCTGCGCTGTCGGCTTGTCGCCGTTTGCCTGCCAGCCGAAGCAGTGATTACACATCCTGACACTACAATTTACTGCAAAACAACCGCACTGACATCCTAAACACCGGCGGCCAAACGTGCCGACGTTCCGCCCCCATCGCTGTGCGTTCGGTTCTGTGTGCTGCGCATTTAGTGATCATATCCTGCGCAAGTGTATCCTCTTGCTGTTTCCTGGCGGTGGCCGGTGTTTTCTTCATTCTCCGCTCGGCGCTGTGTGTGCGCTCAGCAATTGTTTATTTGTTATTGCTGCTTTTGTTTTAGCAATTACTACGGTAACCACTACAAATGGTGGCACACTCGAGCGCACATTGTTGCGCGTCGGGTCCCCCAGTGAGGCAATTCAACATGCAGTTCTCCTGGAAAGGGATGTCGGAATTAATTAAAGAAAATCTACAGCCGCAGACAACTGAAGTTGGTATTACTTTTTTCTAAATATATAGTAGAAAGATTTAGAGCTATTCGCTACTCTTTTAAGTATAAAACTTATAGGTGCTTAGTAGTGAGGCATAAGTGATAAAGAAACTCGATATATTTGGGGACATGATTAAGAAGAGAACCGATTTCATAATACATATCTGTCCATCTATGATCATTATGGCTTTCGAATGATTTAAAAATACAAAAACTTATGCTGGAACTTCAGCTGATAACGCCAGGAAAGAAGAGTAATCGATATACTTAGACAATTTGTATGTTAGTTATATGCAGTAAACACTTTAAAGTATCGGTTACTTTTCAAGAGAATCGATTCATTTATATATAGACTCAAAGATACAAGTACAGTATTTTTCGTTTATAACGAACCCGTTTAAAACGATTTTCGGCCTAAAACGAACCAATTTCAAAAGTACGCGCTTTATGTTTTCGCTTATTACGAAACCGTTTAAAGCGAACTTTCGGTTAAAACGAACCATTTTGCCAGTCCCTCGAAGTTCGCTTTAAGCGAAAAGTACTGTATTAGTACTGGTCTATTCACTATCGAGTACTTTTTATAATTAAGTACAAAAATCGATACTGATTGTTACTGGGTACAACTAGTGATATTGAGTATTTTCGTTACTGAGTGCAGCTACATATCGATACTGATTACTTTTCAATAGTGAGTACAAGTAACACTTCTAGACTGAGTACTTTTGGATAGTGAGTGCAAGTATTGAGACTGAGTACTTTTAATGAGTACAACTATCGATATTCATTACTTTTTGATAGTGAGTACAAGTATGAATACTGGTTACTTTTTCTGAGTACAATTATCGATACTAATTGCATCCCGATAGTGAATACCGGTATTGATACTGATTACCTTAACTGAATAAATCTACTGATGCTGATTACCTTTCGATAGTGAGTAAAAATAACATTTCTATACTGAGTACTTTTCGGTAGTAAATACAAGAATCATTTCCAATGTATGTAAGGTCGTTTGGTAAGTGAGTGAGAGTTTTTAATGAATATAGTGAGTTTCGATAGTGAGTACAAGTATGAATACTGAGTACAATTATGAATACTGATAGCATTTCGATAGTGAATACCGGAACTGATGTTGATTACCTTAACTTTATAAATCTACTGATAATTTTTCGATGGTGAGTAAAACTACCGCTTCTATACTGAGTACTTTTCGTTAGTGAGTACAAGAATCATTTCCAAAGTATGTAAGTACGTTTAAAAAGTGAGTGCAAGTATTCATACTGAGTGCTTTTAATGAGTACAACTATCGATATTCATTACATTTCGATAGTGAGTACAAGTATGAATACTGGTTACTTTTTCTGAGTCACTTACTTTATGATGCTACTGCTACAATGTTACTTCTACTGATGCTAATTACTTTGATAGTGAGTAAAAGTATCACTTCTATACTGAGTACTTTTCGGTAGTAAGTACAAGAATAATTTCCAAAAAATTTAAGTACGTTTAGAAAGTGAGTGCAAGTATTCATACTGAGTGCTTTTTGTGAATATAACTATCGATATTCATTACATTTCGATATTGATTACAAGTATGAATACTGGTTACTTTTTCTGAGTACAATTATCGATACTGCTTTCATCCTGATAGCGAATTCCGATATTGGTGCTGATAACGTTAACTGAATAAATATACTGATGCTGATTACTTTTCGATAGTGGGTAAAAGTATTACTTCTATACTGAATACTTTTCGTAAGTGAGTAAAAGAATCATTTCCAAAATATGTAAGTACGTTTAAAAAGTGAGTGCAAGTATTCATACTGAGTGCTTTTAATGAGTACAACTATCGATATTCATTACTTTTTGATAGTTAGAACAATTATGAATACTGGTTACTTTAACTGATTACAGCTATGCTGATTACTTTTCAATAGTGATTAAATAACGACTACCAGTACCGATACTGAGTGCTTTTAATTATTCCAAAAATCGATTACTTTTCATTATTAAGTATCACTATCCATACTGAATACTTTTCCACATTGAATACATCGATACTTCAAGTACATTTCGATACGCATTTAAATTCGATAAGTGAGTACTTGTCAATATTCTATATAAGTATAATTTCGATTCGTGAATACAAGTACCGATACTGAGAACTTATTTTCACTCAATACAAATACCGATAGGCGAAGACTTTTCTTGGTATAGAAATCATTTCGATTCATAAATACAATTATCGTTACTGAGTACTTTGATTCAATTACCGAATATAAGTATCGGTACTGAGTACAAGTATCAGTAGAAACAATTTTTGAGAATTTACAATCAATTCTTTTAAGACTCGAGCACTGTATGTATATTTCCTTATAAATAAGTACTCATTACTTTATCAGTTCTATAAAGCATTGTGATTCATTGTATTTGTGAGTAAGATAACATAGACGATCGATTATATATGTCCTTGCTCAGGACGGGCAAATTTTTGCAAACATTTACAAATGAATCTAAGTAACTACTGAAATGGAAATCAGCTTTGTCTACTTTTAGGCAGCGTTACCATATTTTCATATTTTGCTAAGTGCAAGTTTTTTCTTGATTAATACTACAACACTCAGAGGTGTACACAGGATTTTATTTTGCAGGGGGTTTACCTACAACTTTTGAGCCGAATTCCATTCCATATTTTACATCAGCAATTTTTGTATTTGGGGGAGGTTAACCATCGAAACACCTATTAGCCTATTGAGACTAATATTCGATCAATGTGTTGCTTCTTCCTTCTTGCAATAATATGTATTAGAATATTTAATATTGAATCTGTTCGTATTGTATGTAGTTCCAAGTGTCAAGGAACAATGACCGCAGGCAACCTATTCCATTATCGCGCAATACGTAAAACGTGGGACATCCTTCGACTTATAGTATAATTGTGCCCAGTCCTGTTACATCCAGCCAAATCTTTACCACTGGCACATCTCCTTCAATGCAAAATTATCTTCTTCACTGCCTGCTGCTTCATAGACTCAGTGAACGTTGCTGAAGTTCATTTGTGTTCGTCCTTTTTATTCGATGATTATCCTGTGGGGTCTATTCACTTGACTGAAATACACATTTAACCGCTATTCATTATCACTTTTTATACCTGCTGCTGCCGCCTTCCTGTGCAATTCTCTCCTCGCCAGTGTTTGACATTTTATTATTTTGCGACATTCCCCGGCAGGTTTTGTTCATTTCTCCACGTTGTTGCTAACGTTGCCTTTGCTCGTCTTTATATGTATATTTCCTTATCCGGCTGCACAATAGTGCCGCAATGGTTGTTATTGTTGTTGCCGTTTTTATTGTGACTTTTGTATAATTTCGCACTTTTTTTTGCACAACAGCCACTGAACCAGACTTTCAATTCAGCACAACTTTTGTCGTCGACTTCCTTCTCCCATTGCTGGTCTATAGTATTTTCTGTGATTTTTCGAATCCTTCATCCTGCGTTGTGGCCTTTGGATTTTCACCTGCACGCACTGCTTAACAGTTTGCTATCTTGGCTGGGCACACGTTGTGCAGTTGTCCGTTCCGTAGTTGAGACTCTGCCTCAAATGTGCGGCGCTTGGGGTAGTCTGTTGGTCCCAGCTGGCCGGTGGCTATTGTTGTGATTGTTGTTGCTGCCTCCTACTCTTTCATTCAAAGTGTGCCTTTTTAAAGTGCGTTTTGTATGCGGCACTTTAGTAATCACCACAGATACACAAAGAACTTTGTTGGCAGATAATAAAAGTGAATTCGAAAAATGCTGCAACAAAAAATTAAAATAAAATTTAAAATTTTTATTTTTTACTAAGCTTTTAATACTAAAATCCAAGCTGAAGTTATTGTTAGTTATTGGTATTAAAATACTCATGCAAAAGTTCTAGAATACTACATAAGTATTATAATTCGTTGAGTAAAGTCTAGGCGAATTAAAGAGTTTTTTACTCTGTTTCTATGTTGTTGAAATGGGTTCCAGGAAACCTGGGTATTTTAGAGCACAAAGTCGTAGACGAATTTGCAAATACTTAGAGGATGACTTGCTTCATTGGCCAAAGATTCGTTCTTTTCTTCCTATTACAACATAACAAAAGATCACTTCTTTAGATTGGATTGTTTCTGCACAGAATAACGAGTAGGAATTTGGCAGATAGAAACATTTTTTTTTGTATTTGTCGCTTCTATGAAGATCACCACTTGAGATAAATTTAATTTTAGGATGCGCCAGGTGGACACGTGAACATAGAAATCGCTCTCCTACTTTCTACTGCCATGAAATGTAAATGAGATTAAAGCACTAGTTGAGGACGGCAACATATTGCTACGAAAATTCAGTTCGGCTGGCCAATGCAGGTGTACATCGTTTCACTGGATTGTGCCCAAAATAAAACACTTTGTATTCTTCAACGCAGTTCAACACTAGAAGTTACTTTAATTACAATTTACACTTCACTTTTTTACACTTGTCACTTGTTCCATTTTACTTACACTAGTTTCTTGCACTTCACTAATTTCCTTCGAGTTGTACCTGCTGCGCTGTACCCGGCGGCGTTTTGTACCTATCTGACCAGAGCGCAATTCATTCCTGAACATTTTAGCATCACCTCGAACCATCTCTGCTGTAATTCCGTCGAAATTACAATGCCCCCTAAAAGTAGACAATGCTGTTCTGGCTGACAAATATTCAGTTGGCGTCGCCTTTGCTAAAGCGAAATGCATGATCGTTACTTTGCTGTATAAATGTTTATACACATATCTGTTTTATTGAACAGGACGTCTAAGTTTCTTAAGCATATCTCCTAATGGGTGGTACTGAATAGTCACGATAGGATTTCGAATTTTTAACGCGAGGTAAAATTCTCAAGGTTTCTGGCGTCTAAAAATACCTTCCAGTTAAAAAATTCATCGAAACAGGGTGCTTAGTCGGACCGCTTTTAGTTCCTAGAGAAAGGTGATTATTCCTTCAAATGCGTGTCGTAGACTTTGACCTCCTTCATGATGAATATAACCTTTGCTTGGGTAGGTCCTTGTGCCGACAGGATTGGTGGCAGAGCTACTTACATGAGCTAAGCACATAAAAAGAAAATACATAGAAAAAGACATATTAGTCCAGTGGGAGAGTCTCATGAGACAATTGACCACTTTTCATGCGTTTGTTCGGTGTTTTCTAGAATAGAGTGTCAAGATTTTAGCATTGGTTACTAAAGTGGTTCAAACTTAGGCTCGAATAGTGACCCAATTAAGTGGCCCGTCCAGAGGAATGTTAGCAGGCGATAATTCTGGCATAATTAACGAATACGTAAGTGTCTTCTAAGAGACAAAAAATGTACAGAATTTACTTAGATTTGCATTCGATTTGCATTGCTGTGGTCCTAAATGCTAAATTCTCTTCTTTTGTTTCCAAACTCCACACTTAAGTGCACAAACTATGCAGTTGCTTAAGCAATTTTGCAGCTTTTGCAATGACTTTCAGAAATTCCTAAAGAATTTTGATTTTTGCCAACAACGAAGGCATTATTTTGCAATTCTCAATAGTCTTGTAAAGTGTTCTTGTGACATTAATTGACCTGCTATCAATTTGCAATTTCCACTTCACTTAGGTGAAGGCTGTCGTTATGAATATGTCAGAAACAGCACTGGGCTTTTCTATACATAAATTGCAATGTGAATGGTTGGAAGCGATTACGGTAGTTCGTAGGGCAAATAGCAACACGCCAAATATCTAAAAAAAAATAACAGCAGGAAGAGTAATTTCTAACTTTAACATTTAATCTCACTTTTCAAAAAAAGAGTATTTCAAGGAAATTATGAAAATATGTACTAAGCACGAAAATCTAACTGTTCAAGGATACTTACAACTTAAAGTAAAAGCGAGCTGTGCATGGAAACCATAATGGCCAATATTGACACATAGCTTCGGTTTGATTTGGGTTTGTCTAGTTGTAGAATATAAACAGGTCAGTTGTAATTGACTAAAACCCTCTAGCAAACCCTATATTGCTTTAGGTTGGTAGGCAAGAAGGTAGTAGTGGCAGCCCCAAAGCGCTGCACACTTAAGTCATGAAGGCCCATTGTGATACCATAATGAATTAAACTTAAGTCTACTCACTCATTGAATCAATTTGAGTTCCTTACGAAACCTATTGCACTATGAACAGTTCTACTGGCTCGATCCCCTGAATTATCGAAGAAGAAGTTGTCCAGATGAGACTTCCTTCTTCTATACAATGAAGCTTAAGTGCATAGAAGGTGAAGAGCGTTTTCTTCCTCTTCATCGTTAGAAAGCAAAGTCAGCCTTCTTACCAGCGTAGTGTTTTAATAAATGAAATCAATTGATTGAAATTTCAAATCAATTCAACTTCAACTAAAAATTCTAAAGATTTCCACTTGAATGATTGAATGCATTCTCTTAAAAAAATATTTAAAGATAGACAAAAAAAATTATGAGTTCATGCTTTCATGTTTATGTGAGTTGAGTTGAATGAAAATTAGTAGTTCTTTTCAAATTGAAGCTATAAAAAAGGTTGATTTTTTGGTCATCTCTGGGCACTCCCCACGCAGATAAGCATGAAGTGGAAAATATTCAACATTTCCGGTGCCACTGATCAGCTCTGTGGCACTTAATATTCCAGACGGACATGACTAGCGCTTTAAATTGAATTTCGAAAATTTTTTTTTACTCTCCTTTCATCAACAGGTCCAGCCAATTTGCCTTTGATTGATAAAATAGTTACTGGCAACGGAAAAAATATTTTTCAAAATATAAACGTTACCGAGCAACGGAAAAATAATTTTTTCAAAAATAAACGTTACGGAGCAACGGAAAAAATATTTTTCCAAAAATAAACGTTACCGAGCAACGTAAAAAATATTTTTTTCTCATAACAGTTATGCGATGACGGGAAAAATATTTTAAAAAAATAAACGTTACCGAGCAATGGAAAAAAGATTTCTTGCTGATAATAGTTATTAGGCAACAGATAAAATATTTGTCACGAATAATAGTTATACATAGATGTAAAAATAATTATTTCAAAATAATAATTATAAGTAACAATTAAAATATTTGTTACAATGAAACATTTATTTTCCAACTTTTTCTAAAAACGTTATAACCAGGGAAAGGATTTTGTGGAAATTGCCTTTTTTGTTTGCTGCTAGATAGAGCATTTCTGATTGAAAATGAGCACGAATTAGGTCCTCCTGATTAGAAATATACCACTTTTATTTAGCCTTTTTTTGCCTTAAAAAGGCAGTTTGCCTTTTTCACCCATAAATGCCTTTTTTAGTGCCTATTTTACCTATAAATGCCACAAAATGCCTTTTTCAAGATTTGTTGAGCGCCTTTTTATTTTTCTTTCGTTTTATAAATTTTTCCCCCTTTTGTTTTGCAAAAATACCTTGAAACTAAAAAAAAATTAACTGGCAACATTGCAATTTCGTTAACTTATCGATGTTTTTACATTGATTTGATCATTCCTAAGCCGTTATTTTTTGTTGTGTAGTGGAAAATTTAAAGAAAGAACATGCCAAAATCAAAAAGTTCGGTTAGCGCAAACCTAAAACCTTGAAAACCTTGATTTTCCTTTTACAAAAAACGAGGTATAAATATTGTATGTTGCATACGTCAAATGAAATAAAATTATTTTTTTTTAGATTTTCTAGTATTTTTTTCTTATTTTTGAATGCCTGTTTTTGCCTTTTTAACAGTTTTTAATGCTCTATTTTGCCTTTTTAGGCAGTTTTTAGTGCCTTTTTCTGCCTTTTTGGCAGTTTTTAGTGCCTTTCCGTGCCTTCTTTGCTATTTTATTTTGCCTTTTTTATAGGTTTTTAGGTCCTCAAAATCCTTTCCCTGGTTATAACTGTTATGTCCCTGGCAAATATACGTTTTATGACAGTTCAGTAAAAAAAAAAACCCTACGTCTTATACTTCCTTCTTTACTACTCAATCCACCACGCACATTCACATACACCCACATACATACATTCATCCATTTAATTGAATATTAATATTGATGCCAGTCTGTTCATCGAAGCAGCCAATGACGAATCAAACATACGCATTAAAGTTGCTCATACGCCACGATGACCATTTTTAAAATGCCCTAAAATTGTTATTGTTGTTTTCGCATCTGTGCGACCATTCGGCTGTGACTGCTCTGACACGGTTAGTTGCTAATTGAACGTCTGCTATGGCCAACATTGCTGACATTTAATTACACAAGTTGCAGCTGACGTTAAGTTTAACTATTCACGAAATGTTTGCTTACATGCGGCGGCTGTGGCAAGCATTTTACAACTCTTTGGATGCCACTTTTCCACGTATGAGTTCTGGCAAAGACTACACTGAACGAAATGCGATTCAACTTTGCTGCATAGCAAAAATTGCTATTTTAAATCTTAAACTTTTGTCGTTGCGAACTTGAGTTCGTAGAACGTACATAAGTAACACTTTCGGTTACGGTGTAGCCTGAACTGAGTGCTGTGCCTAAGGTGCGCGCTACTTAAAGTGTTTTAAGTATTTAAATCACAACATGAAATACACTAATGCCGCTTTACTGCCATTAAATCTAACACCGCAGCGCAGCTGCTGGCACTAAGTGTACGCTTGGCCCGTTCCGCCCGACGCAGCGCATTAGTCGCCGCCCCCTCGGCGCCAGCTCGCCGCTCTGCCACAAGTTTATATTTTATTTAGTGCTAAAATGGGATACACTTTGCGCTCAGGTAAGGTGGACGGCAGAGGGGCGTTTCGGTGCGGTGCCATGGTGAGTGGTTGCTGTGCCGGCGGGAATACAGTCTAAACGGCTTAGGCTGCTTATTGAAAGTAGAAGCAGCAACCACAACTGTAACAACAACACAGGCAACAATAAAACATCATCAACGCCAACAACGACAGCAATGAATGCAAAGCATCGGCAGCACTCAATTGCAAACATAACTAACAGAGCAACTATTGAAACAACTACAACTATTGCCACAAAAGCAAAATACACAGCAAGCACACAAAAACTACAACAACAATAACTTGACATGGTAAGCAAAAGCAAAACAATAATGAATGGGAAAATATAAATGACGTGTCAGTAGTTACTGAAGGCACAACGTCAGTGCTGGCACAACGCTCGAAACGTGCAACATTTGCTAGCAATTCCTTACTGCCGCCACCTGGCGATGCGTTGCGGTTCAACATGGACAAACATATGGCAACCCAACAGAGAACCAACGGACTGGCAGACTTACAAGTAGAGATTATGTACTGAGACTAAGGCCTTCCATCCCGAAACAGTCTGAACGCGCCGGAATTTTGGGATATAAAGTCACAATCCCGGGTATTTGAGACTTTTTCATATTTCTCAGAATTTTATTTCAAGTAGATTTTCAACTAAAATCGTAAACGTTTGTGTAGCATTGTATAAAAATTACCACTTTTCCCGACCTTTAAGATATTTCGACATTTTGCATGCCACAGTATTTTGAATATTAAAAGTGACAATACCGGAAATCCGCGACGTTTTTGGATTTTTCCACATTGCAATGCATGTAGAATATATTTTTCAGCTGAAAGTTATAGAAGTTCATAAAACATTGTATATGAACAGAAACTTTCCCCTGCCTCGGGATTTTGGGATTGAAGTGTGGCAAGTCCAGAAATCTTGGTAATTTCCAGGCATTTTAATATTAGGGATCTCAAATGCAATGCAATAATTAGACTGACCAGACCGTTGTTTCACTTTTGTGCTTCAAATGCCACTTGACGTAATAGAAGGGGAGAGGCATTTACCGATTGGAGAGTGCTTGTTTTAGAGGGCTTAGAACTCATGTTCCTCAGAGGAAGAGGAAGAGGCATTTACAGATTGGAGAGTGCTTGTTTTAGAGGATTCAGAACCCATATTCCCGATTTTAAATGCATACATACAAACATACACACATGCAGATAGGAAGAAACGAGAAACGCTGCATTGACAGTTCTGCATTGACAGCTGTAATATAGCATCCAGCAGATTTATTAGATACCTCGGAATTAAAATAGATGACCAGCAAAGCAAGCAGCCGAAACGAATAGTGCACTCTCGATGAGCGGAAGACAGCTGCTGGAAAAATTAGCTCAATCTCAATCTGGCTTTACGGGGCGCCGAGTCTGGTCATTGTAGCAAATAAAGGCAAAAAGCCATTAATACGGAGGAGTGTATCGACTCGCAGTTTTAAGAGTCATCAGCGCTTTCAAAACTACTTTGGACGAGACAGCGCTTCTACTGGCTGCAATGATTCCAATCTGCATCATGGCGGACGAGTGCAGCTGACAGAAAGAAGAGAGACGAGGACGGTGCGAAGGTAACGAGGAATCGCTGCGATTGTGGTATAGCAACGCTGGGATTTTTCCTCCAAGAGCAGATATACCCAGAATCCAGAATAGAATGCGGTTTTCCAAAGGTTCCTCCATACAAGGAGGAACATAGTAATGATACACAGTGGAAGTGTATATTGTTACGAAAATTAGTTCTGCTACCTCAACCCAGGCATAAATCGTTTCACTGGATTGTGCTCAAAAATAAAACACACTACGATTCTTCAACGCAGTTGAATACCGGACGGAATACCGGTACAAGAAAAGGTTAGAGTAGAAGGTTTAATATGTTAAAGTCACACAATGACGGCGCTAGGATTTAGATGTTAAATCCTCCGATGTTTAATCCGTTAAATAAAAAAAATAAATACATTTAAAGATTCTTTTGATCAGATCTGTCTTGTTCGGTACATACTTATTTCACCGTACGACAGCATTTCTCACACCGGGAAAAATCCATATGTGCGCGAAACTAGAGACCAAACTGCGTACTCAGTTTTTCATTTCTACATCCTTTGTCCTTTGAAAAGGACTTCAAAATTTTGAAGGGGATAAAAAATAAAAAATATAAAAAATACTTTTTATGATCACGTGTCAAAATTTCATTACTCTAACTTTATTAGTTCGAAAGTTATTAAAAAAAGGCGGAAGCTGCAATTCTAATGAAGTACAAAAATTTTAATTTATTTGAGTATCAGTATTTTAAATAATAAAAAGATACAAAATCTATGAAGCGAGAATAATGTAATTTTGACATGTGATCAAGGAGGTTTTAACATACTTACTTTTCAAGAAAATGCGATGTAAATTTTCAAGGATATAAAGGATTAAAATTTTCAAAGGACCTTTTTCATATCCTTTTTTTAACAAATAGATAAAAAATTAATTTTATTTAAATTCTTTAGTCTTTCCTCTTTCATTTGATATACGTATCGCCATATTCTATCGAGGTTAAGTATTTTTTATATTTTTTTATTTTTTATCCCCTTCAAAATTTTGAAGTCCTTTTAAAAGGACAAAGGATGTAGAAATGAAAAACTGAGTACGTAGTATTACTATATTTGGTCTTTAGTTTTTTAATTTTTGTCGCACGGTGTTATGGCATCGATCGGGTGTAAAATTACACTGACTAGAGGAAGTGGGAAAGGAGAAAACACTCACCAGCCTGCTTCCAAAGCATCATTTCATGTTATTTTGATTTAATAACACATTGCGACACCCACTTCAAAAGTGACACAACTCAAAATTTTTAATTTTCGGGCTTATTTGTTAATACTGCATCTATCTACCAATAAGCAAAAGCTCAGTATATTTTGTTGTTGTTAACTGTTGCCAAAAACAATTAGGTCTCTCTTCATGTCGAGAAGTTTGATGCTATTTGATCGCTGCAGCTCAATGCAAAAGAGTCCTAATTCAAATTGTGATACTTTTGACGAAATATATTTTTGTTGAAGTTAATTTTAAGTAAAGTTGTGACAATTTTAGTATATATTTTCAAATAAAAAATTAATTTTGAATTTTCAAAATTTTTCTTTCAACTTTTAACTGTCGTTTATAATTATTAAATTGAGCAAAAATGGCATAACCTAAAACAATTCAGTAATTATTGAATTAAAATATCATCAAAAAAGTCACAACTCAAAATTTTGGATTTTTCATGAAAAATAAAAAAAAAAATTTTGTAACTTATCCCAAAGCATAATCTGTAAAGATTTTCCACTAAATGGTCTCTACGTTATTTTAAAAAAATGTTTATGCAGCTCAAAAACAGTTTTTTGCGTTTCCTGAAAAATTAAAAATTTTGAGTTGTGTCACTTTTGTAGTGGGTGTGCGATATTTTCAAATAAATTCATTAATTTCGCATTTTCAAAATTTTTCTTTCAACTTTTTATTTGTCATTTATAATTATTAAATTTAGAAAAAGTTACATATTTTAAACTAATTCGGTAATTATTGAAATAAAATGTCATCCAAAAAGTCGCAACTCAAAATTTTGAATTTCCTAGTGTAAAATAAAAAAAATCTTTGTAACTTATCCCAGAGCATAATCTGTAATGATTTGCTACTAAATGGTCTATGCGCTATTTAAAAAAAATGTTTATTCAGCTCAAAAATAGTTTTTTGCATTTTCTAAAAAAATAAAAATTTTGAATAAAAATTTTGAAAAATTTCGCACCATTTTACTAAAAATTACTGTTGTTTATAAACAAGCAAGTTTTCTGGGACCAATTCAAATTAGGATTTGAAGAGATGATTTTTCCAAGGAAATTACTTTCACCAACGAAATCCATCTCACTGGATGTTGAATTTCAAAACTAATTTTTTAGTTTAGCTTTTAGTTTATATTGAAATTTTCCCAACTTACCACACTCGAACACGCTATGGCCACGACGTCTGTTGGTTACACTTCATAAAGCTGCACTGAAAGCCGCAAAATGCTGCAACATTCTTGCCGAAATTGTCAAAAATGCACTAAAGCCGCAACTCGAGCGTGAATGTGCACTAAAACGGAACATGTGTGCGCTTGTTCGACGTACGAGTACACGTGTACTCGCCGTCGAGCATGGCTGCACGACCAAAGCAACAAATTAGACGCTGCCAAAAACTGCACATTTCGACATTTTTCTACAAAAATAAATCAAGAGGAAAAAACTCAGCATGGAAAAGCACGAGGAATGCAGGAGGAAGCGAAATAAAAGAAGTTGCCACACAATTTACACCCAGCAGCAGCGTCCAGGGGGGCCACAACTTTACACTTGAGTTAGCGGTAAACTAAAAAAAAGGCACCGTTAACACACTACAAATCTCCCAAGCACAAACATATAAATTGTTGTTACTGAATTCGTTGTAAGTAGGGAAATCAGGCGACGCTGCACCGCTGCCGGGCCGAACAGGCGATGGCGAAGGACGAGGAGGAGCTGCACGCCAAAACATGAGGAATGGCGCAGCGCAGCACAGCAATGCCAGCAATTACACTTGAGTGGTTAAGCGAAGGGATAGCGCACAAAAGCGTCGGCAAGGAGCGGCCGACGCAGTGCGAAGCAAATTGCTGACAATTATGTGCGCTACGAACACTCGGCGCGCGCACAAAAGTGCCAAAGTGCGCAAAAGCAGTCGACGAGAAAGAAAAACGCTGCGCCATGAACGAACGAACGACTTCAATTTAGTTGAACGCGCAACGTCCAACGCCTGTGGCCCATTAAGTAATATTCACAGTTGTTGCAGTTGTTCTTGTAGTAAATTATGCACAAATTGTATTCGCTACACTAACAATAAGCACGAATAGTGTTGAGCACAAATGGAGGCAGCGGCAACTCAACTCAACTCGACTCAAGTAAATATAAATTTGCGCAATTCGAGTTTTATATGATTTTACTGCTGCTGCTGCTGCTGCTGTGCGTAATGATTTCTAACTATGCAATTACTACAGCAATGAAGACAACAACAACAACAACAGTGTGCAGAGCCTGAAAGTCAGGAATGGTTCCAATGCCAATTTGCGAATGCGGATATGAAAATTTCTTAAAAAGAATAATGCGAACGAAAATATTTTTAGTAAGAGAATGCAAATGCCGAAACGGATGTGAAAATTTCTAGCAAGTGAATGCGGCTGCGTATGCGGATGAAAAAATGTTTAGTATTTTGTTCAAATTTTAGGCCAACCCTGTCGTTCTAGAGGTCTTTTCGCAATAAAAAAGGAAGAAATTTGGCTTTGTTTTTTAACCCATTCGAGACGACGATTTCTTTCGAACACGGTCCCCAGGAGCGAAATTTTATTTTTCTTTGTATTGTACACAGTAAAACCAATGCCAAATTTTTTTTCCTGTACTTTACAGATTTCATTAATTCCAGAAAAATTTTATTTCGACGACTAGTTTACTCAGAATAACTGATAATTGCACATTACTGTCTTATAGTCTCGGAAAGCCATTGCACACACGGTGTGCAATCGGTCTCGAATGGGTTAATGACTACTGTCGAAGCTGTGTGGACCAGGAAGAGAAAGAAAACCCACTTCACCTTCTAAGCACTTAAGCTGCATTGTCTTCTTGGACAATCTACAGTCTACTAGACTTCGTAAGGAGCTACGTTCTCCAAAAACATCCTGTTTTGTGTTTTGTGTTTTTTCAAAAACATTTATCTTACCCCTTTCGCTATTTTGTTGCCATATGGCAACATGCTACTCTGTGGACGTCTAAACCCTCTGTGGTTTCAATAATACATTTTTTTGTTGGTTCTTAGAATAGTTTGAAGTTTTAGGAATGACAAACTGAATATTTAAGTTTAAAAAAATATAAGTATACACGTTTTTTGGATGTTATATCTTTACATAGTAAAAAAAGAAGAAGCAGAAAATAAGAGAAAATTTCAATTTGACGTTTTACTTTAATTCAGATAAATTATAAGTAAATAATTAAATAATTTTAGCTGAAATAAAAAAATTTTATTTTTTTTTCAATTTTACTTTTTAAATTTTATGAAATAAATAATATTAGCTGAAGTTCAAAATTTAATATTAAAATTGTATTATGCATTAAAAAATGTATGTTTAAGTAATTACACTGCACAACAAAATCAAATTTTTTTAAATAACAAGGTTCTGACAACGGATTCTGGTAGAGAGTTTTCCCCCTTTTGCACATTCTTTTGGGGGGGTTCGGCCCCCAACTCGCCCCCCTGAATCCGCCACTGGACCCCATTTAGGAACGGTATAAAGGCAAGGGTATTTATTCTTTTATAGCTGATGTATGCTGGACATTATTAAAATAAAATGAATACCTTAAATACCCAAAATTGTCATTTTTCTATTATATATCATATATTATATCTAGCTTTCTTTTCTACGGTGACTTATAGTGAAATTTTGGGTTCAACAATTTTCCCATACACACTAACCCTCAAAAATCAATTTTTGTAGGACATTTTAGTACCAATTTTGAATAAGTACCTACGAAATAAACACTGAAACACATTTTCAGTTTGGCTTAATTCTGGTGTTCAAGTTAATTTCTGAGCTTTGGTGTATTCAGAAACCTATAGTAGAATTTCATGGCGAATATTTTCGTGGTACATTTTTTCCTTAAAAAGTTCTGTTTTACAGGACATTTTTGGCATTTTAGGAAAAAAGGGTCAAATTGACCCATAAAAATAGTAGCTACAGGGTTAAAATGCTCCACAAAAATATTCTTCGTAGTATTTTACATCAAATTGCTGAACCCATCATATACCTAAAATGTAAGGTTACATGGTTTTCGTATGCCGATCCACCATAAGAAGGTGCAAATGGGGGAAATATTTGACCCCCCTAAAAAAAAATTCAGATGTAAACTTTCAAAACGCCGATACACGTATATTTTTTTTGGTCCCCTCTACCAGAATCCGTTGTCAGAACCTTGTTATTTTTTTGTGTTGTGCAGTGTTATTAAACCCAGAACGATATGGTTGGTTCCATATGAAAACACTCTAAAAACAGGGTTCGATAACAAGAATTTAAAACTTATTGGGTTGTTGATTTGTAGTTACTATATCACACAAAAGACTAAATCAATGAATATAAAATTTTAACTTTCCCCAGTAAAAATCTTTAGCAGAGAGTTAATGGATAAAACGTGAGAGAAGTAATGGAAATGTAGCAACCATTCATCATTTTAAGTTAGTTATTTTCATTTATTGATCTTTTAGGACTCAAAAATTGAATTTTCATGAATACTTTTCAATATTCTTCGCAATTTTTTAAAACTTTACAAAACAATTTTGTTCGAACTTTGACCGCTTATTACTACGCTCAATGTCAATAAGATCCATGGTTGGTCGGTTAGTTGGTTGGTTGGTTGGGTAAGTGGTTGTTGCCACAGCTAGGTAGTACATCCAACACATAAAGTGCCATTTTTGTGCCACATCCTTATTTGTGTTGATATTGACTGGTATTAAAAATCCACTTCGTGGCATCCAGAAAGTGTTGAAGCTCCGTAATCTTCATGAGTGAAACTATTTTGAGGTCTCCTTGCTAAGAGTGGACCTGTGCCTGGACAC
Organism: Melieria picta; assembly: GCA_964056695.1. Taxonomy (NCBI): domain Eukaryota; kingdom Metazoa; phylum Arthropoda; class Insecta; order Diptera; family Ulidiidae; genus Melieria; species Melieria picta. The sequence goes on from OZ057399.1 coordinate 45,089,380, forward strand.
AGAAAGTGGTCTAATGTCTCTCTCCTGTCCTCCTTCCCCCATAACTGCGACAATGATTGTTGAATGACCTTTGTAACTAGCCCTCGTGCTAAGCTCCATAGACCTTGCATCTCACTTTTCACTAAAAATATAAAATATATACAAATCTTTACTATTTTTTTTTTCCAAAAATCACAAAACAGTCAAACGGATGAACACAATTCTAGAGCACACCCAGCTAAATCGATTCTAGGTTCAGTTTCCATTACTTTCCACGTCTTCTACCCTGCGCTACAAAACACAACATCAGTGTGCAAAGTAATTAAAAAGAGAGCGAAAATAACGTAGCAATTTTTGCCAAAGTTTGGTGCAACTCAATTAATTTCTTCACACACACACAAACGAGGCAAATCATTTAGCAACTTTGACGTTGTCGCCGTTGCTTGTTGCTGTTTTACAAGAAATTCCAAGTTAACTTTAAACAAAGTTTGCCACCAACACCAACCACTGCCACACTGCACACTTTCACTCTTGCAAAGCGAAATAAAATCGAGCAAATGGGGAAAATACGATTGTAAAGAACTGAAAACTTAACAACGAAATAAATCGAAAGTGCGAATGTCTGTCTGTGCCTCATTCTTGAATCGTCTTTAATCTCAACCACTTTGAATATTATTTAAATTACTTGGCGTGCGCTGTCAACTTTTAACATTTGCCTTCATGGCAAGTGAAATTCTCGTGTCTTGACGCCTAAAAATATGCAGCAATTTTCGCGTATCTCGCTTGCGTTTGACATTTCTTCAGTTTTGCATGGTGTGTTGTGTGGGTTTTATTGCATGTTGTTCTTCGTGTTGTTGTTGTTGTTGTTGTTTTGCTTTTAACTCACATGCCATTTGGTATGGTTTGGTTTTTTTGAAATTGCGTGCCACGGGCGCGCACATTCACGCGTTCTGTATGTCAACATAAAAGTTGATTTTTCTTTTAAACAAACAATTTTCGCTTTTCCAACTATCCCCGCACCCCCTGACACTATCACGAACATTTTCGCAATTATTTATGCCACTTGCTGCTCGCTCGTTCGCCCAGCGCTCGTTTGCATAAAAGGCTGAGCACACGGCGACGCGCGTCACTCGCAGCTGAAATTGCAAAATTGCAACAGTAACAACAATAAAAATTACAACAACAAGTTTGTACCTGCATTTCTTTATTTTATTTTGTTTTGCTTTTTGTTTCTACTACTACTATTTCATACATACAACTGCCCGTTTTTGGTGGATTTTTTGTTGGAATTACAATTCGCTCCCGTTTCCGGTGCTGTGCAACTTAACGTCAGCCTGGTATCAGGTACATACCTGGACAGCGGCACACAGCGTGCAGTGTGTGTGCTGCCATGCAAAATTGTCGAACTGTCATGCACAAACACACACACATATACAAATTCACTCATACATACGCAGCCATGCTGCGAGTATCACTTGCGGCCCACTTCATCCAGTAAAGCCCGCCTCGTCTAACCAATTTTACTGCCACGCATACTCACTCACTGTCACTTTTCGACGGCACACTTTTTTGACATTCACTCTCGTATCGTGCCTCCTCCTCGCCCTCCCTAAACTTTGCCACTTTTGCATTCCCGTGAACTGAGTAACAGCACCGCATAGTAAAAAAGTTTTAAAGTATACTCGTATTTTAGAGGCGTGGAGCTTCACATATGTAGATATTTCACAGCGGGCGCTTTGCTACCCTACACGCAGCTGCCACTACATGTTGACTTTGGTGTGCAGTCTGAATAATGCAGAAAAAGGCGTAGTCAAAGTATTTCCATATCGATGGACCTTTTTTTCTAAATTCATGCAAAAGTATAGAAATATGCATGAAATTAGTAATGACAAAAGACTTAAGCGGTTACACCATAATAGAAGAGAAGATAATATTGAAAAATTTCTGGAAAAAATGTGAAAATTTCTGGATGATTATTTATAAAATTTTTAAAGCATAACAAAGTGACTGAGGCAATCTGGAGGTCAAATTTTCGCCCAATCATCTCATTAACTCAGGTTTTGTTTCGCCAAAAATGCTTCGAATCCAGGCTTCCAAGTGCTCAATTGTTTCTGGTTTATCGGTGTAGATTTATATATCCCCAGAGAAAATAATCGAATAGTACCAAATCGCACGCATTGCGCTAATAAGTTTCTCGAACTTTAATGCACGTAAATCCCGGTGTATATTGAATTAAACTCTGTTTTTCAAATATTGTTGAATGCAATGAGATAGGGAGAGTTTGTTAGTATTGTAAGTTGTTGGTGGATTAATGTACGGCGAGTGGAGTAGAAACTCTCAGCCGCAAATACTCACTTTTACTTTATAGCCTAAGACAAGTCTTCATCGCTCTCAAGGCGACGAATTTTTCAACAGTCATCTAACAAATCACGATCCATCAAATCCGTTCAGCATTTAATTTGATTTATGCACCTCACATATTTGTTTATCCTTAAAGGATCTTTTTGGTATGAACTCAAACTTTGAAGTGTCATTACACAACATTGAATTCACTGCTTCTTCTTCTTCTTTTAGGTATGAAAATTGTATTTACGTAATAACTTATTCGTAGCGCTTGTTTAATACAAAATATTTTAAACCATACAAAATTCGTGGGAAAAACAAATTTTATAAAGAATCAATGCAAAATCTGTGAATATGTATGATTTTATTCGACAGGTCATCTGTCCTAACGGACGGACAAGGGTAAATAGGGCAACACGGACGGACAAAAACGAATATGGTTACTCTAGGAGGGGGAAAAGTATCGAACGAGAGGCGGACCGGAAAAGTTAAGAACAAGACAGACGCGACGGACATACAAATTTATAACGTTGAAGCGGACGGACGTGGAATACAAACTTTTATATGAAATTAAAATATTAATTGAATTCAGTACATTTTGTAAAAATAAAAGAAGCGAAATTAAGGGAAATTGCACCGTGCGACAGCATTTTTCACACCGGGGAAAATCCATATGTGCGTGGAACTAGAGACCAAATATAGTAACACTGCGTACTCAGTTTTTCATTTCTAGGTACATCCATTGTCCTTTTAAAAGGACTTCAAAATTTTGAAGGGGATAAAAAATTAAAAAAAATATAAAAAATAATTAACCTCGTTAGAAAATGGCGATATGTATGTACATCAAATGAAAGAGGAAAGGCTCAAGAATTTAAATAAAATTGATTTTTTATCCATTTGTAAAAAAAGGATATGAAAATTTTAATTTTAATGCTTGAAAATTTATATAAGGATCAAGGAGGTTTTGGGTTTTAACATACTTACTTTTCAAGAAAATTGTATATACATTTTCAAGGATATAAAGGATTAAAATTTTCAAAGAACATTTTTCATATCCTTTTTTTTACAAATATATAAAAAATCAATTTTATTTAAATTCTTGAGCCTTTCCTCTTTCATTTGATATATTTTTTATATTTTTTTAAATTTTGTACCCCTTTAAAATTTTGAGGTCCTTTTAAAAGGACAAAGGATGTAGAAATGAAAAACTGAGTACGCAGTATTACTATGTTTGGTCTCTAGTTTCACGCCCATATGGATTTTTTTCGGTGTGAACATTTTTTTAATTTTTGTCGCACGGTGTTATAAACCTACATACATTTTTTATACCCCGAAGTGGTCACTAAATTGTTGACGAAACGTTGACAAAGGGATATTGCTACAAGGATACTGCTATTCCACGGCAAGTTCAGTTTATTTATTTATTTATTTATTTTTTTATTTATGTATTTATTTATTTATTTTTTTATTTATGTATTTATTTAATTATTTAATTATTTACTTATTTATTTATTTATTAATGTTTTTATCTATTTATTTAATTATTTATTTATTTATTTATTAATTTTTTTATTTATTTATTTAATTATTCATTAATTAAATAATTAATTAATTAATTAATTTATTTATTTATTTATTTATTTATTTTTTTATTTATGTATTTATTAATTAATTAATTAATTTATTTATTTATTAACAAGACATCGGCATTTAAGAAAGGTTTATTTTGCATGCCACAAATTGATAGCCTAATAAGTAACAACATTTTAATAAATTAATTAACAACTCAATGAAATCTTAATAATTATTAGAGAAGGAAGAAAAGGAAGGAAAAGTACAAAAAGTAGAGAACAGTAGAGTTAAGAGAAGTTTTTGAAAATATAATGCTTAAAGTAGCCATTATTGGTAATTGATTTTACAGATATAGGAAAGTTGGGAAAGTTATGGGTTAAAGGTAGCAAGTTCATAATTCTGTTAGACCTTGAAAACTTAAGTTTTTCGTATAAAAGGTAGGTATGCAGCTCTCAAGAAAACGCTCAAGAAAAAACGAGCATATATTTCTTGAGCCTGAAAAAGTAGTAGTCAAGTAGTCAGCTGTCACTTTTCCTTTGAAAAATAAATAGGTACACATATGTTTCTTGCCGAAATCAGTATTGTCATTTCACTTTTCAATGAAAAAAAGTATTAAAAAACCGAATCAGTTTTCTTGTGAGGTGCGTACACCTCAAGAAAATATGACTCAAGGAAATTTCCTTGAACATTTCTTGAGCATTTTTTTATATGAAGTTTTCGCTTTTCTTGAGAGCTGCATACCGACCTAAATACTGGAGCCTTTTGGAGTGATGCAAAAATAGAAAATTTCTTGCTTCCATGTAGCTTCGTAAGGCGTAGCACAGTATTTTGTTACTGCAGGCGGAGATTACATTAGTGAAGGCGATTTGTAAATTATGCAAGGACCTGGAATCCAATTTGCTATACACAGCCCAGTTGGCACAGTATTCACAGTTGACCCTGAAATGCTCTTCAAAAAGTCGAAAATAAAGTCTGTGTACACGTATTACTATACAAAAGTTAGTTACTTGATGAAGTCAGAAATCGAAGAATTTATAGATATGTATCAACAGTAAGTAATATATACGTCAGGAAGTAGGAAATCCATTGCGTTGAAACATGCACCGGAAAATGTCTACTCAAGAAAACTTCTGCTGCACATATGTGTGTATTAGCAGCCCTAAAGACTCTACAAGCCTAAAGTGGCCTAGTCAAAACTTGTCAAGGATTGGGAGGCCATAACTCTAAAGAATTACACAGTATACCAAGACACGAGAGTCATGAAGAAACAAACAAGTTGACCAATGGAGATGCAATGCAACCACTGGTTGGCCCCGAACCATTCTGTGGACTGTTCAGAGAACACATACAAGAATAGCTAAGGAAATGGATAGACCAAAATTTTGCCAAAGAGTGGACACACAGTGGACAAACAAACAGCTCAGTACTATGCCATACAAAAGAGTTCCTACCCATAGACAGAGGGGCCTGAAATTTTCTTATGTCAAAGAAGCAGCAGCTGCGCAGCCACACTGGTAATTGTTCACTCGCATATCATTTCAATAAAATGGAAATTTCCTCTTCAAATGCATGCAGGAAATACAATCAAGACCTCTGAACTAAAGCCCCAAGGAAAGTCTGGAACTTAGAGCCCCAAAAAGGGCTAAAACTAATTAAAAACCTCAACATAGAGCGATAAACCAAAGCTTGCACAAAGCATCACTACTGGTCGCGGTGTCTAATAGATTTAAACAATAATAATAATAATTTTTATGTATGATAGATGTACGCCGACCAGCCATAATTCTTGCATCAACTGTGATATGGGATTCCATAAATTCATACAACTCATTAAACTATTTACTAACTATTTGCTTAATGCGTACGAAATTGATATACTAAACAAAACATCAAACTTCTGAATGATGGCTAAATTATTTGACTATAAAATTACGCCAGGATTTAATTAAACGGCACCAAAAGGAAATCTTTTCCTTTTTCTGGAATTGTTTTACGCAATTTCATAGAAATTAGAGCGCGGCTCAGGTTTCAACTGCTGCTGCGAATGGCCGTCGGTCATTTTTGGCATTTGTCTAAGTCGTCTTTATCGCCTGACGAGCGCAGCAGACCGTGAAATAAACGCTTCTATGCGTTTCTCGCACCATTCGGGCTGCCGTTGGCCACCAAACAATTTCGCACCAAATTGCGCATCAACAACAACAACAATAGTAATGGCCATGGCATAGAAGCAAAAGCACAAGCAAACATTTTATGTTAATCACATCAGCGAGATGAGCACGTGCGACGACCCTCGTACGGCCGAAAATTCGAGTCGGCAGCGGCAACGTCGACGCCGTCACTTAAGTTGCAGTAGTGCTCAATTAATTAGAAGGCAAAACATCATAAGCGAAATATAATTATGGCTAATCACATTTGCTGGCCTAAGCTGTGGCACAATGACAGCAGTGCCGAAACGCTCAACAAACGCACAACTTTGTCGGACAGGCGTAGACATAGAACCGTTGGACAGCGAAAGCGTGCTGACCGCCAGATAGAGGAAGCAAAAGTTTTTGTCGCAAAATGCGTGGGGCGAGCATTTGACTGGAAGTCTAAATCTCTGATCTTTAACCCTTTCAAAGCGAAACCAAAATTTAGAAAAAAATTGAGACTCAAATCTAAAAGGTCAAAAACGTTTAACTTCTTAATACTAGAATGCCCGGCCAATCTTTTGGCTTCCTTAAATGTCCATATGGAATCATGTTACAAAATACACTAAACAGTTTTTTCATACAAAAAATTCTTCCTCAGCGCCTTGTACCCAATATTAATGGTGGGGTAGGTAAGGTTAGATTAGAATCCTTAGAGTTAGCAGACGGTCGTCCTTAACGTTAAGAGTAATCGTTAACACATACGAGCCCTTGCACAGTGATTCGTTCCATAGACAAAATTAAAAAAATTTATAGTCTCAGAATTCAACGATTTTGATGTAATTTGAAAGGTAAAACTCCAACTAAGAAAACTCCAAAAAAATCTGTGCTAAAAATTCATTAGTGTGTGTGTGCAAAAGCGGCTCAAAGTCGAACTTTCTTCACAAAAAAATCTAAACACTTGCTTTCTGTTTTTTAGCCTATTGAGTAAAAAAAAAATTGCAAAAATATATCTAAAACTTTCAATATGGATTAAGAAATGATGTGGTCATTTTCGCTTTTAATGTTTTCTCAAAATTTTCAAAGCCGAGGCTTTTACTTCAATATTATTTTAAAATATTTTTCAAAATTAAAAATCTGAAAATTTACAAAACTTAGAGGAAAATATCTAAAAAGTATGTGAAAGTATGTTCCTGGATTTTTTTAATTTTAGGAATCATTTTTTCTTTGTTGGATAAAGTAATTACATCCTCCGATATCTTCCGATCTCCGAAAAGAATTCAATTTGAAAAGTGGTCTAAATACCTATTTTTCGACAAAATTTATTTAATTCATCCCTAAAAGTATGCAATCAGCATGAAAAATTTAAAAACTGCACAAAAGCAAAACATGTATCTATTATTATCATTTTTATTGCAAAACTAAAAGTTCCTAAGACAATTTCTGTTACTCTTTGCAATTATCAATGTTGACGTTACCGATTAAATGTAAAATCTGAAAAATTTAGCCAACACGCTTGACGAAAATTGCAAGTTTAAGTCTCAGGCATTGGCAAACTGCAAAGTTTAAGAAAAAAATGGAGATTTCACTTCAGCAGACCATGATTAACTAGTATACCAAATTTTATGAAGAACGGACCACTCCTTCTAATTTTGTCTAGCGGTTGTATGGAGTCGAATCACTGTGCCTTGTGGTGAATCTTATTAGGGCTCTGGCTTTTATTTGGGACGCTTCCTCCTGTCCCAAAAAAAGCAAAGTACCTAAATGAGCCAATCGTAATCTTAAAGACGCGAGGCTAAGGCAGAGAAGATGCTCCAGAGATCCTCTCACACTCTGCTCTCCGCACAATGTGCACATCTCAGTATCGATGATGCCCAGCCTGAAGGTTTGAACCGTCCATCAAGCGGTGATCCATTAGTAATCCCAAAATAAGCCTACAATCCCTCGGTGAGAGAGACAATATATGTATATCTGGTGTTCTTCTTGTCGTTTTTTTAACAAATTTTTCCATCTCAAGTTTGCTGTCTTTAATAGTTTGTCCTCCATGTTTCCATAGATTGTCTGCAAGAACATTGGTAGGTAGCAGATTTGTTCGATCGAAAGACGATCTACGCTTTTCATTAGCCCTTTCGTAGAGTATTTAAATCCCTAAAGCTGGATATTGACTCTTAAATCTCTGTGAGTGGACGAACAAAAACTTTTACAAGGAACAAACTTTTCAGACATTTCCCGATGTTCCATCTTTGATCGTGAAAAATATGTTAAGATGTAAGTCATCTGATTCAAGTCAAATTTCTTTCAATGCCGTGTAACAAAATCGGTGTGATATCTCTTACCAATTGCAAAATAAAATCTTTTGCGTACACACTGTCCTATCTGTATTCAAATACCCATTCAGCAGTCAAGGGTTATTGAAAATCGCGAAGAAGCGACTGACGACTGCTGTTACGCGTGTGACACACTTGCGTTACTTAAGTTAATGTTAAGCGGTTAAGTGCGAGTACGTTCTTGTTGTACTAATTTCGAATGTTGATACAACTTGAAGTGTGTTGTTGTGTATGTGTGCTTCGTACTTGTCTCTGCAATTTCCAGAAGTTACTTAATGTTATGGGTTACAGTTTATTGACGATTTTCTTGACAATTTGCCGATTTCTAATAAAATCACTTCAACTAAGTTTTAATTGCATTGAGTCTTATACAAAGTTTTGGTCTTAAGTCTAGTTGTAAGTTTGCATATTGACTCAACCAACACCAAAGAAGGATCATTGTCGTGCAACAGGTTCTTTCTCGATTCATTAAGACTATAAAGATATGGCAAATAAAATCTGCATGAAATTAATAAAATGTCCCACACACAACAAATGCTTTCCAGAAGCTCGACCACTGTTAAAAATAGGATAGTTTAGAGCTCCCAAATATCTTTTCATCAAATTTTTTTCATAAAAAATAAAAGTTTCTCTAACATAAGTTACAGAATAGAGAATAAGTTGCCTTATCCCTTTCGACCCCGAATTTTACCCTGTGTCTCGATATTACTTTTTGGTATTTAAATCATGAAACATTTGGCAAAGAAGTGTGCACACGACATTTTAAGTCGCCACGCCTCTTTGTTAGAGTTCTAGAGCTAGTTTACTTTTGAACAATTTTAGCTTAAAACGGGTTAAACAAATTTTGTATAATATTTTTTAGTTGCAGAAAAATTATTCAATATTTATGGGAAAATACAAAATTACCACTTTTTGATTATAATTACTTATTATTAAAGAAACAGGGTTTTGATCAAATGCGCTCCATTCGTAGACTTCAATTAGAACACAAACTTTCCCTGATATCGCTGCAAATTATAGGAAATTATTTTGGGGATAACAGTAAAATGTTTGTAATTTGCTTTGAAGTCATTTCTAAAAATATTAATTTGTTGGTGCCTACTTAAATTAAACCCATAAATCAGTCGTAGCTTTTGCTATAAGATGATAAATATGTGATGTTGCTCTCAGGCAACTTTAGGGTTGAAAGGGTTATTATTTATTGGAGTAACAATTATAAATAATTATCACACTTAAAGACTAAAGCGTTGGTTGCTAGGACCTTCGGCTTGTTGTAACTAAACTTATGCATACTTTGAGAAAATTAAAATTGGTTTCAGTATGTTTATCTCACACATTTTCATGTATTTCAAGGAGCCAATTATCGTTCATATTCATACGGCAGGACGCATTGTGAATCATTAAGCAGGAAGACTTGATCGAATTGATCATGGGGAGGCAATGACTACGGCAGACTTCTAAACAGCTAATTATTTTCATGTTGGGAAGGAGAAGGCCCCTTCTTCCTCCTACATTCTGGAAACTGCTTACCTTGCGGACCTATCAGAGATTGGCGTCAGCAGCATCAAACAACAACCACAAATAAATTAAGATCGATAAAACATATTCTTCAAAAAAGAAAGAAGAACCGAACCGAAAAAGAACCTAATTTTTATATTTTTTTGTTCCATTACTAACCTCAAAGTTTGTACTTTCTTCACATTTCTACAAAAATATTACTTTAATTACATATTTTTAAATAACAATTCCTTGTTGAAAAGCGACATTTTTATTTATTTTTTATTTTTTTATTATTATTAATTTTTTATTATTATTTTTTGTTATTATTAATCAAACATTTTAATTTGCTCACTTTCAATATTCTTCCCATGTCATGTCATGCTTTATGTTCCCTCTCCTTTTTGCCATAATTTTAACTCGATCACTACGCATTTCATTATTTTCATTTGCCATCTTGGCAATTTGGCCAATTATGGCTAATTGAATTTAGTATCAAATAATAACCAACATAAGTGCACCGCTTTCAACCCACTTCGCCCTGAGTACTGACCCTCGTCGCATACCAAAACCAAACATTACGGATACTAAATACTGTGAAGCAGCTCCGGAGGCGGTGTCCTCATGTGCTGAACGTGTCCTTAGATTCTTGTGACTTTTATGGATGCTCTTGTCGCTCCCAACGCCAACTGCCCTAATTTATGTTGGGACGCAGAGTTGTCTTGTTGTTGGGCGCATTTTGTTATTCTTTTGTAGTATAAATATGCAACCTTTTTTCTATTTTCTACCAGTGTGTGTGTGTGTTAATGTGTGTTTGTGAATTTGTTTCAATTTTTTGCACGCTCCTTTCATAAAGCAAACATAAAATGGCTCTTCTTCCACACCCACACACAGACCACCTAACATCCAACAAGCTCCCTAATGAGCAATGAGCACTCACACACGCGCCACTCACCCAGCCAGCATCCTTTCAGCCAACCATTCGACTGTCCGCCCGCCCGTTTGAGCTACGCTCGCCCGCACACTGCTTCTGCCCGCCTCTTCGTCGAGCGCGTGGCGTGGCTTACAGAAACTGGCGCGGCCGTTCGCTGGAGAGGAGGTCATGGTCACGGCGCACTTTTATGTGCAATTTGTTGTTGCTGTTTGAGCCGCTCTCGCTGCTGATTATTATTGCTTGGGCCTGTTGGTCGCCATAGAAATTATGCCAGCTTGCTGCCGTCACCACGCCACCACTCTTAGTGTTCTCTCGCTCTCTCTTTCTGTCTCACTCCGTTCACTGTTCTTCTCTTTCGCTCCACCCGCATTCACGTTTTCATGCTTTGTATTCGCTTTGGGCCATGTTGTCTAATGAATTCTGGCTGGTTTTTCGCAATTTTGCTATTTCGGCTTCGTCCTTTCCCAATGTGTGTGTGTGTGTGTGTGCGTCTACTTGTTGGCACTGGCTTGCATGTGTTTGTGTTAATTACATATTGTAAGGTTAAATACGATTTCATTCATTTATTTATTCATTCATTTAATTTCCTCTGTGCGTTCGCTGCGTGCTGATAGTGGCGAGCGGCCCTTGCGCGGGTTAGTTGCGTCGCCAGGGGCCATGGCAGCTGAACTGGCAGCCATCGATGGCGCGCACTCTTACCCACTTCCAAACTAGCCAGGCGAATGACCCGTAATTAATACAAATTAATTTTTTTGTCATTAAGGCCGAACGCGAGCTCCGCGCGCGAGCCGTGTTTCTGCATTGAACGAACACAGCTTTTAGCGGTGCGACGTGTGGGCAATAAAAATCAAACTTTCGGGGGGCGACACTTGTCGGTTCTATGGAGTCTGTGGTTAGGGTCCTGACCTACAGGCGGGAGACAGGAGCGAAATTAGTGTGTCGTGTTGATGCAAATATTTTGATGGCTATTTTTATGACCTTCTCCTAATTGGGCCAAAGCCAATGCGCTCTTCGAAAGCGGTAAATAATGGAGAAATTAATGCATACGAGATATGCGCATGAGATATGTATGTGAGTGTGTATATGAAGTGTATATCATAGGGTCATCATCGGTGTTAGATTGCTGTGTGGCAGCAAACATGAAACGATAGCAATTCCTTTCACGACGGTGATTGCTCTGAATAAAAATGCATACAGGAAATTTGCTATGATTAATATTTATGTAACTATTGCCTTCATGTCTCTTGCTGTATTTCTTTTGTATGGAATAGTCACTGACATAGTATAATAAAAAAGTATTTTAATAAAAACTCTCCCGCTCAAAGAAAACGCAATTTTTTGAAATCAAGATTCATTGAATCGAAGATTGCGCCTTCCGGGAGAAAATAAATTTGAAGCTGCACCAGTGACGTCATACAAAATTGTTTCCTATTGGCTGAAAATTTTGATATAATTTTGGAGAGAGCAACACAATGGGACAACATCAAATATTTATTCACTTTTTGTTATTTAATAAATTTATTTTCTATTTTCAATTAGAAAAGTATGTCGCCACTCATGTATCTTTTTTGTTTTCATTATTTTGTGTACACAGGTCCACTGCCCACCGCATGACTCTCGTTTTTTTGTTTTGTAAATTTGTCCGCGATTCCTTCACTACACGCACCTTTTAACGCGAGGACTTTCGAAATTTAAAATTATTTATTAAATTTAACACGAAAACAAACAAGCAAAAGCGGCACAATTTTCACAAAACAAAAAAATTGTTGGTCCAAAAAATTTTCAACCAATAAAAACATAGCACGAAATTTGAATTGAATTGCAGGGTTTCCTCCCGAAATTCACTTGTTTTATTTGTGTTATTCATATGAATGAATAATATGAATTTACAATTTATTTTGTAAAGATATACAAATTTCTATTAAACTGTTATGCCACTACATACATATATATATAGGGGCTAAAGTATAAAGAAAGCCATATATTTGCTCGAAAGAGTGAAGCAAAATGTAAGTTCAAAATCAAAGAATTTAAAAAGTATCCATCAGTACTCCCTACCCCTACATATTCTCCGATGACGTCACTGGTGCGGCTTCAAATTGATTTTCTCTCGGAATGCGCAATTTCTGTATTGAATCATGTTTGAAATTACATAAATTTTGATGTCCGAAATTTGTCAGTTCAAAAAATGTTCAACCACAGTCGCAACTTTATTCAAATAAAATCGTACTAAAAGCAAAAGGAAAATGCTTAGGTATATTTTAATACAACTTTGTTTACCCCGTCCACAATTTAAAGACTCTGCTGATGACAATTTTGCCAATATTTGTCAATCAAAATAGAGATTAGGGGTACTCTCTATTATTAGACTACATCATTATTATAAGTACTATGGTCGCTGATAGAAAATAATTAAACTGATTAACTGGATACATTATTTTAAATAAGTCGCTATTCCATATAAAGGAAATCCAGTCAATCAGTTTAGCTTATTTCCTCGTTGCAAACTAACTAACTAACTGACTTCCGGCCTCGATAGTCCAGTGGGTAACTTCTCACACTAAAGGCCCTAGGTTCGAATCCTAGCTCGAGCTGGGGAAATGCTTGTCTACTTCTATCGCTGTCCAGAGGAAGTATTTTAAAACTGATCACAGAAGTGATCCTGTAAGCTATGGTCTATCAAAAAACTGAAATATTCGTATACGTAAGGATGAAATCAATTCGTTTTGTTTAGGTAGTTCAATGTTAATCAGCGAGGGTTAACTTGACGATTATTAATAGTGTTGTTTTTCATAGCAATGGCCAATTGTAAAAGGAAATAAAGCGCTGTTTTCCCCTCTTCCAGTCTGGATACATCCTTTAAATTTTAGCTGCTAAGTAGCGCTGTTCTTTTCGAATCGGTCATAATGGTCTGTCCTTGGCCGCGTATGTCAATAACACTACTCGACAAAAAATGGGTCAATCGCGTGAACTTTGAACTTGAGAACTTTGAAATAGAATAAAATTTAGAAGTATGAATCTACAGACTGAGATCCGAAACATGTATGTTTTCCATACCTGACATATTTTGGTCCTGAAAGTTCAAAATAGAAAATTTAGTTAAAAGGAGACAATTTTCCTCTTTCATTTGATACCCACATTTTCATCATGGCACAACTGCAAATATTTCAAAAAATTTTTGAAATGTGTATGTCCTTCAAATTGTAAAGTCCTTTAAAAAGGTTTTTGGGTCAGAAAATGAAAAACTGACTACGCCAGGATACTATAAATGACCTCTAGTTTCATGTCTATATCAAAATTTGGATGGGTCTCGGCAAAAAAATGTTTTTTTTTCGCACGGTGTAATAAATGTAAAGTTGGTGTTTTCACTCAGTGCATCATAACTTAGTCATTTGTCTTTCGATTCTATTGATGTTAGGCTTAATATTTGCTCAGATAATATATCTTTCATCTTAGATCTTAAAACTAGAGGAGATAATTTATTTTATCTATAAAACAATCATTCTAAAATTTATGATTTTTGAAAATTGTCGAAAAATTCACTTCTTTATAACTTTCACTATCAGCAACTTCCCCAAATCTCATCTAATTTGGACAATCTATACATCGTTGGAAAGGCTAAGGCATTGTCTTCTGAACGACGGACAGCTTGTGTTGGTCGGATGATTCGTTTACGAGATATATGCTCATATCTGAAACAACAGGGGAAAAACTGGTTTTTCGAAGATTTTTCGAAAACGCTTCTTAAACAATTTTTTGATTTTCAGTTTCGTATTCCGTGACCCAAAGTTAGTTTAGAAAATACTTTTAGTAGTGTAATATAGCGTTCCGAATAATACTTAGTGGTTCCAACACTTGTTCGGCCAGGGATCTTTGTACTGCCACATATCCCTTAAAAGTGTGGGTTTGTTGGAAGAAGAATTAGGTGAACCGTTAATTCATGTTGTGATATCTCTTCACTAATCTTTTTTCCTTTGGGGGCTAAAGTCCTAACGTCCAAAGTCTATATGAATTTTAATATTTTTATATATTGTTGAAAACTAGACATTTCTATCGTAGATAGACATTGCTATTCCTTGACTAACACGTATCCAGACTCGCGCTACTTGAAGTAGATCTTGCCAGCCCCAACAGTCGTGATTCTGCGACTTTCAAGGTCTCAAGATTCCTAGAGACTCCGGAACTCATTTAGCCGGTCCATCACTTTTGTGGATCGAAGGACATCCAACAACTCGAGTTCCAGTAGCTTATCCTACATAAGAGTTACATATTGCCGAAGCACATGTGCCTGGAACGTCCGAAAGCTGGGCGTCCACTAATCTAGTGAGCAGCACTCTCATCGTCCTCTAGACACAAGTCGCACATGGAAGAAGCACGTCCCTCTCATCGGTTAACGTATTCGTTAAGCGGGATAATTGCCGTGACGAGTCTATGTGAATAAACAGCTGAGGAATCAAAAACTAACATTCCTCGCTTAATTTGCCAAATACCAAACGAACATTTCGACTCGAGTTGAAACTTAAAAAAAAACAGCTTAATCGCAGCTACGACCAACAACAATAACCCATTGCGAAGGCTTTATTATGTTCAAATGAAGAGAATAATTTTTTTTAACTAGCAAATTCATCCCGTCAGTCAAAAATTAACTTTTTTTATATAAAATAATTTGTTTAAACGAAGCAGTAAGTAATGAAGAAAAAATACAAATCCGATACTCAGAACCCAAAATCAAAATTTCAGTTAACCAGTGTAAACGTTGTCCACTTGAAAACAGTTCAAGACTTCTCAAGGCAAAAGACACAAACAAACACTACTCCCTCAAACACTCTCAGGGGCTTCGGTGCAACGATTTAAGGATCCACACTCCTACGAGTAAATTGAATGCTAGCAGTAAGTAAAACAAAGTGCTGCAATGAGATCTCCCCATTCGACTTGCAATCAATGCCAAATTTTCAATTAAGAATTCGCATCAAATTCAGCACAATTATTGTGGTTGTTGTTGTTTTTTTTTTAGCAGCAGCTGTGAGCGGTAATTGAGTTTCACATGGAATGCAGCTTGATGCTACTTAAAGTTGCAGCTGCGTTTGATTGAATGTAATTGCGGCCGAATTCATTTGCGCACAAAATTTCCGTGTAAGTGTGAGTGTGTCTGTGTTTGTGCGAGTAATTAAAACACCTGAATATGCATTGAAATAAGTGCAATTTACAGCTGCACTCAAACATGCAAAATTGATGGAATGCAAATAGCCGCAGTACGACGGCCGAGGGGTGGCGCAGCTGCTGTCCGAATGACCGCATCGAGTCTGAGTGACGGCGCCGCAGTGTGGGCGCACCAAGCAAACCGAAACTCAAGTGGCCAAATGTTGCGGCTTATCGATGCGTTAGGACAAACAACAACAACAACAAGAACAATAACAAACAAACAAGCAAATGAGCGAGCAGACACGCAAACACGCACAAGCACACTAACACATACACAAGCGGACACTTCAACGCTGGCCAACAACCACGACATGATGAACTAAAATAATTTATCCGTTTTGTGGTTAGAGCCGGTGAGGCACCCAGCGGGTGCGATAGGAAGGGAACAGTGCGAGAGGATACAAACTGCCGACATCGATACAACAACAAAACACACACTGACACCCACACAAGTGTGCACGGCATACGTAAAAACCGAGCAGCTTTTGGCGGCAACTGCGAGGAATCAGCGAAGAGAAACGGCCCGGAGCTGCACAGTGTTCTGTCGTTAAATAAAACAACAACGTTATTGAGCTGTTATAAATTTTTTATGTTTTTGTTTACAAGGTGAACAAGCAGAATATACCAGGGACTTAACTATTAAAAGTTTTTAGGAAAATAATTGCAATGTAACTATTACAATGCAACATAAATTTCTTTTGTTGATTATAATTATTATTTGCGACAATTAATTTTTACGTTGCGTAATAACTGTTATGAGAAACACATTTTTTTCGTTCTCGATAATTATTATTTTTTTTGTTTGCTTTGTTTCATAACTTTTATTTATGATTTTTTTATTTACGTTACCGATAACTATTATTTTGAGAAATTTTTTTTTACGTTGCTTCATAACTTTTATTTATGATTTTTTTATTTAAGTTGAAGATAACTAATAGTATAAGATAATATTATATGATAATATTATTATTTGAAAGAAATGTTTGCTTACGTTGGTTGATAACTTTTATGAAAGAAATTTTTTTTTACGTTGCCTTACGATATTTTGAGTATGAATTGATTTTTAATTGTTTAGTTGTTGGTGGAAATTGGTTTTCTGCAGTTGATTTGCGTTTGTCAATTTGACACAACTAAAAATCAATTCATACCGAAAATGTTAAAATGTTGTGGTCTCCAAACAAGAAGTCCCCTCTTAATAAAATAAACAATTTTTATGATTTCAAAAAAGACGCTTCGCTTTATGGGAATGCTCAGATGGGTCAATATTGCAATTCCAATTCCACCTGCACTATTTTTCAATGGATAATATTTATTTTTTTAATATTCAACATTTTTCTCAACATCTGAAGCAGAGCTAGCAATTTATGAAAAAAGTCCTAAATTAAGGTTTCGTGCTTAAGGCTTTTTATTTTTTTGGGGGAAGTTTTGAGAAAGTTTTGGTGTATGAAGACCCCCCCTATTTTTTAATGAAGAATATTTTCCCAAAAGACAATATGGTATTTTTTTCAATATTTTACTCAATACAAGCTTTTTATGAAATATTTTTCCGAAAAACATGAAAAAGGGGGTAAGAAAAGGGGAGGGGGGTTCATGTGTACACAAAAAATATGCACACTTTTAATGCAAACAACTTTATCTTAGACATCAAAGCTCTAGCTCTTCAAGTTTTTATACTTTCCGTGTAAAAGTCTATAGGGACCCTTTAACCTTTATGTGCAAATTACAAAAATCTCAGACGTGCTGGACTATTACTTTGTTCGGCAAAAATGATCAGTATGACGCCCTCTTTCAGAAATATATGGTCGTTACTCTGTTGCACACAAAAAGTTTAAAATTGTTATACTGTGTAATTATCGGCAACGTAAATAAAAAAAAGTAATAAATAGTTAAGTTATGAAAAAACGTAAAAAAAAATCTCAAAATAATAGTTATCGAGAACGAAAAATATACATGTTTCTAATAACAGTTATTATGCAACTAAAAAATATTTGTTACACGATAATAGTTACGAGTCACGTACAAAATTTCTTACTGGGAATAATTATTATAAAGCAATATTTTTAGAAATTTCTTAAATTATGCAAATTTTTGTATTCCCAAAAATATGGATAGTAATTATTTTAGCTCTCTGGAATATACGAAATATAATAAAATCTGTAAATATAAATAGAAAATATTTGAACTAAGAAATAGTTTATTCAGACTTCTTCTTCAACCTGAAACCAAAATACAAATTGTGGCGCCATTTTCTCGATTTTTGCCCACTGCCGTAGCACTGTGATTACCTCAAACAGACAGACAGATAGCGGCCGTGCGAAGCTTAGTCACTGTGGTGAATGCGACTGCGGTCCGTGTGTGTCTGTTTGTTTGTTTATCTGTGCGTTCGCTTGTTCGCATAAAAGTGGCTGACGGCAGTTGCTAAGAACGCGTGCGCCACTGTGTTGCTGTGCGTAACACTTTCGCCAAATCCCCGGCCATCAAGATGAATGTGGTGTGTGTGTCTATGCAAACGAAACACGATACACGAAAAAATTACATTCGACACGCCTAAATGTATACAGCGAAGATGGCGCAAGCGAGCCGCACAAAACACCGACAAACACACCAACAACATTGACAACACACAGCACTTTGGTTGCCGCCCTGGTGTGCTCGCGCTTGGTGTGCTCCGCATATCATCCGGCAGCAATAAAACAAACAAATGTGATACTTGTGCCACGAGCGATGGCGGCAGTCGGGGGCGAAGAGGAGGTGCGCCCGTTGTTGTGGCCAATAACCCAGTGTGAGGTATGGCACCGCATTTCGGCTGCAAATCATAAAAGGATTTACGAGAGTAGTGTCAGCCAGCGAACGTGGACATATGCGCACGCGGTCGCTCGGAGGCGCAGTGGGTCGGTGAATTGGTGGGTCGGTCGTGCGCCGTATGCGCGACTTGTGCTCGAGCCCATGAAATTTTATGCTTTGTCATTTGCACTCGGCCACCCAAACTGGCCAAACTCGCGTTGCATTGCTGCTCTGCAAACCGCTCGAGTTCATTACTTCTGATCTGAATGTGGATATCCGTGAAAGCTGAGAGTGTGAGTGAGAAAAGTGTGTAACCATCTTTTTCACTTTCCGCGCCTCAACATAGGCAAAGTTGGAAAACTTCGTTAGAACTTGGCGGAAATATTTTACAAAGTGCAATACAAGTTGCAAAGTTTCACGGACAGATGCTGGCAATTGAAAAGAGTTTTCACTCAATTTTTGTACACACACACACACAGACACACATTACATAACATAATGTAATGGGCGCGAAAGCACATTGAGAACTAAAACCAAGTTTCCAACTATCATTCATGTTGTTATTTGTTGGCATTCTGAATAACTATTTGCTCCTTTTTAACACAAAACTTCGACACATTATATATAGATGGGTATATACAGGGTGCGCCATCTTTTATGTCGGAATGTGAATATTGAATAATTAAAACACACTAATTTATATGAGGTATTTTTATTTAATTTGCTCCTTTACAATTTTTATGGACTAGTTTTTTAATAAAACTTCAATCGGTCTTTGTGGACCAAAATAAAATTTTCTCTTTTTGCTGCGTTTTGGATTTGTTTATCTGACATTTCGGGCGGTATTGCAATGATTTAAGGTTTGCCTCGAGCTTGGCTTCTCAGCCGAGAGGCCCTAGGTTCGAATCCTAGCTCGGGCTGGTGAAACGCTCATTTACTTCTATCGCTATCCACATGAAGCAGATGAGAATTACAAGAATCGAACAAGTGCGGTCTTCGCAGGCAATGGCGCAGCCTCCGAGTGTGACAGAAAAACTGCCAACACCCGTTCGAATTCGGCGTTAAACTGTAAGTCCCCTCTACCTTCCCCCATCCGCTTTAAATGTGTGTTGTTACATATGTGGGAAAAAACATTTCAAAAACGGGTGAAATATGTGGTATCATGGGCCTCACAATAGGCCTCCGAATGTGTCTCTTACAGAAGCAGCCACCATAACCTAACCTAACCTTGCCTTGAGCTCGTCAATAATTTGAGGTTTGCTGGCGTACACTTTGCTTTTCAAATAAACCCCCCCAAAAAATTAGTCTGAAGGGGTAAAATCTTGAGATATGAGTGGCCAGTCGATGTCACCATTTTTTGACAGGTCTATGGAATTTTCGTTGCAGAACTGCATTGCTTGATGTTCAGTGAAACCAATAACCGTGCAGGCCTTTTTCCCACATTTGTGGGCAGACATAATGAATCAATATCCACCGATATCGACTCCCATCGACTGTTTTGCCTTTTATGAAGAAAAATGGTCCAATGATGATTTTTGGTCATGCAATAATGTTTCATGGATCTCGTGTGGATTCTCCGTCCCCAAATGTGACAATTTGGCTTGTAAAACGCGACAGAAAACAAAAATCAGGTTCAGTGTCAACCATTCGTGCGACTATTTGGCCGCATTCCAAGCGACTTGGACGATCTGTCGGCAATGTTATTTGAGTCAGTTGTAATTTGCACGGAAACAAATGCAAATCATTCTTCAAAATACGCCGCAGGGTGGTTCCGTTGACGCAAAAATGCTGATCGCTTTGACGATAAGACAGTGACTTTTATTTTTTAGTTATCAACTTTTATTTTACTTTTATTTTTTAATCGCAATATAACATTCATTAATTTCTTCATTAATCGTATTACTGGATTCATTAAATATCGAAATGAATATATCTGTGGCCATATGGAAGAGTAGCTTAAGTCGAAAATTGAAGTTTGAAAACCATGTACACATAAATTGCTCGGACCAATGCATGGTTCTTTCAAAAGACTGGAGCTAAGAAGTAAACGCACATACAAAGTGTTACGATTAAGTAATGAGACTGATTCCATAAAAACCGTATATTTAAAAATTTGTCTACAACTCTGCCATCCCCTTCGAAGTAGTCCCCTTTGGCAGCTATACAACGATTCCAGCGCGTTTTCCATGCTTCGTAACATTTCTGGAACGCTTCGACTGGGATGTCCGCAAGTACCCTCGTCACGGCCGCCTGGATGTCCGTAAACGACTCAAAATGGGTTCCTTTGACCACCGATTTTGTTCTAGGGAACAAAAGAAAGTCACGGGTGACATATCGGCGGAATAAGGCGGCTGTTGCAACACGGCGATCCCTTTAGAGGCCAAATACTGGGACACGCTGAGGGCGGTGTGGCACGGCGCGTTGTCGTGATGAAGGATCCAGTTACGAGCGATGTCTGGGCGCACCCTGTTGACTCGTTTTCGCAATCTTGTAGTTGGCGATAGTAGACTTGATTTACGGTTTGCCCCGATGGAACAAAGTCTTTGTGGATGATTCCATGGCTATCAAAACGCAACGCTATCGCGGCGCGTTGGTCTTAATATCGTTTCTCCATTTTCGTGACGAGCACCACCAACACACGTCTCCTCAACACGACACAGCAGGAGAACTAAACAAGCTAGAGCGATGGTCAATATATCAATGGAGAGGGGAAGGATGCCGGGGAAGGGGAAGGGAATTTCAAGGTGGCAGGTTTACCACAAGCGCGGCAGTAAAATCAGTCTCAATACTTAATTGTCACACCTCGTAATATTGTTAAAGGACAGGATTTTTCAAATCGGATGAAATAAATATAAGCGCCTAGACTTCTATAAAGCTCCAAACTCAACAATAACTCAAATCTCTTATGTCGACTTAAGCTACTCTTCCATATGACCACAGATATATTCTTGATCGACTCTACATGTCCTGACTTGATAATTCTTTTTTCTGGAAGAATCATGACTTTTGCATGCATTACATCATGTCACAGACTGATTTTTATTGATGAATTTTTTAAATAAAAGTCTCCAAAAAACTGTTATTTGTGGAGTAATATGAAAAAAAAATTTAAAAATAATTGCTATTAAGGGGGAAAGCCACTGTGACGGGTCAAAAAATTTTTTTTGTTTTAAATCAAAGCTTATATATTCAAAAATATGTGTACAAAATTTCAAGTCAAAATTTCAAAAATTGACTAAGTTACAACTATTTTAGTGAGAGCAGGTCTCACTCAAACGCAGGTGGACTCAAAACTTTAAACGCGTTTTTCTCGAAACTTTTTTTTTGAACTGGCGGCATCAATAACTCGAACAATTATGAACCGATTTCTAATTTTGTTTTTTACTATTTTTTAAACTGTCTCAAAACCAAAAAAAAGGTCGAAAACATGGAAATATTTTCAATCGGTCGCCATTTTGTGAAAAATCAAAATAAAAAAAAAACGGCTACGTACAAAGATAACTACATTCATACAGATTACAATAAAATTTTATTTTTTTTTTCTGAGTACGGGTTTTTGAGAAATCGATGCCGCCATGGAGGGGGAATTTTTTTTCAAGCGCTACGGTATCATCTCTATTGTTTAAACTATTTAATATTTTTTAATAAAAATTTGTGGAAATATTATTAGATGTCTGCTTAATAAAATAAAAAAAACCCGATCCAAAAATTCCTATATTTACTCGGTCAAAAAAAATGTTGAAAATCACTAATTTTTTGACCCGTCACAGTGGCTTTCCCCCTTAAAGGATTTTTACAATATAAATAAAAAATAATTCTTATTTTTTAACTTTTCCATAAAAATTACAAAATAAAAGATTATTGCCAAGTTTGATTCTCGGTGTGAAAAGAAATGTATTGGTATATTTCATTTAGTTGTATGACCTTTCCTTCATAGTAATTTTTTCAAATAGAGTTTTCATAAATAACTGTTATTTCCGGTCCCTGAACGAAACTAAGTAGACTGTGAATAGTCAAATCAATCCTTAGTGCGTAGAATATGGAGCAGACTTTGACACTGTTCAACATATCCCTGAAGATGTGGCAGTACTTCGTTAAGCAAAAGTTAAATGGACTACAATCAAGAAGCGCAATCAAGTATGTTTACATATCAATTAAATCTTAAGAGGCAACGAAGCATCTTACAACACCTGGCAGCAGTAAACTTGCAAATTATCAAATTTTTGTATATCAAAATACTCCCAAAACATCAAACTATTCTAAACACTAAATATAAATTGGATTCCTGAAACCATAGTCGCCTACAAACTTGCACGTTGCCATAGGCCATAAAATAGCCAAAGGCTTGAAGTATTTAATAAACTTTTCTCGAAAACATTTCACCAGTATTTGTGTACAAACATTTGGTTCGTTTGATGTGGACTTCAAACCGCGTTCAGAGCAAGCAACGCTCGTCGACTATCTGCCACAATCCATCAACTGCCACTTGCACCTGAAGTTCCATTACTTACTGCAACAACGAAACGGCCGTCCTAATGCAAACCGAAACCCACAACACACCAATTAGTTTAATTAGTGAGCGCAGTGGGCGCGTCGAGCGGCCAGTCGAGCACACTTCGAATTCACGCTCAACCGAACTTCATTTTCGGGCCGCTTCAGCCTTCGCTGCGTGCGCCGTTGCCGCTGTTGTTGTTGCTTAGTTGCTTTAGTTTAACAATTTCGAGCTCAGCTTGAACGATTTACTCCAGACGGAAATTGCAAACGTGCCGAACGGGCTCGTAGGGCCATCAACTATTTTGTTTCATGTTTTTTTCGGCCGCGTTTGTTTGTGTGCTTTGTTTAGGCGCGCGCACGCCTTTGTCTATGCTACGTTCTGTGCATTTATTGACATGCGGCTTGGCGAAAGGATTACGCCAAAGCGGAAATTGTTGTTCGTTGGTGCGTGGTTATTTTTATGTTTTATGAGAATCCTTTTGAACAATTTGCGCCTAATAAAATTTCGTGCAATTGCTTTTCGTTCGGTTGCTGCTTTACGACACCTGAAACGCCATACAACATTCAATCAACTTGTCAATTTACTTTGCTGACAGCGCCCTAACAGCAACAGAAACAGCAACTGTTTGAACAAGGAAATCCATCCAACACTAACAGTAGCACACGCACACATTCACAATCCACTCACTCACCTATTCACACGGAAACAAACCACGCGCCCCCCCTTGGGTTGCTTTTCGTACGCAATGAGGCAGGCGCAGCCTATTGAATTTGAACACTCAACGCCGCAAACGCGCCAACAATCGAATAGCCAAATTTCAAATATCAACTCACTCGCGTGCGCTAAATAAGCGCCTTTAACAGATCAATAAGCTTTAAACTATTGGCAAGTACATAAACAGCAAATTTCGCAGCATAATTTCGGGCTGACGGCGATACGTTCTGCAATGTCGGCTGAATTCAATTCGCCCGACGAAATGGCCCCAACCATACGGCGAGCAGTGCGCAATTTCGCATGCAAAAACAAGTTGCTCAAGTTTGCATGTGGGTCGGTGTGTATTTTCAGCCCCACTTACTTAGCACGGCTTATGCAAACACACACACACACACACACATGCGTGTCGTGGCAGTAGACTACAATGCCGCTTGATCCCAATTCAACAGAAATGCCTTAAAGCTTTGTACGCCGCCTCGAAACCACCTGCCGCTGCCGCCCATTCACTCCACCTCCCCCACTGCCCCCACTGCCCCCACTTGTACGATGCACCAAAATAGTTCTTGCTTAATGGCACAAATGTCTGTGAATGTCTGCTGGGCTGGTCGGGCCTCGGTGTCGGCGTTGATAAGCCATGAACCCAGCGGACAAATTTACGTCTAAGTAAACGAGCGGTGAGTGCGAACAAAAACCCGCAGGCAATGCAAACATCCAAAGACAGTTGCAAACAATTGTTGTCTGTTTTCGTTGACTACGAATCACATTGACAAATCGAAATGCGAAATCTTACATCCCAACAAAAACTTTGATCGTATTTCTTATGTCGACTTGAAACCGTTGTTATTCTACGAAATAGGTAATGTAAAAAGAAACGTTTGCAAGGTGAAAATATGTGGAAAATGTTGGAAAAATTATTGTCATTTCTTGAATGTATAGAGTGTTCCATTAAAAGTGCACGATTTGATTTAAAAATCAAACGCATTTTTATTGAACGAGTGATGATATTTTTATTGCATCAAATAATTATAAAGTAGACTTGTTCCTATGAAGTATGGAATAAACTATTCGGCAAATGACTCCCACGGTTGGGATCACAAGGCGTGGCCCTTTTCATGAAATTTTCCATGACATTTTGACAAAGTTGTGACCGTATCTCACTGATGAAGCGTTCCATATCAATCTTTAATTCAGGAGTTGTTCTCCACATATTTCCAAAGAAAATCACACCATCTTGGTGGCCAGTTGACATTAGAATTTCAGGAGACGATTCACTCTGGAAATCATTGATCCAATAAATCTATTGTTTTTACAATAATAATGTATTCTTTCTTTACTAGTGCTTAATTTTTAACATCAGAACAATCGTAGACGACAGCTGTCAAATTACAAAACTACCACTTGCACAGAAGCAAAATGTTAATACTCAGTACATTTTGTTGTTGTTAATTGTTGCTAAAAAACAATAAGGTCTCTCTTTAAATTCAAATTGTGGCACTTTTAATAAATAAATAAAATAAATCTTTGTTGGAGTTAATTTTAAGTAAAGTTGTGATAATTTTAGTTTTTATTTTCAAATAAATTAATAATTTAATTTCGTATTTTCAAAATTTTCCTTTCAACTTTTAAATTGTCATTTATAATTTTTGAATTTAGCAAAAGTGACATAACTTAAAAAAATTCGGAAATAAAATGCCATAAAAAAATTCACAACTCAAAATTTTGGATTTTCTAGTGTAAAATTAAAAAAAATCTTTGTAACGTATCCCAAAGCATAATCTGTAAGGACTTTCTACTAAATGGTCTATAAGTTATGTACAAAAAATGTTTATTTAGCTCACGTTTTTGCATTTTCTGAAAAATTACAACTGACCCTTTGTTGACCCCGTTAGATTTTTATACAAATTACTTGTTTTTTATTTTCCATTTGAAATACTTTCACCATATTTGAAATCAACCGCGCATTAATTCAGGTTTTTTTTTAATTTATCCAAACACACCTTTTAGTCATCATTGACCTTGTCAGATTTTGATTATTGCAAAATTAGAAACACGTGTCGAATTATTTCTCATTTGAAGTAG
The DNA here is from genome assembly GCA_964056695.1 of Melieria picta. NCBI lineage: Eukaryota > Metazoa > Arthropoda > Insecta > Diptera > Ulidiidae > Melieria > Melieria picta. The sequence goes on from OZ057399.1 coordinate 45,115,432, forward strand.
TTTTACTAAGTTTGAAGTCAAAAAACCCATTAAATAATGTTTCCCCATACAATTTTTTAACCCATCGTTGACCCCCTCAGATTTTGATTTACAAACAAATGAAAAACACGTTTAAAATTATTTCTCATTTGGAGCACTTTTATCAAGTGTGAAGCCAAAAGCTTCAATAATTCATGTTATTTTACAGTTTCTCCATACAAACTTTTAACCCATCGTTGACCCCATCAGATTTTGATTTGTAAAAAAGATGAAAAACATATGTCTAATTATTTTTTATTTCAAGTGTTTTGACCAGTTTTGAAGTACATAGGCCCATCGGTTCATATTTTTCCATAGTCTTCCCGTATACGAACCTTAACCCATTGTTGATCTCGTTAAAGTTTGTTTTTCGAAAAACAGACCAAACTGATGATAAACTTTTACCAAGTTTAAAATCAATAGGTCTATTAAAACACGTTACATAGACATACAACATCATCAACATCATACAACACCTTAACCCACGTTTTGCCACTTTAGACCCACTTCTCCGCTTTAGTGGAGATTAATTTCTTAAAGTGAATCCACAGTTCAAATTTTATGTTTGCAGCTCATGGTTGCAGCTTTGGGCTGGACGATGATGATTAGTCAGTCAATCAGTCAGTCGTGACAATCAGTATATAGATCAATAATTCCTACGCACTTAATACACCGAAAAGTATGTCGAATGAGTGTTTTAGATAGTCTACCGTGATGTCCTTCAGGTGCCGGGACAAGTCTTTCGGATGGCTACCATGTCCTAAAACGCTCTCCTTTCATTGGCAAATGAAATTTTTCAACGTAAAAGTCACACATTGCCAAATCAAACGAATTCGGGGAGTGGTTGATGGTTGAAATGCGATTTTCAGTCAAAACAACAAATTGGTTATCGATGAGATGGGGTCAGTCAACTTGTGCAGAACAAACCGTGCACATATTTTTCGGCACCCAAATGTTCAGTCAAAAATCATTTAATATTTAATGTTATTTAGACGCTTAAATCTAATTTCAAGAGTTTCAATGAAGATTTTGGCTAATCTTTAATAAAATCACGCACACTTTTGTTGGAATCTATGGTGTTGCCGGATTTCGGTTGGCCATCATTTATGTTCTCCCCAGTGTATAATCAATCATCGCCATAAACTTGATTACATCAATTTCAATGTTTCGCTAAAAGTTTTATCAAGTTTAGAACAAAACATAATGCTGGCTCTTGGTTCGAAACTCTTTTTTGTGCCAATGCACAGTGGTTCGACTCCATACAACCGCGGGACAAAATTAGAAGGAGTGGTCAGTTCACAAAAAAATTTGGTATATTAACTAATCATGGTCTGCTGTATTGAAATCTTAATTTTTTTTTCTTATACTTTTGTAGTTTAGCAATGCCTTAAACTTAAATTTGCAAGTTTCGTCATTTTTGTTGGCTAGTTTGTTTTCAGATTTTAGATTTAATCGGTTACGTCAACATTGATAATCGCAAAGAGTAACAGAAATTGTATGAGGACCCTTTAGTTTTTCAATAAAAATGATAATAGATGTAAGTTTTGCATTTGTGCAATTTTTTTTCATGCTGATTGCATACTTTCAGGCATGAATAAAATATATTTTGTCGCAAAATAGGTGTTCAAAGTGGTCTAACTTTTGAAATTGAATTATTTTCTGAGATCGGAAGAGGATGTAATTGCATCATTCGACAAAGAAAGAATGCTTCTTAAAATAAAAAAAATCCAGGAACATACTTTCACATACTTTTTAGATATTTTCCTCTAAGTTTTGCCAATTTTCAGATTTTTAATTTAGAAAAATATTTTAAATTAAAAGTGAAGTAAAAGCCTCAGCTTTGCCAATTTTGAGAAAACATTAAAAGCGAAAATGGCCACATCAGTTCTTAATCTATGTTGAAAGTTTTAGCAACTTCTTGGTAACCATGTATTTTAAAAATTTTTTTACTCAATAGACTAAAAAACAGAAAATATGTGTTTACATTTTTTTGTGAAAAAGGTTTCAACTTTGAGCCGCTTTTGCACACACACTATTTAATTTTTTGCACAGAGTTTTTTGGGTTTTCTTAGTTGGAGTTTTACCTTTCAAATTACATAAAAATTGTTAAATTCTGAGACTATAATTTTTTTTAATTTTGTCTATGGAGCGAATCGCTGTGCAATGACTCAAACTTTTTACAAACTTTACTTTAGCGTTTTCAGTCAGTTTCTAAAAATAAACTACCTATTAAAATCATAGATTTTTTTTTAATTTAAACTTTAAAATTTAGTTCGAAATTTGTTTAATTTGAATCTTTGCCCACTTGTAACTACAATTTAGATCCTCCAAGTGATTCGCTCTTCTCTGCAATGCCTACAGGAAATGTCAGTACAGCTTTAATATAGTCAATACTCCAGCCTTCACCGCACTGCAACAAACATTCTAGTGGGTTGCACAAACAAATGCGCGCTGTTTAAATCGTTTCGTTGGTGCGGCATTTTAGGCGAAAAAATGCGGTTGCTTGGCGCTGAGTTCTGTGCAAATTCTGGATTGGTCGCTTCGTCGCCCTCGGCTTTGTCCGCAGCTTGCTTCACTTCTTGCTGGTTGTTTGCGTTTTTCATTAAAGTTTTGTTTTGTTTCGGCTATGTTTTTTCGAGGTTCACTGTTAGGCGCTCATCATTTTCGCATTACTCTCACTTGAAGCGTTTACGCTTTTTCGCACACATTTTCACAAATTGTGGCGGCGCTGCTTTTTTTTTTGCGGCCACCGTAGCGATTGCGCTCGTGCCCCAGCACGAATGCGGCTATGCGTGTGCACGCCTAAAATTATGCAATGCCCTTTTTTGCCACTGCTAATCCGCAGTGGCGGCGGATTTGTGTTATAATTTTCCCTACTTTAGCCAATAAATCATTTTGGGTTGAAAAGTTTTCGGTTGCTTTTTTTTGATGTTGCTTTTACGTGTTGTTGTTGTTGTTGTTTTTAGCGCAGTTGTTATTGGTTTTGGTCGTTTCGTTATTTCATCTGTTGGATATTTGGCCGACTTTTCGTGTCTCCTATGCGAACCCGCGAGCTCTGAACCGGAAAATCGCATCAGTAGTATAATTTTAGGCGCTTATTTAATTTTTAATGTAAACAGACCATTAATTGTGCATAAGGTAGTCAACCAATAATGTACAACATGGCTGTTCGTTGTTGTTTTTGTTGGGTAGTTGTGGCAGCTGCGATTAGTTTTGTTGTTGTAATTGAGAAAAAGTCAATGTAAAGATTTTAAATTGCAAAGTTTTGCAGACACACAAACGTAAACGTGACGCAACGACGGCCACTCACAACGACGTTTTATGCGAATTCTTTGCTAAACTTTTTAATTCCATTAGTCAGCAACTTCTCGTCGGCTTCTTTAACTTTACTTCTAATAAAATTCGACCAGTTTGTGGATTTTTAATCTGTTTGCAGTTGACGTTTTTTGTCGAAATTCTTTCCGCTTGAAAACATTTGAAATTGCGAACAATTAAAGTTAGTCTTGCCTGTTGTCTCTTATTTACAAGCACGTTCTGGAGTTTAAATTATATTTTAATTTAATATTTAACTGCGTTTAAATGTATTTAATAAGTGTTGCCAGTTTACATTTCGCACGTTAAATACAAAAGAGTCACGACTAAAAAATCACAAAATTTCTGGAGAGGCAAAAATCTGTTGATACTAGAGAAAGAGAGCAATTAATAAGAAAATAGACAACAGTTTTTTTCAAGTTAAAGGAAATAGTGATAAGAAAGACATTTTTCCAGTTGTTAGAAATGTGTACTGTAAATTTATTTGTGGATAAAAGTCGTGTTTCGAACATTAGAAGTTGTAATTCTTTTATATTTAGTAAGAAATATGATATAACAACAAAATTAATACAGGATTACTGTGGTCATATGGAAGAGGAGCTTAAGTTGACATAAGAGAGAATTGAGTTATTACATTGAGAGCTTTATAGAAGACAAGAGGGCTAAATGTACTTCATCTGTTTTAAAAAATCCTTTTTTCACACAATGCATTGGTTAGAACATCTTATGTGCAGATAGTTTTCAAACTTCAAGTTTAGACTTAAGCCACTTTTCCATATGACCACAGAATTCGTTTTTTAATTTTTTGAATATAAGGCATTGTTGTATGACTATTTTTATGCTTTTAATTTTTCTGATTTTTTTAGTAAGTTAGATATTTTTTTTATAATAAAAAGCCTACACAAATTTGGCGTCATATATATGTTTGTGTAAGTGATGGTTCATTAAGATGACTCAAATCAAAGAAATATACATTTCAAAACATGCCTTAAAAAATGTAAACGAATTGCTTTGTAAAGTTCTTTTTTTAGGCTTTAAATAAAAATTCAACTGCATGTATGTGGAACATGGAAAGCAAAGTCTGGCTTTGCTAATACAAAATCGATTCAATAATTTTATTTAAAATGAAATATGGTAATAATAAAATTGTCAAGGTTTCTCTCAGCCTATTGTGGGTTGAGTATGAATTTCAAATTCTTGTTCTCATTACTACAAATCATTCGATAAAGTTTTATATAGATTTCACCTGCGAGAATCGTTTAAATCACTTAAATAAACAGTGATATATCAGATTTTTAAACTTCACCATTCACTATTGAACACCCTCCATGGAGCACCCTGTAACAAAGTATCGAAACTTTGTAATCATGAGAGCAGTGGTGCACACAAAATTTCATTTGGAGGAGCGCACAGTGATTCGTTCCATAGACAAAATTCAAAAATTTATAGTCTCAGAATTAAACGGTTTCGATGTCATTTCAACTAACAAAACCCCAAAAAATGTGTGCAAAAAATTAATTATTGTATGTGCCAAAGCTGCTCAAAGTCGGAACTTTTTTCAAAAAAAAATTTAAACACATGTTTTCTGTTTTTTAGTCTATTGAGTTAAAAAAATCGTAGAAATTCAAGGTTAGCTAGAAGTTGCTAAAACTTTCAATATTGATTAAAAATTGATGTGGGCATTTTCGCTTTTAATTTTTTTTCAAAATTTGGAAAGTTGAGGCTTCTATTTCTTTTTTAATTTGCAATATTTTTCAAAATTATAAATTTGAAAATTGGCAAACCTTAGAGGAAAATATTTAAAAAAGTATATGAAAGTATTTTGCTGAATTTTTTTATTTTAAGAAGCATTCTTTCTTTGTCGAATAATGTAAACATATCCGATATCTTCTGATCTCAGAAAATAATTCAATGTGAGAAGTGTTTATTATTTTTCGACAAAATATATTTTATTCATTCCTGAAAGTATGCAATCAATATTAAAAAAAAAACCGCACAAATGCAAAACTTACGTCTATTATTATAATTCTTATCACAAAATAAAGCGTGCTAATACAATTTCTGTTACTCTTTGCAATTATTAATGTTGAAGTAATTGATTAAATGTAAAATCTGAAAAATCTAGCCAACACACTTTTTGCTATAGCTCTCCAAAAATGACGGAAATTGCAAATTTAAGTCTCAAACATTGCCAAACTACAAAAGTTTACGAAAAACAAAATGGAGATTTCAATTCAGTAGACCATGATTAACTAGCACATCATATTTTATTGAGAGCAGACCACTCGTTCTAATTTTGTCCTGCGGTTGTAACTATGGAATATGGATACAACTTTTGAGCCCAATATCATCTGAAACTATATTTCCCTCCCACAAATTTTGTGACAAACGATACGTTTTTGGGGGGTTCGAGTGATCCGTTTTTGTGCAAGGAAGTTATTCTTCGAGCAACAGCTCCAGATTCCATGCAGCCGAGCGTGAAAAACAAGTTTGAAATCGTTTGAGAACGCAAAAATAATCAAACATCCAGCTTCGAATTAATCAAGGAATTAAATCTGAAACTATTTTAAACTAAATAAAATACCCAAGTGGCCAAGTTTTCCTAAATCAATTCGTTTCATTCGATCCTTTCAGAAATGATATTCGAAACTCATTAACATTACTCATACGACCCGTATGGCATATGTATGATAAATTTATTTAAGTTTTGTTCTTATATGCAACACCAACATGCACTGCTTACATCTCTTTTTTTAGTCAATCTGAATTCTACTCATCACTGTCTAACTCAAACATCGATACAAAGTCACATTTTAGTAATAAAATTGTATTGAACAAACAAATAACTTCAACAATGCTCCTAATGACAATGTTTAGCGTTCGTTCTGGCATGATGTGAAGGTTTCATGGCAATTCCGAACAACGAAAACGATTTTACCTGTTTTTGCATTTTGTGATATTTTTAGGGTCAAATAAATCAATTTGAACAAGACAGGTCTGGTTGAGCCTATCAAGAATATATATACATTTCGATATTTAATTAATCCAGTACTGTGATTAATGAAAATGACTTTTATATTGCGACTGATAAAATAAAAGTCACTGAATGATTTTTATTGATGACTTAAAAAATAAAAGTCACGGAATGAGTTTTATTGATGACTTAAAAAATAAAAGTCATTGAATGATTTTTTTACGACTTTTATAAATAAAAGTCACTGAATGATTTTTATTGATGACTTAAAAAATAAAAGTCACGGAATGAGTTTTATTGATGACTTAAAAAATAAAAGTCATTGAATGATTTTTTTACGACTTTTATAAATAAAAGTCACTGAATGATTTTTATTGATGACTTAAAAAATAAAGGTCACTGAATGATTTTTATTGATGACTTAAAAAATAAAAGTCATTGAATGAGTTTTTTGATGACTATTATAAATAAAAGTCACTGAATGATTTTTATTGATGACTTAAAAAATAAAGGTCACTGAATGATTTTTATTGATGACTTAAAAAATAAAAGTCATTGAATGAGTTTTTTGATGACTATTATAAATAAAAGTCTCTTAGTAATTTTTATTAATGACTTAAAAAATAAAAGTCACTGACTGATTTTTATAAATGACTTTTATAAATAAAAGTCACTGAATCATTTTTATTGATGACTTAAAAAATAAAAGTCACTGACTGATTTTTATTGATGACTTCTTTAAATAAAAGTCACCAATAATTGTTATCATACGACAACTGAAATAAAATCGAAAAAAATGTTATTTGTGGACTAATAAGAAAAAAATCAAAAATAATTGTTATTATAACATTTTTAAAATATAAATAAAAAATAACTGTTATTTGTTGAGTCATGTGCCTTAAGCCACGTGCGCGTCCTGTCAGTAACTGATTCCATTTATTTATTATCATAATTTATTTAATTTCATTTGTGTCGATTCTTCCTGAATTCTCATAAACAATACACAATTTGTAATTTTAAATTTTCTACAGTGGCAGAGGAAACCATTCGCCATTCGCCGACCCAATACATCAGTGGCCACCAGTTGATGCCGTCATTATGCAGACGAATAAATCAAGCGTCCTATTTAATTAGAACTTGAACCTACTTGATTGACCGCCGCATAAATTGATACAAAGAGCCACGCGTTAATGGCAAACAGGCCACGGCCAATTAACCAACACTTCGGGGCAGCGAAACTCAAGTGTTGAGATCATTAAGTTGTGCCACAAACAATGCCAAATGCTGGTCGTCCACAAGGCAGAACTTTTTCCTCCGCCGGGCGAGCAACGCCAAACATTGGACACACTGACTTGTGACTTGTGGTCGGCATAGAAATGGAAACGTCGATACTCATTAACCACAATTGGCTGCAATAAATACGAATTAAATGAAAAATGAAATAAAATATTTGCGAACGGCAAAAATTAATGTGAAACACGATGCCGGCGCGCCAAAACAAAAACACTTAACACACACACACACAAACATGTACTAGACATCTGTAATGTGGGTGTTAAAAATGCCAAAGAAACAAAAACGCCATCCATACAAGCACGAAGAGAAAATACAACAAAAATAGCAGTTAGAGCGGCATGAGGGCGAATTGGAAGCAGCACGGCCCACACAGACGCGCTAACAAATTGTGGGCTAATTAAGCGCATTAGTTATGGCAAGTGGGCCAAAAATTACCGCTACAATGCTAAAAATTACAACAAAAACAACAACAACTATAGTAAACGTTTTTGTATTAATTCAAAAACAGCAACAACAACAAAAATATGGCACTGGTGTGCGTTGACAGCACACCGGCTGTCGTCGGGGTAAAGTGCCAAAGTAAGCTTAATTGGGTGTGACTTTGAGCGGAAATAATAAATACAACAACAACTAACAGTACGATATTACTAACAAGTGGAGTGATAAAAATCATTTGAAAGCCAACAGAAGCCACAAATTAACCAAAGTCAAAAACGTTCGCGTGTGTTCGAAGTCGTTGTAGGTAATCGATGGTCAAACTTACTCGAGCTGTGACATGGGATCGTTGTGTGGCAAAGGCAGTGAGTCGATATTGACCATTTAACCGAAACAAGTTTCGACATTTTTGTTGATATATAAAATTACGCTAAATGGCAATCAAAAACAAAAACAAATGTAGCATGCAACAATCAGCCCAACACACAGACAGATAGACATACATACATAGAGGGCGTTGGTGGTGCGCTATTCACATACACATTCATAATATACATGCACATGCATACTATATATATACATATGTACATATCTACATATTTATAAGGACCACTCAGGTTGGCAAAGAGAGTGAGTTATAATGTGCTTAGCCCGTTTTGAACCGATGTACAGTGATTCGTTCCATAGACAAAATTCCAAAAAATTATAGTCTCAGAATTTAACAATTTTGATGTCATTTGAAAGGTAAACTCCAACTAAGAAAACCCCAAAAAATCTGTGCTAAAAATTAATTAGTGTGTGTGCAAAAGCCGCTCAAAGTGGAAACTTTTTTCACAAAAAAATATAAACACATATTTTCTGTTTTTTAGTCTATTGAGTAAAAACAATTGTAAAAATACATGGTTACCAAGAAGTTGCTAAAACTTCTAATATAGATAAAAAAATTATGTGGCCATGTTCGCTTTTAAGGTTTTCTCAATATTTGCAAAGCTGAGGCTTTTACTTCACTTTTATTTTAAAAATTTTTTCTAAATTAAAAATCTGAAAATTGGCAAAACTTAGAGGAAAATATCTAAAAAGTATGTGAAAGTATGTACCTGGTTTTTTTTAATTTTAAGAATCATTCTTTCTTTGTCGGATAATGTAATTACATCCTCCGATATCTTCCGATCTCAGAAAATAATTTTATTTGAAAAGTGGTCTAAACACCTATTTTTCGATAAAATTTATTTTTTCATCCCTAAAAGTATGCAATCAGCATGAAAAATTGAGAAAACTGCAAAAAAGCAAAACATACGCCTATTATTATCGTTTTATTGCAAAATTAAAGCGTCCTAATACAATTTCTGTTACTCTTTGCAATGATCAATGTTGACGTTACCGATTAAATGTAAAATCTGAAAAATCTAGCCAACACACTCGTTGCTATAGCTTTCCAAAAATGACGAAAATTGCAAATTTAAGTCTCAGACATTGCCAAACTACAAAAGTTTAAGAAAAACAAAATGGAAATTTCACTTCAGCAGACCATGATTAACTAGTATACCAAATTTTATGAAGAACGGACCACTCCTTCTAATTTTGTCCCGCGGTTGTGTGGGGTCGAATCATTGTGCGATCTTTTGAAAAAGCTTTTATTCCAAAATTTTTGTAATAGGCAAATTAGGTAAAAATGATAGATGGATAGCATTTGTCCGTAATCGCAGATTACAATTTTATTTTTAACACTTTCGCACCCTCTGTGGCCATCTGACAGATATAAACGTATTTTATTGTAATACAAAATTACTGATTGTTTTTTCTTTCCAATCATTTTGTTTGGCTTTTTCACAACTGTAGATACTTTTATTATTATATACTTTTAAAAAACTTTAAGAAATTGTGAGGGTTTTTCCATGCCCGCCCATCGTTAATAGCGAAGGTGTGGCATGGCAAACAAATATTTTATTAGAAGGCCAATAGATCTAAGTATAATATAACAGAACCTAAACGTTATGTTACATAGACAAAAATTTGCAAAATTTACTAATTTCTATGATTCGTTAACAAATCAACGATACGAAATGGGTTAAACTTTGATACTTCCGCTTCACACACGCACCCACACACACACACAGAACCATACTGGCATACATTCATATACATATGTATGTATGTAGCATATTGTCACGCAGCTTCAACGTGCATATTTTTTTGACCGCCTCTAAAAAGTCCCCACAGACATAGGCAGAGCAACAGTTAGGACGACAGTCAGAAGGCAGACGCATGAACGAGCAAGAGGGACACGCAAAAATCAGCTCACAATGTTGGCGAAACCGATATACAACAAACGTTTTATTGTTGTTTCTTGTACACACAATCCGATGTCCTTTGAGAGAGAAACGACCGGCAGTTCAAATGAATTGAACTGCACTCAATAGCACCGGAAGGATTCTAAGCTCTGGACAAAGTTGCTGGTTTAACTAGCAACTGCCCGTACACACATACACGCACACACACGCACATTTGGACTGTGACATAAGTTTGGTTTTCTTTGGATGTGTTTCGCTGAGCCTCCGCAAAAAAGTCTCTGCCGTGTGTGTAAACTTTTCTGAATGCCTTAAAGCGGCGTCAGATACTATTGAAAAGTGACCCGTGCGACGTAAATAAAGTACGGTTTAAAAAACTACATCGGGTTAACATTCCTTAGCAGAAAAGAAATTCCACTCATTTGTTGTTTATTTCTTAATACTACGAGAGATACAGCTAATCGTACTTACTGAGACCCATTGACAACCGATCATGGTCGACTACATAAAAGTTATTGTTGCCTACAAGCATTAATCGTTCGATTTTTGGAGTAAATGGCCAAGGTCAACCACAGCGTTGCTAGCCTAAAGTGGCCGAAGGTTTAAAAAATATAAATAAGACCAGCCGAGCATAAGTAAGACTAAGTAAAGCGCTGAGTAACAATAACTTCCGCCTGCAGTGTGTAGCAGTGTTGTTGTGTTAATCTGTGCGATTACTTACAACAAATTATAACGAAATCTGACGAGCTCATATCGAACTGGTTTTTGATTTGCATCTGAACCGTATCGGCCCCTGGCTGCAAGTATAAAAGGCAAACATAATGGAAGGTTAGGTTAGGTTAGGTAGGGAAGGGTGTGTGCGACCCAGAGGCCGCACTTCCACTCGGAGGCCAAAATGGCCCATTGGGAATCCCTTCTTGGAAAGTTCTGGAGCTAACCAATGGCTCTCAATCCGGGGCAAACCAGTTCGACCTCTTGATGAAGGAGAGTAGATCCGAAATTTCAACTCTTGCCGCGCAAGCCATTCTGCCAGGAACCTTGACCCCAGGGTGCGGAGACGGCGTTGCTGCAGGGCCGGGCAGTGGTGGAAAATAGTGAAACGGTCTGATCAGAACCAGCGGTGCCGCTTAAACAGTGATTGCGAGCTCGGAACATAGCACAAAGATTCTGATCGGCAGGCGCTCGATCCACCAACCGTAGCTATCGCGATCCTGCAAAACTGGCGATTGATGAAGTACACGCAATGGGTGATATGACGATGCCTACCCAAGTCCTACGACGGTCCCAAGTCCGAATCCCTGCTCAGGTGCTATCAACAAACCATGTGCGGGCACCAGTGATGCAAAAAAACATAGGAAACAGAGAATGGAAAGTTATGGGTCGCAAGTAGTGTCCGACCGAAACCACTTTTTTGGGCCGAAACCGAAACCGAAACCGAATATTCGGTTTTTTTTTAATATTCGGCCGAAACCGAAACCGAAACCGAAACTTTCTAGTTGAAATAAAAATCACCATATCAAGCACTTTTTTCAACAAACGAATTTTACATTAAGTAAATAGAGAACAAACAAACAAACATAGCATAAATAAATAAATACTTATTAAAAAAAAAACAATTTATTCATTTTTTAAAAACGTAAACATGAAAATATCACCCTTTCGTACCTTACTCGCTAATATTCAAAATTAAATAATTTAATATTATATGCTAAAAAAAGAAGTTTATTTACATTGGTGGCATCTAAATTATTCCTCCTTTCATTATATATCTGCTACACAATAAAATGTAAAAAATATTCTAGAAAGTTTCGGTTTCGGCTATTCGGCCATTTTTTGGCCGAAACTGAAACCGAAACCGAAACCACTTATTTGGGCCGAAACCGAAACCGAAACCGAATATTCGGTCGGACACTAGTCGCAAGCCACTCAAGTCATAAAAGAGTAATGAGCAACCCTAGCCGACTCCAGCCATAGCCATAGTTATCGCATGAACGGGAGCAAAGTCATATGCGAATATCGAATCGATCAAATCGGTGAGAAGGATAAAGAAGACAGTGGGCTTACACAAACCTCCAAGACTCACGCAGCGCAAATATTTAAAAATGACCCCAACGTGAGAGTCATTTGCCATGAGCTGCCTATCGAAGTTATGGACCTCGTTGAATCAATCCTTTATAATGATATCATCGAAGATATCTCTACAGAAGCCATAAAGTCAATCCGCACACGAAGAGAAGGGACACATACTGCACTCATTAGTCTCCCTGCACGCGATTGCAAATGTCTTAACTGCCTTTGGAGAAGGTTAACTGGAGACCTTCTTTAGAAGGCGCACGCAAAGCAGAGGCACCTGAAGAGAGCATTTGCGGCAGGTCGAAACCCGGTAGCGGGTTGTTATAGCCAGTAAAGTAAGTTAGTAAGCTCGTAGAGGACCCACTGTATCTCTTCTGTAGGAGAAAGGTACAGAATGCGGAACACCTGTGTTGCTTCTGTGCAGTAGATTCACAAACGTGTGACATTGCCCCTCCAGAAAATCAAAAAGGGGGCCAATAACACTCAATGGACTGATTGAGCATGCTTAGCTCGCTTGAGCAGTGAAATGCATGCCCCGACTTACAGCATTAATAATGCTCCGACTAAGGCGGAAGACATACAATCCAGACGTACTGAAATTGTGACTGTGAAAGCTGTGAATTGGTCCCTGGACACAGAGCGCAATATCTTTCATGACGGTCCTCTGGGGTTTCATATTACGCAGGTAGTGAAGAGACACGCTATTGGACACCGATCCTTTAGTGTCTTGCTAAGATCGTTGATCATTTTGTTGATTGTTTCCTCGATGAGTGGCTTTGGTTGCATGGCAATTGTGTTTCCATAGCCAACTTTCAATCCCCCCAACGCATGCTCCGACAAACTGGTCCATAGATCTTTCAAATACGCTTTGGGAGCGCCTTACAAAAATTCTGAAAATTTAATTCAGTTAAAGAGATTTGAAGAAGGTGGAGTACAACACCGTCGAATCGATGAAAACTAAAACTGAACTGGCAAAGCGACATCAACAGAAATAATTAAAGTTATGGAGCACAAATTGATTTCAAATCCACATCCATGATAACACTATTCCCTTATTTAATTTGTGTATAACTTGCAGACACTGCTCGTATTTATTTTGCGATAAAAGACAATTAATGTTTTAAGATTAACCTCACATATGAATGCTGAACCCTGGCCGAGTAGAGCAGCACGGACCTGTAGCCCACATCACGTGTGCCGCACAACTCAACGTGTCTCCGTGCCAACACCGCACACCGTTTGCTAGGACTTGTGACCGTTGGGGACAGGTCAATTTACAAAAAAAAAGCAATCCGCCATCCAGTGCGTTCCCGGACATCGAGGGCAGTCACACACGCTGAATGGTGGCTGTGCTCGACATAAAGCAAACGTCATACAAAGGAGAGGAGGAGAGGGGCAACGCACAAATATGGCAGGCAATATAAATTTATTGACGACGCAAGCGAAAAGTGTTGCCGCTGCACTGGCCACACAACGCGGGCACAATGGGAAGGTTAAAAAGTTGTCGAAATTAACATCCTTACGCACACACACAGACACACCCAAGCACAGACGTAGCATCCCAGTGACGAAATGTGTACTGTGCGGCTGTAAAGAGGTAAGTGCGGTTAGGTGCGTGAAGTGAACGGATATCAAAAAGAAACCGATTGTGAGTTGTACATATTTGTGAAGGAGTATCCATGCACTCTAAGAGTGTATATCTCCTTCCAGGCTCGATGCTATTTATAACCATTTCGACTGCTGGTTGAAATAGTTTTTCCTCTAAGTGGTGGGTTATGTAAGCCCTTAAGACTTCTTCAGAATGCGGAGGATCCTTAGTAGTTTCAGTATTGATTTGATAATCTCACTAATTCCAGTGGGTGACGCCAGCAGGTGATTAGTCTCCAGATAGAGGTTCTAGGAGAAAGGGCTGCCATCTAACGTTACCCAGAGACAACAATACGCGTAGCTTAGATTCTTTTTTAACGCAGGAGGTAGAAATCTTCTTTGATACTAGTGGACCCATGATATACCGGTATGGCGTATATTATATACTAAAACCACCTCCAAAGTTTTTCTAAAACTTACCTGGGTTCCTGGACACTGTGGTGTTCAAGGTAACGAAATGGATCAGGCGGTTCGAATATGGGTCCAGAACCAATATTCGACACCAGTCTAGCAGCAACCCTGGACTGGATCAAATCTTGTGTAAATAGCTTACATAGGGAGCGTTGGTCTAGTTTGAGAAGGTGTTTTGTGTTAGGCCCGAGCAGGAAGACAGGGGTATTCCTTTTGAATTTAAGAAGGAAAGATCTTCGCAGGATACAATCCAAAGGGCCAGAATGGGCATCATCGAGGATCCAACTTGTGCATTTTTTTTTTTTTTTTGTTTGTCTGAAGGAGGTAGACAGCACAGAACATTTTCTTTGTGTATATCCCGCATTCACTAGAACGAGACTGCGCATTTAGGGTTCTGATGTTAAGAGGATGGACCAGGTCCATTCTCTAATCCTGCGCGATCTCCGGAGATTCATTAAAGAATCCAGCAAATTCAGGAGGTTCAATCCCAGCATTTCTTCTTGAAAAAACGATAAAGACTGTGAGGAGAATTGCTTAAGCGTTTTTAAAGATGGATCTCTCATTAATGGTTTAAAAAAGCAACTACACTGGACATTCTCCAAGATGTCATGTTTTAGAAAGATCTCCATTCCTGCACAGCGATTCATGAGAGTTCCATCCGTAAAAATACTAATGTCACTTTCCTCAAAAATCTTACTTTTCTTTGTAGTAAATGCAATGTGAATCCGTTCAGTCAACTTCTGGGCATTTGTCTGTCTGTTTTCCGTGAGTTTAAGAATTCTTTGATGTTCAAAGTTAGAATGAAAAAAAAAATGGACTTTGCAACTCGCCACTTCTTCACTGGGCTACGAATCATATGTGGGCATCGTAGACTTTTGAGGAGTTTTTGGGAATTTCTTTTATAAATAAAATTGCAACGAATGGCCGTCGTCAGTGATTTATTTGAAATTGAGCACAAATATCCTTGCGTTATTGATGTCGTTTCTTTAGGCACAGCCTGCTCGCCGACTGTCTTCCTTCTTTATTTTCATTGCTTCCTTCCGCTGGTCGCTGTGAGCGCGTCTGTTGCTATTTTCGAACGACTCTTGTGCGATTTGTGTGCGTGTGTGTGGCGTTAAGTGTGTTGCGAGCAGCGCAGCACAGCGACAACGACAGCGACAGCTCTTAACTTTTTGCGCCTCGCAGCCTGATTTATTGCCACTGGCAGGTGATTAAAAATGAAAAAGTGTTAATGCAATTAAAAGCGAACAGTCCGCAGGTTTGCACAACCGAGTCAATGTGTGTGTTTGTATTGAACAACAGCAACAACAACAACCATGACAGCAACACGTCAACGCACCAAGCAACCAACACCAGCGGCACGTGTGTACCTTAGGTTAATGGTCCTGCCGCAAGGATACGCGTAAACTTTAATTTGTTTATCAACAGTTTGTGTTTTTGTTGTTCTTCTTGGGAATGTGACTGGTTGTTATGCTTTTGCTGTGCTACTATTGTTGTTGTTTTTTTTAATATTGTTTTATTATTGTTCTTGTTGTTGTTACTGTTGACGGTAGTGCCATTGGCTGGCCATATTGTAGCTGTTGACATTGCCCTCAAGCGGCATTGTATTTATGGCCGCAAGTGTGCATGTGTTTTTTTTTCGCTAAAACCTCCTCACTGTCGGACGGGACCACCGTAGGTATTGCCTTGGGAGGCCGTTCGTCTGTTTCCGTCTCCTGCATTCGCGTTGCATAACGAATGATTGTGTATGTGTGTGTGTGTGAGCGCATAATGGCAGCATGGTTGCCACTTTTGATCCATTTGGACCAAAAGTGAGCCTTTTTATTTCGCTTGTGCCTTTGGGCCGCCTTTGTGTAATTCGGCCCTTTTTTTATACAAAAGTAAGAAAAAAAGACCAACTTTTGGAGGACAATCGTTAAAAATTTTGATATAAAAGTCATGTTTTGTTTGTGTTCAAACACAATTTGACGAAAACATAAAGTGGTCCCTTCGTTTCTATTTTGTGCCTTTTCTGGGAAAATTTTGTTTACAAAATTTTAGTTGAGTGGCAACCGTGAATGGCAGCACAGTGCAAACGAGTCGCTCAAGTGACGCTCGTAAATGCAAATATTAATAAACATATCAGCGCACCTATACACAGGCACGCAGAAGCACTCACACACATGACGGCACCCACTCGACACTCTTCAGGCACTCGCGTCTACGCGCCTCTCCTCGAATGGCCGCGACGCGCTAGTTGAGTCGACAACTTAATATTTATCTGATTTTATTTGAAAGCACCGCGTCACGCCGGCCGCTGACAGTCGTGGCCATGCAACAGTGGGCCGCACTGTTGATTTTACGACATCGCTTAAGCATTTTCATTGGCTTCGTTTACGCGAGTGCACTCGCACTTGAGTGCTCATAAAATCGCAGACGCTCGGCTCTTATTTTGTTTGTCTGTTTTACAGACTCGCCAAACATCGACCATAAAAATTCATTGCAGAACTTTATCTCATCGAAAACAAGAGCGAATTAAATTAGTTTGCTTTAAATTTGGCTCATGTGAGCTGCATAGTTTTTGAATGAAAGACTAATGTTCGGTGAAAGATAGGTTTTGTGAAATAACTGCTCAATCGAATCAATACAAAAACAAGCAAAATATGTTAATCAAAAGAAATTCATTATTTTTCTAATAGATGAGTTTAGTAACCGATCGAGTACGATCGAGTTAAAATTGTTGACATTAGAAACATAAGATTTCGTACTAAAAAAACTTCTCAGAAAGTTTTGTGATTGCTCGACTCAAGTTGGTTTGAGCGCGCGTCAAAGATGGAACACGGCGAAAAGAAAATAAAATATGAAAATAAATATTTAACAATTATCCCAATTTTTAACAATTTTTTTCTATAAAACGCAAACCAGTCTGCTGAAAATGTAGATAGTATTTATGGTTCTGATGCTGTAATTGCCAATCATTGGTTCAATCGCACCACGCTCTGAAAGACCCATTGTCGAACATGTCAATAAAACATTTCAAATTTTCAAATTCGACCGTCATGTAAGCACTGTTTCGACTGATGAAGAGTTAAACATTCTATGAAAACCCGTTTGGAACCACTTGAAGAAGGCTGAATGAATAAGATAAAAATAAGTTTGATGTGCTTGACGAGTTGACACAAAAAACCTCGTGGACCGAATTTAAATCTGCGAATCACTGCTGAATGGCAACAAAATCGACTCATTTCCGAAGCGGACTGGTGACTGATGAAGAAACGTGAATCATCTACAAAAACATTAAATAACTGTGAGCCGGCGATAACGGTGGCCAAGCCAAGATTGACAATCAGGAAGGTTTTGGCAGGGCATCATCTACTCTGAGCTGGTCCTCCTCTTAATTCGGACCTGTAATGTACAAAATTGCCTATTGATTTAAAATCTTTTTGAACTCAAAATCTTTGCAAAGTAGGAGAACAATTCTGTCTTTTTTCCTCTTTGATGCACTCCGTGTCCCTCACTCGAGAGGATTTTTATGAATATTCCAGCTAGATCTCTTCGTTGCTTAGAGTTCTTCCAGGGCTCTGGGTCTTTTTAGGGCTCTGTATGCTCGAAATGCACCTATCTCCAGAGTCTTAATTGAGTTCAATAGAATTTCCAAAGTTGTTGAGATTGATTTTTCAGTTTCGAAAAATCGATTCATGTATTCTTTAAATCTTTCCCTAATTTTTACGTTTGTACAATGTGCATTTAAAATGTGTTCAACTTAGCTATACAAATTTTTATTGTATTCATTGGCTAAACTAAACTAAATAAATAAAACAAATAAAAAAAATTGAACCGCCTGAAGAAAGCAATCATTCAGAAGCGGTCCGCTTTGGCCAAAAGGAAAGATATTGCCTACCATCAGAACAATGCCAGGCCACGTACATCGATAGCGACTTGCCAGAAGCTTTGGGAGCTTGGTTGTGAGATTCTTATACTTTCACCTTGTAAATAGTTCTAACCTGGCTTTAAGTGATTACTACCTGTTCCTGCCTGCCAATGATTTTGCTGGGGAAAAATTTGCCCCCAAGAGAAGCTTTACTCGAAAGGGACAAGGGTTACTGTGAGAAAGACTTAATGGAATCACCTTCAAAATGGCAACAACCTAAACCAGATCATTCCAACTATGCTAAATAAAGCATCAACAGCATTTCAAATAATGACAAGTTTTGCTTTCGATTTTGGCAAAGACGACTGCTTGCTAGGGTCGGAATAGGGTTGTTAGACGCACAGATTACACCGTGCGACAAGAATTTAAAAAAATTTTCACACCGGAAAAAATCCATATGAGCGTGAAACTAGAGACCAAACATAGTAATACTGCGTACTCAGTTTTTTATTTCTACATTCTTTGTCCTTTTAAAAGGACTGCAAAATTATGAAGCGGATACAAAATAAAAAATATATGAAAAATACTTAACCTCGCTAGAATATGGCGATATGTAAATCAAATGAAAGAGGAAAGGCTCAAGAATTTAAATAAAATTGATTTTTTATTTATTTGTAAAAAAAAGGATATTAAAAAGGTCCTTTGAAAATTTTAATGCTTTATATCCTTGAAAATTCAAAAAGAAGTTTCTTGAAAAGTTAGTATGTTAAAACCCCAAATCTCCTTGATCACGTGTCAAAATTTCATTATTCTCGCTTCTTTGATTGTGTATCTTTTTATTATTGAAAATACTGATACTCAAATAAATTAGAATTTTTGTACTTCATTAGAATTGCAGCTTCCGCCTTTTTTTTAATAACTTTCGAACTAATAAAATTAGAGTAATGCAATTTTGACACGTGATCAGGGAGATTTTGGGTTTTAACATAGTTGCTTTTCAAGAACATTCTATTTAAATTTTCAGGGATATAAAGGATTAAAATTTTCAAAGGATCTTTTTCATGTCCTTTTTTTACACATAGATAAAAAAAATCAATTTTGTTTAAATTCTTGAGCCTTTCCTCTTTCATTTGATATACATTTTGCCATATTCTAACGAGGTTAAGTATTTTTTAATTTTGTATCCCCTTCATAATTTTGCAGTCCTTTTAAAGGGACAAAGGATATATAAATGAAAAACTGAGTACGCAGTATTACTATATTTGGTCTCTAGTTTCACGCACATATAGATTTTTCTCGGTGTGAAAAATGCTGTCGCACGGTGTTATATCCGTACAGCACTGATTTGATTCACTTCTAGTACCTACTGATTTGTTTAAAAAAGTTATATTGGTACTCGTACTAGACAAATTTAAACAAAAATAAAAGTATAAATCTATACATTTTCATTTTACATATTCTTTGACACACTTAAGCTTCAAACTATTGTAACGATAAGACAGTTTGTCGCTGTGCAAAGCAACCCTGTCGCTACGCGCCGTGCTATAATTCAATCTGGCAACGACGGCCGCGACAATGATGGCAACTTTTAGTCCAATCTGGCAATGATGGTCGCGATCATCATGGAAACCTTTAGTCCACTCCGGAATGTGCGAGAACGATCTGCGCGATGGCCGGACAGGTATAAAAGACAGCCGGGTGCGGCGCAGCGAGTCAGTCGGATTTTGACTAGTGAAGGTGCCACACGGAGTAATTGAGCAAATACTTAAGTGTAAAGACAAACAAGTGTAAATTAGTAAATAAAGTGGTTGTTGGTTTATTTTATTGACTGCGTTTGAGAAACTAAGTGTGTTTTATTTTCAAATTACGCAATCCAGAGATACGTACTAGCCCACTGGAACTAGCATTCGTAACACTATTTACAACTACTTAAACTTAATTTTAATTCATATCCTCATATACACATTACATACCTTCCTTTACACTTTTATTTGTCTCTGAAAGCGACAAAACATTTTTAAATTTACTTT
The DNA here is from genome assembly GCA_964056695.1 of Melieria picta. Lineage (NCBI taxonomy): Eukaryota > Metazoa > Arthropoda > Insecta > Diptera > Ulidiidae > Melieria > Melieria picta. Next base: position 45,135,766 of record OZ057399.1, read on the forward strand.
TACCAATATGAGGAACTGAAATAAGAATATAAATATTATTTTTATTTTTTTAACTTAATTCAATGTAACATAATCTATCTGAACACAAAACTTTATGCAGCTGGGAGATCGAATTGTGTGTTTTGGTTTCATAAAACTAAATACGTGTCATTCCTTTCTTGTTAGAAAAGGTTAAGAAAACTTAGAAGTTTTGGGCACAATGAAAATTCATAGCCGCATTCAGAAATTCTCTGCTGCACTTCCTCCCAAATTCTAACCTTTTTATGTCAACATCGTTCAATGGTCGTTAACTAAACTATTCGCCCATTGCGCAGCGTTTATGTTTCTTAAGCAAATTTTCTAAGAAAGTTTGCGCGCTCTTTGAGCTCTAAATACAACCGTTGCTTCATTTACTTTCAACTATTCACAACCCCTGAAATGCTTGGCACGTACCATGAATGGCAATTAAAATTGATTGTCCGACGGTCATTCAACGCTTACATACAACGACCACGAAATACCGCACCTCAGCCCTTCACCGCACTGCAAGCAGCCAAATAACAGCAAAAATGGAACATCAAATGAATATTAAAGCGCTTCCCACTCCCCACTGCGCGCTCGACCGATGCGGCGCGACATTTTGCTGTGCGAATTTTCAACATTTTAATTGCGTTTATGGGTCCCAGGGTGGGCGACGGGTGACCGCAGCGCGCACAACTCATCGAGTTTCAATTGTGAAAAGGATTAACTGCGTGGCGGCAACAACAATGGCAATGAGAGCAACGGCAAACGGCGCACTGTGAATGTGCCTACTAATGCTCAACACAATAACAGCGACAATAGCAACGACAACTACAGCAACAACAACAACAACAATCGGATCGGCAGTGAATGGCAACAACTTGAAGTGTATGAATGGAATTTATTGCAACATCAATTAGGCGCACGTTGAGGGCACAAAGCGACAACAAGCAACACGCTCCGCTGCCGAGCGAAGTGCCACAACAACAGCTCCGCCCTCGCCGGGCCCAGCCCCCATCGTACTATCGTGCACGCGGCCTGCCCAACATTTCGCTATCGCCAGTGCGGCACAACCGAAGTGGAGCTCGATGTCAAAATTGTTGCTGGCATTTAATTGTTGTTGTTGTTGTTGCTGTTATTATGCCATTCCCTTGCACGGCACTTGTAAGTAAAATTGTTGTAGTTGTTGTTGTTGTTGGGTCTGCTGCTATCGTTTTCGCTATCGTAATTGTTGTTGTTGTGGTTGTGATTGTTGTTGTGTGTTGCATTACTTCTGTTGTTGTTGTTGTTGCTATAATATTCACACGATATTTGGCATTTAGTGCTGTTGCTGCCAATGTGCGCCTTGAGGCGGAATAGCGAAATGTGTGTAGAAGGCAAACGACGGTTGAGCGCCAAACTAAATTAAAGAGCGAAAAAGAAGTTAATTAACCTACAAATTGCAAGCAGCTAACGCACACATATACCAGCACACAAACATGCACACACACGAATGCACATCAACACACACACACACACACGTACATCACCAGCACCCGCAACGTTGCTTAGACCCAGCCATGCCAGCACATCGTTGCATACTTTAAAGCCCTTGGAATTGGAAATTGTTAAAACGACTCGTGCGTCCCACGCCCCCCTCTCACGCCCCCCTCTCACGCCCCCCTCTCACGCCCCCCTCTCACGTCCCCCTCTCACGCCCCCTCACCACTTCCCAGTTGCGTTCCGTGTCCGCGTTTTGTGCTTTCCGCACTAGTTTCCTTCGGCTTATCTTTACGTAGCAATCAAAATGCCAGCGTGGCGGCGGCCGTAACACACCTATATCGCCCCCTCTCCCTCCCTCACGCCACACGTCTCTGCGACACTTCAACGTTGAACTGCGTTGCCGTTCTGCAATCGACTCGCACCTTCAGCGTTTCTAATAACGCGCCGCCTGATACGGCAACTCGAGTGAGTCGTTGTTGGCATTGCGCTATGTTTCGTTAGTGTTCGCCAGAAATGTGCCCTACAGTCCCTAGCGGCCGCGTATTCCCATTATCCGCAATCTGCTGGAAAACAATCCAATGTGTACACGCCAAGCACTGAATTTGACACATGTCCGCCACAGCTTTGGATTCAAATTTTTAAGATTCATATCTGTAGTCTGAAAGTATTTTAATGCAATGTGATATGTTGCGATTAGACATATTAATTTTGATATATCAAGATATGCGCAGCTAAAAAAAAAATTAGCGAAATCAGTTAAAACCTAACATGAAACGTTTACTTTCGATTCCATATGGTAATTTTAGGTTAGACAGACGAAGGCTTTTGAGGCCCATTGCAATGCCCAAAGAGAGAGTGACAAGTCGTCCTTTGAGCTTCAAAACCTCTCAACCTGGGTTTCGAATGATTCAAAACTTTTAAGCAAAATAATTTAAAATTTGTATTAAGGGGTCATTCTCATGCGCGGACAGGAAAAATGGACATTTTTCAGAAATTATTTCCTTTGTGAATACGAGGAATTATCAAAAAAAGATATTCCACTTTAATTTATTCATTGTTATGGTACAAAAATAAAAAATAAAAAAAAAATTTTTTTAATTTTTTCAAACACTTTTTTCGATTAAAGACACGGCTTCTGCCGCGTCATGGTCAGCTGGCGGGGATTGTTTTGAGTCACAGGATTATCTGAAACATAAATTTCAAAGAAATTCTTAATCAGTATGAACGTACCTCTCGCCCGTAGTAAATTTGAATTTTTTCATAAGAATCTCACAAAATGGCAGGCATTGGAAGTTAGAGCAGTAAAAAATTGTTGTTTTTGAAGATTTTATCAATGAAAAAAAATATGAAATTTTTAACATATCAGAGTGAATTTACTAGGGGCGATAGCTAACAGTATGTAGAATGACGTGACAAAATCGCAGAGAGATCGGATGAATGGTTTTTTTTAAATCATCCCCGCCATTTCAAAAAAAGGCGTTCCGAGAAAAACACGTTTAAAGTTTTGACTAACCGCTAGAATCCTTGACCGCTCGTTATATAAATGTCTGTAGAAGCCGAAATACTTGAAATTTTCCAATACAATTTTTACAGCACCTTCTTCAAGGATGATACATTCCAAATATGTTAAAAAAAAAATTGATTTTTACAAAATTTCACATGAGAATGACCCCTTAAACGCTGTTAGGACTCTTAAATAATATCCGTGACTTTTGGATGACCTTAAAGACGGTACTAAGGCTCAAGGAATCTAGCGGTTTTAGGTTTGGACCTTATGGGTATGGGTACCTATACGAGGTTAGTAACATGAAAACCTAAACAACATTAAAGCACATCAGAGTTTCGACAGGATCTTTAGACTAAGACTTCCATTAAGCCTTTCGACCCCAAAGTTGCTGAGAGCAACTTCACCTATTTGTCATCTTATAGCAAAAGCTACGATTGATTTATGGGTTTAATTTAAGTAGGCACCAACAAATTAATATTTTTAGAAGTCAATTCAAAGCAAATTAAAAAACGTCACTGTTATCCCCAAAATAATTTCCAATAATTTGCAGCGATATCAGGGAAAGTTTGTATTCTAATTGAAGTCTACGAATTGGGCGCATTTGATCAAAACCCGGTTTCTTTAATAATGGTTAAATAAAATCCAAAAATGATAATTTTTTATTTTTGCATAAATATTAAATAATTTTTCTGTAATTAAAAAATATTTATACAAAATTTATTTAACCCGTTTTAAGCTAAAATTGATCAAAAGTAAACTAGCTCTAGAACTCTAAAAAAGAGGCGTGACGACTTCAAATATCGTGTGCACATTTCTTAGGCAAATGTTTCATGATTTAAATATCAAAAAGTAATATCGAGAAACAGGGTAAAATTCGGGGTCGAAAGGGTTAAGAGATCTTTGGTCAATCGAGAGGAATAATGGACAACATAGCGTCAAAGTCTTTACAGATGGATCAAAGTTCAGTGGAGGAGTAGGCTCGGGCATTTATATACCGGCATATAATACCAAAAAAATGCTTAAAACTTTCCTATAATTGTTTAGATTTTTAAGCTGAACCCAAAGCAATACAACACGCGGCGAAAATTTTGAACGATTTAGTCGAAAATGCAGAAACATACTTTTTTGCTTACAGTCAGAGAGTCCTTAAGACCTTGAGCGAGTTATCAAGAAACTCTGGAACATCGAAAGAATGCTATGAAGCAATCATATCTTTAGTACAGCTTAACAAAGTCTCTCTCACTTGCTGGAAGACATCGTGGTTTTTAAAAAAATTAGACGGCAGACCAACTGGCTAAAAAGGGAGCAACTTCAGAGGAGGAACCATTCGCCATAGAAAATAAATTTCATACTATCGCACAGTTATTCCACTCCATACAACCGCGGGACAAAATTAGAAGGAGTGGTCTTTTCTTAATAAAATTTTGTATGCTAGTTATTCATGGTCTGCTGGATTGAAATCTCCATTTTGTATTCTTAAACTTTTGTAGTTTCGCAATGCCACTTTTCAAATTGAATTATTTTCTGCTTCCTAAAATCCAAAAAAATCCAGGAACATACTTTTTAAATATGTCCCTCTAAGTTTTGCCAATTTTCAGTTTTTTAATTTTGAAAAATATTTTAAATTAAATGTAAAGTAGAAGTCTCAGCTTTACAAAACAGCTGAGAAAACATTAAAAGCGAAAATGCCCACATCAATTTTGAATTTATATTAAAAGTTTTAGCAACTTCTTTTTAAACATGAATTTTTACGATTTGTTTTACTCAATAGTCTAAAAAACAGAAAACATGTGTTTAAATTTTTTTGTGAAAAAAGTTTCGACTTTGGGCAGCTTTTGCACACACACTAATTAAGTTTTTGCACAGAGTTTTTGGGGTTTTCTTAGTTGAAGTTTTTCGAATGACATCAAAATCGTTAAATTCTGAGACTATAATTTTTTTAAATTTATTCCATGGAACGAATCACTGTGAATCGTGTTACTTGTAGAATTAGTAAAATCTTTTGTTCCAAATTCTCTCAAAATAAACTACATTCTTAGCCTCTCTTCAAGGTCCAAACGTGTACTGATAGGGCTGACAACAGGGCTCTGTAATGCACGGAAATGGCGAACCACTGAAGGTTAAATTGACTCTGAAAATGTGCCCTGCTCATAGTTCGGAATCGGCACGAAACCGCAAGTCCCTTCCATTTGTATTCAAAATTCAGTTGCACAACTCCGGATGGTTGTGGAAAACTAAGCCTTAGTGTCGTAATTGGTCTGTCGTACTGAAGGAGTACGAGCCTTTTTTTTCTATGAGAGGTCAGTTGATGAACGGAGGAATATGACTAAATATTTCCTCTTAAGTGATAAAAGTAAAGTAAAGTATAAAGTATATAATAAAATATATATTATATACTCGCACATAAGTATACCCTTGTTCTGGTGACGAATCTGCACTTTTCGGAATCAGCATAATACTAAAAGTTCCTTCTCTAATGTCCCTCAAGTCCTCGTATTCCACTTCATACATATTCATACAAAAAATTATCTGCAGACATTTTTACAACTGCATTTACGAAATGGGTTCGAGCACAACCCTAATACTTTCAAGGCACAATGTGGGCGTAACTGCATCTGTGTGTGTATGTGTGCGGTGTGTGTGTGCCGGAGTATTTTATATTACTTTAAGGTATTTTTCGCAGAAGCTCGTAAACAGTTCATGAACATTAATATTCAAGTTGCTTCCGTTCTTGCTGCAACTCCGCCCCCTGCTGCCACACCCACAATCATTTCTCCACCAGCAACACCATCTTCGCTGTGCATCGTGTACCGGTTCGGTCGTCACCCTCGTTTTTTATGAATATTTCATATTAGTACTTTAGTTTCTTGCTGGTGTTGGTATTCGACGTTCAAAAAGTTCAAAAAGTTCGAAAGTCATATTTGATGGAAAATTCGTTGTGTTGAAACAACAGCAACACAGAAATAACAACAACACCAAACAAGCAGAACTGCAATAATTTTCATGTGTACACTTTGGCGAGAAACTTTTATATTAAGGCTAAAGAATTGAAAAATTGCGGTTACAAGGCTTCCGGCTGTATGGAAGGGTTACTTAAGGCACTTAAATATTACGTGTGCTTTTCCAGCGCCTAAAACAACGTACATACAATTAATTTTGATTCCTAACTTATTAATTTTTGAACGCTTCGCAGTTCATTGAGCGTTTGCCCAACGGGCTTGAAGAATACTGCGAGTCCTGTGGCGGTTGAAAAATCAACACGGAAAGCTATGAAGAGTTGTCACAAAAATGAATTCGCTAAAAGTTTGAATGCAGTTCAGAGATGGAAGCCCAAAGAAAAATTTGATCAATAATTTCTGATCTGAGCTTCAAATTAAAAACAAATGCTTATTCTTGAAACTGGTTTTCCAACTCAGCTCATATGGATGCATTTCGTCCAGTTTCAAACATTTTAAAGCAGAGTTGCCATGTACGAGTTATTTTCAGGAAAAGAAAATTTTGATATTAACCAAAATAAACTTTTAGTGAATGAATGTTTACGATTACTAATGGGTTTGGCACGCCCTAAAAGGGTTAAAAAAAAATTTGCTTAATTTGAAAATTAAAGAAAGTTATTTGATGGAATTTGACTTGCATAATTTTACTATTGCACAATTTTACGTTGGAAAAGGCAAAAATAGAAAGTAGGCGGATGTCATATTAGGTTTGGTCTTTCCACTGAAATATGTTTGACAGAACCGACTTAAATACCGACTGAAGCACTTTTACTTCTTCAATAACTCTTGAACTCTCTAACTTGAAATAAAAATTATATGGGAAATTTGATGACTGAGACCAGGGAGAGCTCATGCGACCAAAAACTTGAAAGTTGTGACAAAGTTGTTAGAATTCTCAAATTCTTTAGGTATTGTTCCTTCGCTTTAACCCTAAAGAACTGAACTTTTCAGCTATTGCAAAACTTTCGTGATTTCAGATAAATGAATCGGCGCGCTTCTCGTCTACTTCTATCGCTATACACAATAAGTACTTAGATGGGTGGAATTGTGTCATAATGGGTTAATTCTAAGTGTGTCATACAGAGTTTTTCTCATACCCTAACCTCACCTACACGAATGACTAACAAATGGGCCCATTAAATCAAGTTTCTCTTAACGCTTTGTTGATCCGGTTAAATTTTTAGCTAATTATTTTTCATTTAAAATGCTTTCATCATATTTAAAGTCAAAAAGCCCATTATATCATGTTTGCTCATACAAACTTTAACCCATTGTTGAACATGTCGATTTCTGATTTCCAAAAAAGTGAAAAACTGTGTAATATTATTTCTCATTTGAAGCACTTTTATAAAGTTTGAGGTTAACAGGCCCATTTATTCATGATTTTAACAGTTATTCCATAGAAACTTTTAACCTATAACCCTTCAGATTTTGAAAAAATTAAAACACATGTCGTATTATTTCTTATTTGAAATGGGTTTACCAAGTTTGAAGTCAAAAATCCCATTAAATCATGTCTTTCCATGCAAGTTTTTAACCCATCGTTGACCCCGTCAAATTTAGATTTTCAAAAAATTAAAAATGCTTGTCTAATAACTTTTTTCAAGGGTTTTCACCAATTTTGAAGTCAATAGGTCCATTGATTCAAATTTTTTCATAGTCTTCTCGTATACCAACCTTAACCCATTGTAGACCTCGTTAAATTATGATTTTCGAAAAACTGAAATATATGTATCGTTTTTTTTTATTTGAAGCACTCTTACCATGTTTTAAGTTAAATTAACGAGGTTTTTCGAGGTTCAAGTTTTTAACAGTTTCTCCATACAATTTTTTAACCCTCGTCGTCCCCTTCAGATTTTGATTTTTGAAAAAATTAATACACATGCCGTATTATTTCTTATTTGAAATGATTTTACTAAGTTTGAAGACGAAAGCCCTATTAAATCATGTCTTCCCATTCTTTTAATCCATCGTTGACCGTCAAATTTTGATTTCCAAAAAATTCTCCATTAAAACTTATAACCCATCGTCGTCCCCTTCAGATTTTGAAGGGGAAATTAAAAAATTATTATATAAATTGAAAAAATTAAAAGCACGTTTCGGATTGTTTATTATTTGAAATGGTTTTACTAAGTTTGAAGACGAAAGCCCCATTAAAGCATGTCTTTCCATTCTGTTAACCTGTCGATGACCCGATAAATTTTTACTTTCAAAAAAATAATTTTTAATTTTTTCTGCTTGTCTAATTATTTTTTTTCAAGTTTTTTTTTACCAATTTTTAAGACAACAGGTCCATCGATTCATGTTCTTTTCATAGTCTTCTCGTATACGAACCTTAACCCATTGTAGACCACGTTAAATTTCGATTTTCGAGAAACTTTAATATATGTTTCTTTTTTTATTTGGAGCACTTTTACCAAGCTCATTAAATAGCGTTTTTTTATACAACATCTTAATCCACGTTTTACCACTATAGACCCCGAATTAAAAAAAAAATTCCATCTTAGCAAAGGTTTATTTTTTAAAGTGAATCTACATTTCAATTTCATGTTTGCAACTTCAGCAGTTTGGGCTGTGCAATGATAAATCATTCAGTCAGTCAGTCAATCAGTTAGTCAGGACAAACAGTTTACAAGTCTCTTACCCGAGTCGCGCACAGTGGCAAAAGAGTTTGCCTTTTCCACCCTTTTAAATGCAGCCTATTCATTTAGGTTTTTACGGCGAACATTTTCTTCGCCATTAACAAATTTAAAAATGTATAAAAACTCGAAATAGAAAAAGACATGAAGCCATCGCCTTAATGTCTGCATGCAATAAGTGGCTAATGACTTTTTGGCTTAATTAAATTCTTTCAACATTAAATATAAGATTTGGGTTGAGTACCGGCATCAGTTTTAAAACGGCGTATCGGCTACAACAAACTCTGACTTTCCAGTGCAGACAACGTCAACGCCTTCTGGCCACAAAATAACACAAACTGGTTTGAGGGTTCGCGGCGTTGCTGAGCAGGGGTGATGCCTAAATATTTGTGCACCTTAATTAACTGCGTGCGCGTGCCGAGCGTGCCGGGGAGGCTGGAAAGTGTGGCAACAGCCGCTCACCCGAAAGCCCAACACGCAGCGCGCTTTAAATGTGTGGTAACTCAAGCCGAGTCGGCTTTTGCATGAGGCCACCGGCGCATGCAGAAAAGCCTGAAAAGTTAAGCAACAACGTGCACAACGTGCCACCCGACGGCGCGGTAAATTCTTCCGCCTTACTGAAAACTACCACTTGATGCTTTCTTGCGGGCGATGTCCTTTTTTCGCACCACCCCGCCCAATTCATGGAGACCCGCTCCATCGTCGCACGCACTCATCGACACCGCAAGCCGTGTGATGCGCGTTCGGTGCGTTTTTTGGTATTTTGGTCGTGTAACTCCCGCACGCTGCACCATCAACATGCCAGCATCAACATTACAACACAATGTTGCCACCTGCCACGCCCGTTGGTACGAGTAGCGCTTTAATCTGCTACTTTAATGCGCACTTCGCAACCCGTTCGAATCCGCTCGCAGAGCTCAGTTAGTGGGCCAAAATGGGCAAAGTGCTCAACGTCAAATCTAATTATATTTTTTTCTCGCATTTTAAAGATCAAGTATCAAGTTGTTTAGTTGTTTGGAAAGTGTCACGTCCTTCATCCAATGCTTGTGGCATTTTATTGCAGCTCTATGACGAATTTCAATGCTAGTTGACTTGTAATTCCGAAGCTTTTTCATACTAAAAATTTGAATTGAATTTCAATAGTTAAACGACAGATTAATCGGGCGGCGCTGTATCAAATATGAATGCTGTTCGGCTTTTAATTCCGAAGCTATTGCATACTAAACATTTCAGTTGTATGGGCGGTACCACACCCCTTCGTTCAATGCCCACCCCGTTTTACCTGTCCATGGGCTTTTGGGTCACAAAACCCGATTGCGCAAGGTTCCAGAAAGGCCATAGCATAAAAAATATATGTTGTAGAATATTATATGAGAAATATATAGAAAAACTTTAGTGATTGTACAATACCTCACACATAACCTAAAAATAAAAAAATTGAAACAATACATTTAATTTTTTTAGGTGCCAGGCAGTTGGAAAAAAATAGGTGGAAAAATATATGTATGTTGTTAAACATTATATGAGAAATATATAAAAAAAAATTTGGGGATTGTACCAAAACTCTAACTTGATAAAAAAAATATTTTGTAATAAAAAATAAATAAATAAAATAAATAAAATAATGAAAAAAAGATATTTTTTAAATAAAAAAAATAAATAAAAAAATTTTTTTTTAATAAAAAAATTAAAAAAAAATTTAAATAAAAACAATTTTTTGAGGTCATATTCACTTTTGAGTTCCACTTTCTGGTAATTCGTCTAAGCGATATCTATTATATGTCTCATTTTCATCTAAATCGGATCACTACTTAGAAGGTTATTAACTTTTGTTTTTATTTACTATATAGTATTAATTCTGGGAAGTGGTTACCCACTAGTAGACGTAACTACTAGAGGTAGTATTATAGAGTACGCCACTGGCCCCATGAATTCTTCAAAATTCTCTTTAAAAATATTTTAAGCCAAATCGAATTTCAAATGGGCAAACAAAACAAAAAAAAAAATTAATTTGAAGAGCGTGTTAGAAGTAATCCACTGTTCAAGTTAAGATTTTTTTAGAAAATTCCTAAGGTTTAATTTTTGAAAGAATATATTCCATTTAGAAAAATCTTTGCGTTTAAGATTGTCTTTGAATCAATCAAAAGTGAATTTTAAACAATTAAGCAAAAACTTAAGAAACTGACCAAAAAGAAAAGAACAATGCGATATCTTAAAAAAGTAAAGAAAAAAAGTATAGAAAATTTCCTAAAATTCCGAAAGATTTAATACTTTTCGGTAAAACTTTTGCGCTCAACTTTCCTTTCGCTAAAAAACAAAAGAAGGCAACTTAAAGCGAATTTTGAATTTAAAAGCAAAAAGGTGAAGTGTGACCAGATAAGAACCATCTGAAAAAATATTTAAATAAAACAACAACGTTGTGAGATATTAAATGGATTCTGGCTTTTTTCTAAAGCTACATCTATTCCATTATGTATGGAAGAGCCGCCTAGACTTCGCTGACAGTGTTTCAAGCGTTTGGTTACATTTTTGGTGACTAGGTCCAATATGTGTGGCATTATTCCGGCCATGGCGTCTCGATTGTTGGCCTCGAACTTCTTCAAATGGTTGGCTTGTTAGCGTAAACTAAAAACTTGAGAAGGAGAAAATAATCGAGGGGTATCAAGTCGCCTGATCGCGCCGGTCAATTGATGAACGCTGTGAGATGATCCAGTCGTCAAATTTCTCCTTCAAAACTGCGATCGTTGCGTTGACCTCACGACGAAATTCACGTTGCGTATTTACAACTGTGCCGGAAATTCGATTTTTTTTTTTTTTAATAAATTCCAGGCGTACAGCAAGTATCAAGTGAAGCATGATGAAGTAACAAACTAAATACACTAAATTTTGTTAAGTTTATATGTCATTGGTATCTTTGACAGTTGCTGAGATATCCCTATTGGAAAACATGTATCACTTGTATCCTTGTGGTCAGCGTTTAGTAATAACTTCAATCAAACAGACCATTTCTCTGACTATAAAAGTAATGAAATAATAAATATTTAGACTTTTTCATACCAGCCACACCTCCCTATGGGCGTTACAAACTCCTCTACTAAGTAACTATTCTTGGGATCCCAAAAAACTATGAGATGCTGGAAAAAACTGAACTCAATTTATAAATCCGGTTATCCTTATTGAATGTGCAATCAAACTAATATACATGAAACGCATCACTCGTTAATTTTTGTCCAACTTTTGCATGCAAATCGAACACTGTGCGTCTTTTGCCCCTTTTTTTGGAGTAAAGTTTTATTTGCTTAATTTTAAATCCTTTTTTCGATTGTAAAAAACACTGCCGCGTTGGTTTTTTTTCAACGCACTTTCATATCCCCTGACTGGCTTTTGTTGTTACTTTTGCATTCAAAACTGAGTTTGAATGGAACTGAAATACGCCCAGGGAGCGACAGCCGCTGCCAACGCTCAAGTGGCAGCTAGAGGGGACAAAATGTATTTGTTTGTGTGTATGTGTGTGTGTGCGTGCGCAAATGTTTAAATAATTTTAAATTAAATTCGCCTCTTTTTCTGCAGCTTTTGTTGTTGCTCATGTTTGTTGTTTTAATTTTTTATGCAAACGCTTTTGTTGTTATTGTTATTTTTGACCTTATTCATGTTGCCCATTTTCCGCACTTCGGGCGCGCTGTAGTTGTTGTGTTTTTCATTAAAAAAATCCTTCATACAAATTATTGAAATTTTAAACAAAAGCATTGCGCGCTCTTCGCTCACTGCCTTTGGTTTTTTTTTGTTTGTTATACTTTGTTTTTATGTTCAATGCACATTCATTTGTGGCAATCGAGCGTTGGCTTTGTTGTAGTGGGCGCTGTTGCCACAGTTGTAATGGCATCGACATCATAAATTAATTCGCCTTTTATTGGCAACTCTTTGCGGGTTTTCGGGTTGTTGTTATTTATTTTTAGCAGCGCCCGTGTGCAAGTGTGCATGTGTGTGTGGGTGAGTGCATGTTGATGTGTATTTAATTTTGTATGCACTTAAATTAAAAGTTCATAGTTTATATTTTCATTAATTGAGTTAAATCCCGAAAGTGCACGCCGAATCGCAACGCGGCCACCTGAAATCTTGTTTCAATATCATCGTATCGCGTTTACATTATCCCTCCTTTCGTTGTAGCTGCTCTTGTATGCTGTTGTTGATGTTGTTGTTGTTTTTAATGCTGTTTATCGGCTGACTTGCAGCGGCCCATTTTAGCTCGCCGTCGCTGTGGCCATTAACAACAACAACAATTGAAATTTCATTTTAATTAATGCCCGAATGTAATTTATGCTTTCAATTTAAATTTTAATAATTTGCAATCCTTAAATACGTTTATTACTTCCTGCGCGATGGCGCAACAAATCTGCTACAGTTGTCCTGAATTGGCGCCGATATCCTGGCGGTGCTGTTCAGCATAATAAATGTGTGGAATTTTGATGCCTCTTAGTTTGATATTTAAATGCGAAATCGTTCGGACACACTAAAGAGTTGTGTCAACATTTTGAATGCTTTATTTAACTTGTCAATCAGTTGTCAGTTCAAAGTTTTGTGTTGTTTATAACTTGTTCACTTTAAAGCTACCCGATGTATGTATATATTTTTGATCTTTATAATACTATTAATTGAATTCAGAAGCGGAATTATGAGCCATATTATCCATTTTTTTTTCATTATTATGGAATTTATTTGCTAAAATGTGATTTAATGTCAGCATATTCTAAAAAAAAGGAGGAATGTCTAATTTTGAAGAAGCACTAAATTTGAAGAATAATTTCTATGATAGTCTCGCCGTTATAAATTGAGCTGTATTGCATCTTCATAGCTGTGTCATATCCATGTTAAGCTCTAAGGATATCAAACAAAAAAATTATTTCCTTTAAGCAACTTCACTGTCGTCTTCCCTCCCTTTAAAGGCCTTTAGAAAAACGCTGAATACGTATTTCGTTATTGTTCTTTTTAATATATATGTATATATCAGGTGTACAACTTTGCTTCCGCCGTTTTCCGATAGGTGGCTGTACCGGCTGAGGCTGGTTGAAATACATAGATGGTAATGCCTTTAAAGTGAGTGTGGACAGTGCCTAACGAATTGTCATCGCCGTTTCAGTGACAGTTGTTCTTGTTTTCGTATTATTCACGCTCGAAAATGTCCGTTTATGTGCCCAATTCTCGCCATTTGCGGGAAGTTTTACTTTTCTGTTACAATTCGCAAAAAAATGCAGCTGAAGCGCATCGAATGCTCTCAGAAACTTACGGTGATGCTGCTCTGAGTGAAAGAACGTGTCGGGAGTGGTTTCAACGTTTTAAAAATGGTGATTTCGATGTCGAAGACAAACATGGTGGTGGAAGAGAAAAAACCTTCAAAGATGAACAACTAGAAGCATTGCTTGATGAAGATTCGTGCCAAACCCAAGAAGAGCTTGCCGAATCGTTGGGAGTGAGTCAGCAAGCCATTTCAAAACGTCTCAAGGCCCTGGGCATGATTCAAAGTCATCCTCCAACACGACAATGCTCGGCCTCACGTCGCAAAAGTGGTCAAAAAGTACCTGGAAACGCTGAAATGGGAAGTCTTGCCCCACCCGCCGTATTCCCCAGATGTCGCCCCTTCTGACTTCCACCTATTCCGTTCGATGGCACACGGCCTGGCAGATCAACATTTTCAATCCTTCGAAGAATTGGAAAAATGGATTGCTTCATGGATAGCGTCAAAAGAGGACTCCTTTTTTCGAGCCGGGATCCGAAAATTGCCGGAAAGATGGGAGAAAGTTGTCGCTAGCGACGGACAATACTTTGAATAATACATCTGTAAGCACTTTTTCGCAATAAAGCTTTTAATTTTGGAAAAAAACGGCGGAAGCAAAGTTGTACACCTGTTAAAAAATTTTAAAACAATCCGACCAGAAAACAATGTCCGTCCATATAAGCTTGACCACCGCCTTTCCCCCCTTTCAAGGTCAACGTTTTTAAAAATGCTTCTTTTTAAGGGTTGACTTTTTAAAATACAACTTTTGAACAAATTTTATCATTATAGCTCCAGCAGTATGGGCTCAGTGATGATAAAATAATATGATATGTATATACTATACAATCAATTTTTTTTAAACTATAGGGGAATTCTTTGTAAGGTGTCACTCTTTGTAATGTGCCAACCCTGCTCGATTTTGACGTTCCAGCAATCCAAGCAAAAAAATTCCTACCGTCATTTAAGGTATATTTGACAAATCAATTTTAATGTGGTTTTTGAGGGAACAGACGAAATAACACGGTATGGGTAAAAAAAGTGTCAAATTTGGTTAAGAAATAAATTGTCAAATTTGGTTAATAACACTGTGCGTGAAATTTACCCTCAAAAATTCAGACATGTGGGGGACCTACAGTACGACTTTCTATAGGTATACTGAGTTGAGATCCACCAGCCGTTTGGCTGGATTGGCTCTAGTTTAAGAGAAATCCGACTTTGAAGTTTGCTCATTTTAGTCGAGTTCGTCGCTTACGTCTTCGAACGTTTAAATGCTAATAGGTCCTAAATAGTTCCCCATATCGCTTTACTGTCTTCGGCAAGTTTGTAGATATTTTAACGACCAAAAAATTTTGTATAATTGCGATATGTGCATTTTGTTAGGCAGCGCAACGTGGCGTATGAGTGTCATTTAATTATAATTATATGACACTCATACGCCACGTTGCGCTGCGCAACAAAATGCACATATCGCAATTACACAGTTTGAATGTATTTTTTTTTGGATTGGTGTCTTAAGCAAATTTGTTGGTCGTTAAAATATCTACAAACTTGCCGAAGACAGTAAAGCGATATTCGGAACGATTTAGGACCTATTAGCATTTAAACGTTCGAAGACTTAAGCGACGAACTCGACTAAAATGAGCAAACATCAAAGTCGGATTTCTCTTAAACTAGAGCCAACCCAGCCAAACGGCTGGTGGATCTCAACTCAGTTTACCTACACAGCTAATTCGACATTGCCGCCTGTCTTCTGCTTTTGCAATGATTTTAATTGATTTGCTAATATGAGTTTTTCAAATGTCCAAACACTTAACTGAGGCGTATTTCATTTATTCCCGCAACTGCTTTTTTTCTTAATACCCATTCGCAGTTCTCACCGACGAGATGCGCGCCGTCGCAACATTTTTTTTATTTCAAATCAAATTATCAGCGCTGCAGAGAGCGCGCAAACATTTTCCACTTTAATCGGTGGAAAACATGGAAAAAATTGAAACAGCCGCAAAAGGTCTGCATTTTAAGCTTCCCTGTCCTGCGGCGTCAACTTGCCGCTGCAACTTGATCCGTGCGTCCGTCTTCCGCCCGACATCTACCTGGCGCGATGCCGTCACTCAGAAAGTTTTTGCGCCACAGCCGCAGTGGCTGCAAACCACAAATGCGACCACAAACGCACACAGACACAAACACGCACACATAGACAATGCCGCTGGTTTCAGTTAACCCATTTTCGGCCGCTACCAGAAATAGCCAATATTTTTTTAATTCATTTTAAGGACTTACATTTACGACCTTAATCAAGAATACCTATTTTTGGATTTTTTTTGTGTTTTTTTTTTTAATTATTTTTTTTATAAATTAATAAAAATTTAATTTCAAATAAAAACAAATACATATATATGTATGTATTTAATTTTGATCAAATAATAATCAAGCATGAAAACAAACAATTGGTGGCTTACATATGTACATACATGACGACTTCTGGCCAAGTGTCGATTTTTCGACCACTGAAAAGTACGCGGTGCTGAGAGGTAAAAATATTTTCATAATCTTATGGATATCAGTTGATTGTGGTAATTTGGTCTTTAGGCTTCGTAAATAATCAATAATAAATCAATAATTTGAAATATTCAAAGAATATTCAAAATATGACTAAAAAAATGCTTTTTTTCGTGCCTTCGCCAACATCTCTAAATTTATCTTTTTTAAAAAAAAATTATTATTTCGAGGGGTTACCAAAAGACCAAAGCTATTTTATGCATCAAAAGTTCACAGATATAATGTCTAAGTGCAGAGCTACTCTCCTTCAAAGTGGCTGGTCGAAAAATCGACCAGCGGCCGAAAATGGGTTAATAAAGCGCGATAAAAGCGGCGACGAGAAGTTTCAGCGTGTATCTTGCAGTGCGCAGCGCTAACGCTGACGCTGACGATGACGCGACTGACATGAAGCGGCGGCAAAATATTCGCGCAAAGCCGCACAATAAAATGAACGTACGCGTCAGTCCGACTGGCGGACGCGCAGCCCAACATGCAGACAGGTGGCAACGCTGCGTGTGGCAGGAAGCGGCAGTTGAAGGGAGATAGAGGAGCGAACAGAAGTGGCAGGAAACTTTTTGCACGCGGAAAAAGGGAAAAGTTTTTTTTGACATGGTCGAAGCAGCCAGCCACAAGCAGCTGATAAATCGCAGCAGCAAACACAACAACAGCAACAGCAAAATAAAAACCCGCGAGCAACCAGACAGGAAACCGAGCAGCAGCAAAATTTTTGTTGTTATTGCATTCGCGTTTTTTTATGACTAGAAGCAGAATAGCAATTGCTGGTTTTGTGTTTGTTGTTGCTTTTACGAGTGTTGTTGAATTGCTGGTTGTTGTTGTTTGATTTTTGCAAGAGTTACAACGTCGACAACAGCAGCAACTCCGACAAGGAAATTTTGAAAATTCCGTCAACTGTGGGCGACTCAACAACAACAACAACAACAATAACAGCAGCCTTCAGCAGCAATTGAAATAAAATTGATTGCAAATGATGGGGAAAAACATTCGAACTCAAAATGTGGCAAACTAAAATGAAGTTTTACAGTAAACACAATTGTTGTTGTTTAATTTGTAGTTGTTATAATGAGCTAATAATGCGAAAAACTACAAATGGCAACAAGTTGAAGCTAATAAAATCCATAAAAAATCATACAGAAAACCTATAAACAACCACAAAAAAAACAACGGAAGCCATAAGGCCAGCAATAAAAACAACAAAAACAGTTTTTAAATAAGTATTTAACATTTAAACCTGGGACCGTAACAGTTATAAGTTTTATTATAAAAATCAATGTTTAAGAGATATTTTTTGACTTTTATTGAATCGCTCGATAAATAACAGTTATTTTTTTAACATTTTTAACATTATTAACATCCCATAATAACAATAATTTTTGATTTTTTTCTTACAATTATTGGTGACTTTTATTTAAAAAAATCATCAATAAAAATCATTCAGTGACTTTTATTTTTAAATCATCAATAAAAATCATTTAATGACTTATTTATAAAAATCATCAATAAAAATCATTCAGTGACTTTTTATTTATAAGTCATCAATAAAAATCATTCAGTGACTTTTATTTTTCAAGTCATCAATAAAAATCATTCAGTGACTTTTATTTATAAAAGTCATCAATAAAAATAATTCAGTGACTTTTATTTATAAAAGTCATCAATAAAAATCATTTAGTGACTTATTTATAAAAGTCATTAATAAAAGTCATTCAGTGACTTTTTATTTATAAGTCATCAATAAAAATCATTCACTGACTTTTATTTTTAAATCATCAATAAAAATCATTTAGTGACTTATTTATAAAAGTCATCAATAAAAATCATTCAGTGGCTTTTATTTATAAAAGTCATCAATCAAAATCATTCAATGACTTTTATTTTTAAATCATCAATAAAAATCATTTAGTGACTTATTTATAAAAGTCATCAATAAAAATCATTCAGTGACTTTTATTTATAAAAGTCATAAATAAAAATCATTCAGTGCCTTTTATTTTTCAAGTCATCTATAAATATCAGTCAGTGACTTTTAAAATAAGTCATTGAATGACTTTAATTGATAACTTGAAAAATCAAAGGCACTGAATGATTTTTATTTATGACTTTATAAATAAAAGTCACTGAATGATTTTTATTGATGACTTTTATAAATAAGTCACTAAATGATTTTTATTGATGATTTAAAAATAAAAGTCATTGTTCAATAAAAATCAGTCAGTAACTTTTATTTTTTAAGTCATAAAGAAAAATCATTCAGTGACTTTTATAAATAAGTTTTATAAATAAAATAAAAGAAAAATCATTCAGTGACTTTTATAAATAAGTTTTATAAATAAAAGTCACTGACTGATTTTTATTGATGACTTAAAAAATAAAAGTTACTGACTGATTTTTATTGATGCTTTTTTATACATAAAAGTCATTTACTGATTTTTATTGATGACTTAAAAAAAAAAGTAATTGAATGATTTTTATTGATGACTTTTATAAATATAAACCACTTATTCATTTTTATTAATGACTTTTATAAATAAAAGTCACTGAATGATTTTTATTGATGACTTTTATAAATAAAAGTCACTTACTGATTTTTATTTATGACTAAAAAATAAAAGTCACCAATTATTATTATCATAGGACAACTAAAAAATCGAAATAAAACTGTTATTTGTGGACTAATATGAAAAATCAAAAATAATTGTTATTAAAGGATTTTTAAAATATAAATAAAAAATAATACTTGTTTTTTAATTTTTCTATAAAAATTACAAAAAAAAAGTTTATTGACAAGTATGATTCTCCGTGCGAAAAGAAATGTATTGGTATATTTCATTTATTTGTATGACTTTTCCTTCATATTTAGTAATTTTTTCAAATATAGTTTTCATAAATAACTTTTTTTTCTGGTCCCTGATTTAAACTAATATCATCAATAATTAACTCAGCTACTACAGCAATAACAACAACAATACCATAACAAACAGCCACAGATTCAGCCAACAATTGACCTTACCAACAACAAAAACCCACAGCCAACCACGGAATGAAAAACAACAACAAAATTTAAACTAAAAAGCGCAACCAACCAAAACAAAAAAACCATATTGAAATTAACTAAATCATATTAATTCGTCACCAACAACAATAACTCAACACCATCAACGGCACAGCGACAGCAATAACAAAGCCACAACAACAATACCGCACCGGCAACATTAGTTTACACAGGCAACGCATGTGGTTGCCACAGGCCATGGAATTGCCGGTGTTGCCAGCAGTTGGCGGACAACAACTGCCATCGTCGCGCTCTATTTATAGTCAACGGTGTGGCCGACACTGTTGCCGTCGCCGTTGCGTTATTTATGCAACACGCAGCAAAATGTTGTCCTTGGGCTGAAAGTTCAGCAACAATAATTTAAACACCAACATAAACTCTGCCAACAATAAAATGAAATTGCAAAACTTGCGTGCAACATTTTCTCATATTTTATGGTCGCCAACAGATTTCTATAGATAAATATTTAATTAAAAAGAATGCAATAATAAAAATCAAAAATACTACATTATACTAAGAACGATTGCAATTTAATTAAAAAACTGTTGAGAAAAAATATTTTATTAATTTATTAATCCAAACATTGCCCATTTTACTCAACTACGTTCTACCATTTTTTAGATGAAACCATTTTTCTTTAAATATACAATTCCGGGATTTTATTTTTGTAAAACTGATGCAGGTGTTTTTTCCAGTCTTCCTTGTAGATCAATTTTATTCCTAGCAAAATGGTTCCGGGCAGATCGGCACAAATAATCTGATAATATGACATAAAGTCTCTCAACCAAAGTCTCTCAATTTTTCCAGGTCCATAAAGTTGTTTGAGGCATAGAACACATTGCAAATTTAAATAAATAAATACTATCTTTTTTACGAGGAATGAGTAAATTTTACATAAATTTGTATTCTTGCGTTAATTGCTGGCACTAGAGATTTCAATCAATTGTTAGGCCAGGAGATAGTAGCTCCTTGTCGACACACCAAACATATAGCATCACCTTTCCTGTCGTCAATCGGTCGGAGCTGCATCCTTTTTACACCAGGACCGCAAAACAAGATCAAACATTACCATCACAAGTGATCCATTTTTCATTACCTACTACCATACGTTTCACAAACGGCTGCATTTCGTTTCATTTCGACAACGAATTTCCGATGAAAATTCAGTCATTTAATTTTGTGTACTGATTTCATGAAGTATCCAAACATCGATCTTGATTTTGAAACCAGTTTTATGCAAATGATATAAAAACGTTTTGCAGTCAATCTTCAGTTCCTTGGCGATGTTGTGATTGCTCACAAAACAATCTTCTTGTACCTTATCCATAATTTCTTCGACTTTTTCGGTGCTAAGTGGATCTTTTAAATTTCCAAAACGAAAGCGAGCGAACCATTTCCTGCCCCTTAAGAGTTGAGAAATAGAGGGTAAGTATGTTTGGAAGAAACATTTGGATGATTAAACAACTGTGGGTCAGTCTTACATTTGAACATCTGGAAGCAACCTCGGAGCAGTTTGATCCCATTTTATTAAAACGAACATTTTGTATGGAATACCAATAAATGGTTGGAGATTGGAAGTAAGTATGAGAAAAGTAAGAGAATATTAGGGGGGTCACTCATAGGTTTTAACCCTCAAAGAGCAACTTTTAAATAGCTATAAAGCAATTTGTCGAGTTTCCTTACCTTTTCCTTACTCTAGCCCCCTTCCCAATATTTTTACTCATGCATTTTGTCATCAAACCTCATAGAATGCCAGGTTCCGGAATATTAAAAATTATCAAGAATCAGTCTTGTGTACATAAATGTGCATTACTGGCCACACTTCCTTCTGAATGTCACAAACTGCTAGTCAAAGGTATCCTCGCACCTAAGTACCGGATACGAAATGCTAAACAATGGTCACTCAATTTATGGCCAGCGATTGCAGCGCGCCCAACGTAGACTGCCGGCTGCTTGCGTGCAACTTTAAATTGAATTTGATAATTTAAAACACTTTTCCACAGCGCCATCAAGTGCACGCATTCCATACGCCGCCGACTAGTGCAAAAGTTGTACCAAACACGAATCGCTACAAAATAAACACTCAAAAGCTGTGCTTTCTGTTCTAATCGACCAACTTGCACAGAAATCTTACTTCTAAGTACATATACGTAACTATGTGGCGCGTATGTGGAGCAAATCGTTGAAGCAAAAAGGCTTCAATTTCTTAAACATGGCTGCACATTGCGTTCCATATGCTCACCACAGGCGAACGTACCCACGCATCCTGGCAACGCACGTGTCGTGCGAAGTGGCATTGCAGCAATGAAGACGTGCGGCGCTACGTGCTGTGCTTTCCTCCTGTGAGTGGCTGAGTGTGTGCGTGTGTGTTGGTATTTGTGCATATGATGAGCAGCAATTTACTTAAGTCGCAGCGATTTTCTTTTTATTTGCCTTCGTGCTTTCTGTGTGCTCTGGCGATTTTTCTACGAGCGTTTCAGTTGCCTTTTTTATTTTTTTATTTATATTTATTTTACAAAGTGTGGTGGCAAATGTTATGTTTAGCTGTTCACGTTTTCCATTCTTCGAAAAAGATTCACAGGGACTTTAATTTATTTTACAAATCATGCGCAAACAAAGGAAGGATCAGTAAATGATTTTTGCTAATTACAAAGACAAAATTATTAGTACCTACGTTTAATTGTTTAATTGATTACAAGGGCTTTTTAGATGAATCGGTATATATTTAATGTGACAATTATAATAAGGAAACGCTGTGATGTGATGTGATGTGGTGTGATGTGATGTGATTTGATTTGATTTGATTCGATTTGATTCGATTTGATTCGATTTGATTCGATTTGATTCGATTTGATTTGATTTGATTTGATTTGATTTGATTTGATTTGATTTGATTTGATTTGATTTGATTTGATTTGATTTGATTTGATTTGATTTGATTTGATTTGATTTGATTTGATTTGATTTGATTTGATTTGATTTGATTTGATTTGATTTGATTTGATTTGATTTGATTTGATTTGATTTGATTTGATTTGATTTGATTTGATTTGATTTGATTTGATTTGATTTGATTTGATTTGATTTGATTTGATTTGATTTGATTTGATTTGATTTGATTCGATTTGATGGGATGTGATGTGATGTGATGTGATGTGATGTGATGTGATGTGATGTGATGTAATGTGACGTCATGTCATGTCATGTCATGTCATGTCATGTGTTGTGATGTCATGTCATATGATGTGATGTGATGTGATGTGATGTGATGTGATGTGATGTGATGTGATGTCATGTCATGTGTTGTGATGTCATGTCATGTCATGTCATGTCATTTGATGTGATGTGATGTGATGTGATGTGATGTGATGTGATGTGATGTGATGTGATGTGATGTGATATGACATGATGTGATGTGATGCGATGTGATGTGATCGATCTGATTTGATGTGATGTGATGTAACGTGATATCATGCCATGTGTTTTGATAGAATTTAATGTGATATGATACGTTGTTATATAATGTGATGTGTTGTTATATGTGATGTAATATGATGTGATATGATTTCATGTGATGTGATGTGATGTAATATGATGTGATATGACTTGATATGTGATCCTATGTGATGTGATGTGATATGACATTATGTGATGTGATGTGATATGATATGATGTCATGTAATATGATGTGATGTTATGTGATGTGATGTCATGTGATGTGATGTGATGTGATGATGTGATTTGATGTGATGTGATGTCGTGCGGGCGTGCTCACCGCCTCGTACTTAGTCCATTCGGACTATTGTATTATGTCTAAAGGGAAAGACAAGATAAAGTCAAGAGATCGGAAAAGAGAATCTAGGAAAGGGTTAAAGGTCCTCACACCTATATGTATAGGTTACCTTCTGAAAAAGTTTAGTAGGTTGAATCCAAGAAAACTCAAATCTCTACCCGGCTGCACTTCCGTTCGGAGGCCAAAATGGTTTTCCTGTTTTTCTCTGGAGCCAGCGAACAATCCTATCCTTAGCAAACCAGTTCGTCCTCTTAATAAAGGAGAGCAAATGCGGCTCTACCCAGGTCTGTCCGCCCCACTTGACTCGACGTAGACACCACAGCCGAAGCCTTGTTTTGTTTTGGAGCCGTCATTGCAACATATTTCTCGAGAGGTTTCTGCGGTCGTTGAATTGAAATTTATAGTTAGAGTTCCAAACTTCACAATGACAGCTACAATATGACGGTTCAATATGGCGTCTGTTCTGACTGAATCTTTTTAAAAGAACACAAAAATTACGTTGAATAAACCCTTAAAAGCAATAACTTGAAAAAGTAATAGGAAATAACTACACACATTTTTTTAACAAATATTAAAATAAATAAAATTGTTTGTAATTTTTAACAGCCTCTTTTAGCAAAAAGAGGCTGAGCTCTGAAAGAGTTAAGCTTATACTTTACAGCGTAATGCACAAAAAGCACATTAGCAATCACATTTTATGTGTTTAAAGCAATATTTAAATATTTATTCGCCATATTTAAATATTTATTCATTTGAATTTATTCACGCACGCATACACTGACACATTTATCTGCACCGGTTTCGTTTATTGAAATGCAATTTACAAAATATTCGCAGCAATAAAAATGTATTAATTAAATTGCGGCACACATAATTGTAGCTGTGTAGGTGTGTGTGGGTGTGCACGTAATTTCATTCTCGTTCAGTGTGCAATTACTGTAATTAATTTGATAATCAAGCGAAGCATCGCCGCCTGCAAACACACTCGACGACAAGCAAATGTTCGCTCGCAAATTTATTAAATACAAAAAACTGCAGTCAGCTCATCACAGCGAAATGCGCTCAATAAATTCCACGCTTAAGCGTCTTTGCACGCGCCATTCACACCGACACACTCACACTCACACCAACCAACACAATTTGGCTGCAATCACCAAATTGCTACATTTTCTCAGCGATGTGTTGTTGCTTGTACAAATCAGCAACAGCTGCAACTGTTGTTGCAGCTAAACTCGCTGCTGCTGTTGCCTGCAGTACAGCATTGTTGATGTTTTTGTTGTTGCTGTTGTTGTTGTTGTTGTTGTTGTTGTTATTGCCACTATTGCACACTTGTTTGCTATTGTCAAATAGAACTCGATGAAACAGCGACGAAGTGTTGCTGCTACTGCTGCACCGTAAACTGCCAACAGCAGCCACGCGCGCAATCAGAGGCGGCAACATCAACAACAACAACAACACTCGCAGCAGGTTCGTGGCTGCATTTAATCACAAACAACCATGAAGGAATCGTTCTCGGTGCGCTGCGATTTGCACTTTGACCAAAGCGTCAACTGGCGCTGCATCGACATCAACATCAACATCGGAACTCGTCAGACTCTCAGGTCGCACGTCATTTGGCGTTTTCTCTGTTTGCCTGTCGATAATGCCGAAAATTTCAAGTGTCAAGCGAAACGTTTCGATGGTGAAGTTTCGCAAAGTTTTGCATTTTGATGGCATGAAGCGATGTGTTCGCAACGGAGTAGAAAAGTTTGCTCCTATTTGGTGCAAATGAACCGATAGTCACATTTTAATTGTTACAACCTTCTGGAGTTAATCACACAACATTACACACAATTTGTCTCTCGGTAGCTGCAAAATCACGCATGAAGTGAAAATCTTCATGAATACCCATGAACCCATTTCCAAAGGTAAACCGGACTACTGAAACAACCACCTAGTGAGGATCCTTTTGGTTTGCCAGTTCGTGTTTAACTTTCCGATGGAGAGCTAAAATTATTGACCTCTTTTCTGTTAGCTATGTGACCCATTATCTCGAATAGATTCTTGACTAATGGTCCATAGATCACCCACTTCTATTGAGCAATCTCTAACTCGCCAATATCGGACACTGACAGACCATCTGTGCAGCTGTCTCGTGGTCCTTTTTGTAGTCAACGCGTTATTAACATTCAGTATTGACTTCCATAATTTTGGTAGAGCCAGACAATTAAGTCTTTATCCTTTTTGGGAATTCAAAATCCTGGTACAGACCCATAAACGTGCATTTTTTAGTTGCACGTACAGAGAAAGAAATATTGATTCTTCTGGAAGAACAAAAGAAGTTACGGACAGAAACAAATTTATATTTTTTGGAGTCCATAAGAAACAGACCAGAGTTTATCTGGTTAGGAGTTTATAAAGTGAGGACATACAAATAAATTTTCATCTTTTTGACAGGCCATAAGGTACGAACAAGGTCATCTGTAAGCAGACAAGTAAACAGTTAACCCTAATTCCCAGAATTTCAAAAGTAACGTAAACCCAGAAGTGAGACTGTCAGGCTTATATGAGCTAAATTACTGAAAACATTTGTTTAAAAAGTTCAAAAACTGTCTAAAATGTTAAATTTATAAATTCAATATAATTCTAACATTCCATTAGAGGATTACATAAAATAATGGAATCGAAAATCTTTTGGATTTATCACCATTTGAAATCTTTAGTGA
This sequence comes from Melieria picta, assembly GCA_964056695.1. Lineage (NCBI taxonomy): Eukaryota > Metazoa > Arthropoda > Insecta > Diptera > Ulidiidae > Melieria > Melieria picta. The sequence continues at coordinate 45,161,765 of OZ057399.1, forward strand.
GAGGCTGTGAGGCTCACTTCTGGGAATTAGGGTTAAGTACAGCCAGAAAATTAACTAAACCTTCATATTTTTGGGAGTCTAAATGTTCGGACCGACGAACAAATATTTATCTTTTTGGGAGTCCCTATGGATCGAAAGACAAAAGTTCATAAATTTAGTTTACATATATGGACAGACAAATAAATGTTCATATTTTTGGACAACGTCAACCATTCTTTATTCATCTTTTAGGAGTCCATAAGGTAAGAACAAATAAATGAACATGCATCCTTCTGAAAGTTCAGACAAACAAAGGTTTATCTTTCCATCCGCCCATAAGGCGACAATCGTTCATATTTTTAAAAGTTTTTTATGAACAGACCAATAAATGTTCATCTTTTGGGACAACATCAACCTTTCATTGTTAATTTTTTTGGGTCCATAAGGTCGGAACAAATAAATGAACATGCCTTCTGAAAGTTCAGACAAACAAAGGTTTATCTTTTTCGGAGCCCATAAGGTGCGGATCGATAGACAAACGTTCATATTTTTAAAAGTGTTTATGAACAGACCAGTAAATGTTCATCTCTTTGGACATCTTCAAATTTCATTGTTAATTTTTTAGGAGTCCATAAGGTCGGAACAAATAAATGAACATGCATCCTTCTGAAAGTTCAAAAGTTACGGACTGACAAACAAAAGTTTATCTTTTTGGGAGTTCATAATGTACAGATCGACAAACAGACATTCGCAAAACAGCAAAAGCGATGTGAAACTGCGAACCTTAAACGAACTTTTACAACTCCATCATGCACAGTGTAAATATTTGCAATATTGTAAGCACAAATTAGAATGAAGCGAGAGCGTAAAAATGCTAAATGATTGCCCGACTGGGCAAGTGGGAGCGAAATAATGCAATGAAACGTAAATGTTCCCATTAACTGTTTTATGAAGACGAAGAAAAGACTCGCTCGCTCGCGTCCTGTAATTTAGTGGCAAATAAAGCGCAGCGCAACTAGTTTGTTGTCGAGGGTGATTTCGGCAGACTCGGCCGCACAGTGGAGCACTGCTGCTGACTGCTTGCGGTCGGCGCCGACCTCTTCAATTTGTTTGGGAAATTTTCCGTGGAATTGATTGTCGCTGGCCCAGCTGTTGCTATCGTTTGTTGTCGTCATTGTTGCGGGCGGAGGCGGTGCGATTGTCGTTCCTGCTAAATTTGTACGGTGGTCTCGAGCGTCGAGGCTCAGAGCACCGTCTGTGAGCGATGTGTGTCATTGTCAGGTCGGTATTGTGCAACGTCGAATCGATTCGAGCAACAGCGGATCGGATGTGGCATGGCGGTGGACGAAGCAATATTGTGTGTTGCCGCTGGGCGCCGTCATACAGGGTGGCGGCGTAACGCAATGCGCTGCAGTCATGATTGGCGTCAATACGCCGCGTCCGCCCCGCGCTTTCGGTCATTGTCGTGTAGTCATTACTGCTTTCGTTGTAATTACGTTATTGACTTGGCGGATGTTTGAAGCGGTCTGTCGCATGTGCAATTTACGAGTTTGAATTGAAATGGAAATTTGGAGAATTCACATGAAATTTTCCAATTCGAATGTTTCGTGTGCACGGCTGTATGTGCTCACAGGCCATATGTACACATATAGAAGAGTAGGAGAGGTTGGAGGAGTTGCGCTAAGTTAAAATCATTACCTTCTAATAAATTTAATATTTCTAATATTTATACTTAAATGTTTTTAAATACAAATAATTGATTTCGTTTTGAAATTATAAACCAGGAAACACCCCGGAACAGTTTAGAATTCAAGTTAAAAATAACTAAAGTGATGTAACACCGTGCGACAGCATTTTTCACACCGGAAAAAAGCCATATGGGCGTGAAACTAGAGACCAAACATAGTTTTAATGCGTACTCAGTTTTTCATTTCTACATCCATTGTCCTTTTAAAAGGACTTCAAAATTTTGACGGGGATAAAAAATTAAAAATGATATAAAAATACTTAACTTCGTTAGAATATGGCGATGTGTATATGAAATGAAAGAGAAAAGGCTCAAGAATTTAAATAAAATTGACTTTTTATCTAATTGGTACGCAGTACTATGTACTGTACTATGTTTGGTTTCACGCCCATATGGATTTTTTTCGGTGTGAAAATTTTTTTAAATTTTTGTCGCACGGTGTAATGTAAAAGAAAAGGTCCCTAGCATAGGGATTTAACAGGGCTTGACCATGTCTCTCGTATGGACGATGAAGCTCCGGCGAAAAAGGTGATCGATGTATTTACGGCAGTTCGTAACTCGGTAACGGATTATTGCGGCCAGATAAATAAGTGAAAGAGAAGGTCGTGAAAGATTAATTCACCCCGTGGTGCTTAATACCTTGAAATGCATTACGAAAAAACTGAACTACTTTTAATTGCACTGCAATTGATTTCAGGGCTCTAAGGGCTGCCTGACTATCTACAAAAATTGTGACATCAATAGGTGATAGTCTACCGATACGGATTAGTTCAGCAGCTTTCTGGATTACAGAGAGCTAACTAGGCTTGAAAAATACTGCAGCCGTCTGGCCGTCTGATTGACGTTCGTCTGAGTGGAGACTATCCTCTGTATCTTCATCCATCTTGAAGCCGTCGGTGAGAACGGTGACGGAGGCGTCTCTCGTCACACTCGTATGCCCCCATTTCTCCCTTGTGGGATATGAAGAAGAAAAATTTAGCTTAAACTCGATAGCCCCGTGAATCCCAGAGTGTCCATAGGCATGCTGCCTCCATAAGTTGGCCTCTATCAGTATGAGAGAACCTTTGGCGGCACAGCACTTAATGAACTGTGGTGTTTGCCAGAGTTGTCTTGCCGAGGTGTATATTTGCTCATTAAGCCATCCAATGTTTATTATTGTAATCTATTTAGATATACGGTTTTGAGACGTACTTAGTTTACATGTAGAAAGTAATATTCCCACTTCCTCTGTGGCGTTGATGCTTCGTAGATCTGTGCCTACTCTGGGCAGCTCGTCGGCTATACAGTTTTTCTTTATGCCTTTGTGCCCAAACACTCAGCAGAGGTGCACTTTGTAGAATCAGTCCAACTCTATCCATCCTCCCATCTGCCAGTTCGTCTATACACAACAGTGTACTTTCTGTCCATCCGTCCGCCTGTCAAATAGGTATTTACGAGGTGTGACAATTAAGTAATGAGACTGATTCCATAAAAACCGCATATTTAAAAATTATTCTACAACTCTGCCATCCCCTTCAAAGTAGTCCCCTTGGGCAGCTATACAACGATTCCAGCGCATTTTAAATGCTTCGTAACATTTCTGGAACGCTTCGACTGGGATGTCCGCGAGTACCCTCGTCACGGCCGCCTGGATGTCCGTAAACGACTAAAAATGGGTTCCTTTGACCACCTCGTATGATGAGGATCACTTTCACCTCAATCAATCCTACCTACCATTCCGCACCTCTGTCCGTACATCATATAAATATTTATGGCGAGGATCACTAGCAACATCAACGTAGCATTCGTCTTTCCTCTGTCTGTGTCTCCATCTGTCCGTCTGTCTTATATCGTTAAAGGTATCACTAGCAGCCATGGGCACACATTCGTCTACCAATCGACTCTCAGACTAAAATCTTACTGGGATCTCAACTAAGATCTGATCAGAAGACTTCTATAAGGCGACTTCTGTTCTCGACTTGGTCTGAGAGAGTGAAAAGTAGTAGAAATAGATGAAATAAGGCAGGAAAAAGCAGGCAGGAAAAAAGTAGTTCAGAATTTATAGAAGTATACTTACTTATAACACCGTGCAACAATACTTTTGACCCATCCAAAAGATTACATAGGCGTGAAACTAGAGGTCATTCATAGTGACATGACATACTCAGTTTTTCATTTTCTGATCCGTTGTCCTTTTCAAAGGACTTTAAAGTTCAAGGACATACACAATTCAACAATTTTTTTTTAATATTTTCGGTTGTGCAATAATGAAGATATGGATACCAAATGAAAGAAAAAACTTGTCGCTTTATGAGTAAATTTTCAATTTTGAACTTTCAGGACCAATCAGTAAATAGTATGTAGTATAGTACCTCAAAATTTTATTTTTCTATTTAATTTCATTGACAAAAAATTATTGTGTATTCCATACAAAATTCCTGCGTATAAATGGAAACTTATTTTTTAACTGTGAACCAATTGGAATAAAAGATACCAAGATCCAAAGCATATAATTGTTCCAAAAGGATTCGTTAGAAAACTTGAAGGATTCGATATCCTATCTCCATCCTAGCATACATCTCCTATCCTAGCATACATCTTTGAAAAGACCTTACTGACATATTTTGGTCTTGAAAGTTAAAAAAAGAAATATAGTTTGAAAGCAAAAATTTTCTTGGTCCATTTGATACCCATATCTTCATCATTGCACAAACTCAAATATTTAAATAAATTCCTTGAAATATTTATGTCCTTAAAATTGTAAAGTCCTTCTAAAGCGACATCGGTTCAGAAAATGAAAAACTGAGTATGCCAAGTTACTATGAATGACCGCTAATTTCACGCCTATATAATCTTGGGTCTTGACAAAAATGGTTTTTTGTTGCACGGTGTAATTAGAACAAAAGTTGTGAAAATCGTTTTCCCCACTTAGCACAATCCATGTTTAAAGATTTCTAAATTACGTTGAATTCAGGTTGAACTCTCACAATAGGAATATTTATAGTTTTAAGCGCTGCAGCAGGCAAAAATATATTGAAAGGATATTGAAGGACAAAGGATGTTGAAATTTAATTAATTAATTGATTTTTTTCAAAAATAAACGTTCAGTTAATAAGTTCATTGATTTTAGAGTACAGAGTATAAAAAAGTTGGTTTCACTTTAATTTATCAGCATTTGAGAGGCGTTGCCAAAACTTCCTCCAATTCCCCTACACGCTGCATTTAAAATATTGCAATCATGGCTGGTGAAGTGGCTTTTTTCGCTCCACTCAGCGCTTCTGCTGTCTGTCTGTCTGTCCGTCCGTTTAACGTGCCAACGCGTGACTGCACTGATGCGTGCATGTTTTTGTTTACATGTGTGTGCGTGCTTGCGTGTATGTTTTAATTATGGCTCACCAATAGCACTCGGATCGACATCAATACTCAACAACACTCTACTCCACTCTGCCGTCGGTGAAACGTTACTTGTTTGTTGCTATTGAATTATGAATGCGATTGTTTTTGTTGTTGTTGCTACGCCATTTATAGCCCACATTGCGTGGCATACCATTAACATTTCCCATTTGTAAATAATTATTTTCAGCGTTTCTGAGTGCAGATTTCCATCTGTGTGCGTTTAAATCGCATTCAAGTGGCCCACTTTGCGTGCCATCAGCCGCCGCCGCCGCCGCTTCCGCTTTTGCTTGTTTGTTTGTTTGTTTGTTCCGAAGAGGGTCACAAAGCGCAAATAAATACATCTGCTGCATAATCAGCGCAAATTGCACAATTTAGACATTTTCAGGCAAGCATACTTTACGGCGCGCTAAGCGGCTCACCATTTGCGAGTAATTTGGCCCATTCAACAATAAACAAATTAACAAACAATAAACAATTTTACAATAAGAGCTACTTACATATTTTGTAAATTTTTACTTTTCGCTACTTTCGCATCAGTGCCTCGATTTTCTGCCAATGCAGTGAAAAATAGTTTGTGAGAGAGGGGAGAACAGCGCACTGCAACAAGCCAAATAGCTGCAATCGTTGAACAAAAACTACCATTTCAAATTGAATTGTAATGAAAATGAAAATCAAATGTTACGCCATCCAGCAGAAATTGGCGCTCCAATGGAAAATCAAAATGCACTACTGTGGCCCGCAGTATCAACACAAACGAATATAAATACACACACACACACATACATATATACTCGCGTTGTGCGAGATGAAAACTGACAGCTGGCAGATAACTGTGGCGCGCCGTAATTGATTGAAACGAAATTAATTGCTTATTTTTGCATTTCCATCGCCAGTTGCTGCACTCACTTTGCTCTGGCCCCTGTTTGCTCTGTTTTTGTCATCTCTTTTGCTACATTATTTCCATTTATTTCCAAATTTAAAAACACATCGAATGTCTCAAAAATACAAAACATTATAAAAACATTCAAACGTCTCAGCCAAATTTATGAGTTGGATGTAATTAAGAGCGATTCAATCCCAGGGGTCAGAATCCTGAATCGTGAAATTACCGAATTTTCTATTCTTCTTCTCCTATTCTTTTCTATTGTTATGAAAATTAGTCCTACTGGTCAACGCAGGGGTGGTTCGTATCGCTGGATTGTGCCAAACTGAATTTCTTTAACGCAGTTCACCACCACTAAAAGACACTTTGTTTAAAATTTTCAAAAATTCCAAATTGAACAAATTTAATATCTCATTTATAGAATTATAAATGAGTGCTTGAGTGTTTTTGCAACAAATGTAGAACACCGTGCGACAGCATTTTTCACATCAGAAAAAATCCATATGGGCGTGAAACTAGAGACCAAACATAGTAACACTGCGTACTCAGTTTTTCATTTCTACATCCTTTGTCCTTTTAAAAGGACTTCAAAGTTTTGAAGAGGATAAAAAAGAAAAAAATGTAAAAAATACTTAACCTCGTTAGAATATGGCGATATGTATATCAAATGAAAGAGGAAAGGCTCAAGAATATAAATAAAATTGATTTTTTATCTATTTGTGAAAAAAGGATATGAAAAAGGTCCTTTGCAAATTTTAATCCTTTCTATCCTTGAAAATTTACATAGAATTTTCTTGAAAAGTAAGTATGTTAAAACCCAAAATCTCCTTGATCACGTGCCAAAATTTTGTTACTCTAACTTTATTGGTTCGAAAGTTATTAAAAAAAAGGCGGAAGCTGCAATTCTAATGAAGTAAAACAATTCTAATTTATTTGAGAATCAGTATTTTAAATCATAAAAAGATACAAAATCAATGAAGCGAGAACACGTTATCAAGGAGATTTTGGGTTTTTACATACTTACTCTACATAAAATTTCAAAGATATAAAGGATTAAAATTTTCAAAGGACCTTTTTCATATCCTTTTTTACAAATATATAAAAAATCAATTTTATTTAAATTTTTTAGCCTTTCTTCTTGCATTTGATATACATATCGCCATATTCTAACGAGGTTAACTATTTTTTATATTTTTTATCATTTTTTATCCCCTTCAAAATTTTGAAGTCCTTTTAAAAGGACAAAGGATGTAGAAATGAAAAACTGAGTACGCAGTATTACTATGTTTGGTCTCTAGTTTCAGGTGCATATGAATTTTTTCCGGTGTGAAACATTTTTTTATTTTTTGTCGCACGGTGGAATCAGATGAATAATTCTCATTAGCAAGTTGTATTTGTAGTTAAGTAAATGAAAACAAACCTCTGGACAAACTGTAAGTAACAAGTAAGGTTAAGTCAAGTTAGGTTAGTTAACTTAGAGTTAGAGTTGGGTTAGTAACTCTAGGCAAACAATGGGATTGAATTGGAACTAAAATATCTATTGTACTTGGTCAGAAACTTATAAATCATCCATAAATCTAGGCTTCGAGGGGAATCTTAGTGTAGCGCCTCACTAACAAAAAACAAAAAAATGAATGTCGTAAATATAGAAAAATAAGTTTGTAGTACTAAAGTAAATACCTCAATTTACTAGAATGTGAAAACGAATTTTAAAAATATCAATTTATCTACCGATGGCAGGCCACCAAACTTGCGCTTTGTGAAGGTTGGTGACTTGGGTAGAAATTATTGCAATTTGTTGAATGTATTGAAAAATTTCCCATGGAACCTTATGTTAAGTAAATATATTCTATAAATATACTATTTTTGCAACTCTGTGGAAGCTTTCCCTCTTTTGTTTTGCTTTCCATATTCCTTGTACCGCTACTTGAAGAAACGTCAATTCGTTTAAAAGTGCAGGAATAAAAGTGCAGTGTCATCAAACTTTAGATAAACTTAAAAAAAAACTACTTCTTACTACTTCGAAATTCTACAGTTTGATATAGCTAAAAATATGTATTAATAGAAATCATGGACTTTAGCTGCACAAACTTGCACGTTTTTAAGAAATTTAGCATTTTCAGTGACGTATGCAGTCAAAAATGAGGTCCTTTTTGCAGCATGGTTGGCAGGAAAACATAGCGACCACTGCTGCGCTTCGCTTGAGCTATACATTTTTGTTTGTAATAATATGCAAACACCACTTGATTTAGAAAAATTACAAAAAAAAAAAGGTAGATTCGAAGGAAGGCTTCGGTAATACTGGGTGGCTTGCCATCGAATCAAGGCAACTTTCGAAAAGAAGCAAAACTTGTTAATGTCTTCAGAACCAATTATAGCAGTTAATAGGAAAATTAAAGTTAAACATGAAAACCGAAACTCTGATATACTGCAATATATAATATCTGAGGAAGTTGAAGAGAGAGGTTTTTAAATGTTGTCAAAAATAGATGTAGAGGGTTTAATTTCCAATAATTCATGATCGAAAACCGATTATCCTAGCAGTACAAATTAACAAACTGTAATTTTTAATGGAAATATATGCTCTACTGAGTTTAATAAGAGGTGTTATTATTTTTTATTTGGGTTTCAAATTACTTACTTACTTATAAGTATGCACAGATATTTGTAGTTTTTTCAATATTTCCTTTTTTATGATAAGCGTATTTGTAGGTTGATCGAAACCATTTTTGGTATATACCTTTATATTAATGATATAAGTTGCTGTGCTAAAGTTCATCAATAAATCTTTTATAGTTTCCGAGATACTGTCAACTTAGTATTTGGTTTGTATGGGAGGTGGGCGTGTCCGTGGGGCGATTGAAGTAATTTTTGGCGTACTAACTTCTTTTTATAACAAAATTATTTGTATAAAATTTTTTTGTCGTACGACTATTCCTTCTATTTTTGTCCCTCGCTACTATGGACTCGCGACACTGTGCGTCCCTTTATCTTAGTGGAGGAGTTCGTATCCTCCGGTGTTGATGTTGATTTTGAACATGTATAACAGACATGCTCTAAGACTTGAGAAAAAACAGGAACTTTCTCTCTGAAGCATTCTTAAGTCTTCTTAACACTCTTTGCATTTGACTTGTTCCACAGCAAATGAAGCCAGTTTGACTTACTATATTTATTTATATGTTTTCAAGGCCGGGATGTCAAGTTCGTTAAGTTGAAGTTTCAGCCTTGTTATGAAATCTTACGTGAGCACAAAGCGATGTCTCATAGTGATACCACTTGGAAACGATGCGACTCTTCCATTTGCACCGCTGAAAACCACTAAAATGCCAATAAAATAAAAAAATATTTATAAATATTTATAAAAACCATTACTATCTCCCTGACATTTAGAGTGGAGTTAGCTTTATAAATATCACATTTATCGTTACGAAAAATAATCGCCATTGACCAGCCATCAGCCAAGCAGCAAACTATTCGCCGACATTGGTGACCTGCGACCTTGCAAACCGTCACTGACAGCCATTGTCTGCGTGGTGCTTCTTGCCGAAAGTAAATTTTCCCCCAGCCTTTCAGCATTTCCGTTTCCGTCTCATAACTCAACTCGTTCGCTATTTTATAGTTTTATTATTTTTCTTTGCCGCTTTTGTTCAACGTCGCTGCTTTTGTTGAACATTTTGCGGTTGGCACACAAAATTGTATGCTCTGCGCATTGAAGAAGCCACAAGCGAAAGCAACACGCAAACTGATTAATTGGCACTTGAGCGGACCAACGAGCCGTGTGGCCGTCAATGGCATCATCAACAACCGCACATCAGCGGCCGCCCTTGTCCCACGGTGCACTGCTGCCGCCCGTTTTGGCCGCTTACCACATCATTCATAGCTCAGCGAATTGGCGCTTTTTACTGACCATTACGCGCGCGCCGCCACGCCACTTGCCGCTTCGGTCAGATTTTACATTTTTTGTTTGTTTTTGTATCTATGATAAACCAGCGATTGTCCTGCCACAGGCTTTCATTTTTTGTTCTGAGTAACAAATGCCCAGTTAAAAAGGATTTCTGCTCCTTTAGCCTGCTACGGTCTCGCTGCCTGTTGCTGACGTCTGCCCGACTTTAGCTTCGTGTCTCACTCCCACCTTGGCCGCCTTTTAAAACATACTTTTTCAGCTTTTGGTTGATAATATTTTTTATTGTTACTGCGTTAGGTTATGTGCGCTTTTTGGCCCACTGTGCGCCAGTGCAACTTAAAGGCGCAGCGTTTACGCGCACCAAAAGGTCGTTGCGAGGATTTCGCTGGAATTCCAAACGGACTCGGCACGAGATTCGCACTCCCATTTTATTCATTTTTTTTTTATTTTCTTCTCTCTTATGCCATATTATTCCGCATTCTTTTCGCTTTTGTTGCTGTTGTTGTATTTATATGGCGCACGCTGCATTATTGCGATACCGCCGTCGCTTATTGTCGAGCTTCAGCGGTCACTAAAATTAAAATATCAATTTCAACAACAACAATGAACACTGCAAATAAGAGCAAATAAAAAAATCTCGTTTCCCCACTTTTAATTAATTCTTACTGCATTTCTTCACGCTTTTGCTTCCTGCCACCACTCAAACTTCCGGCGCGCACTGCTGAACTCCGCTTCGCCTCACGTTTGTTGTTAATCTCGTCAGCGCATCGCACCAACTACGACAACACTTAACTCCAATCAAGCCACCGCAATAAATACGCAAAGAAAACGCGAGCGTACAAGTAAAACACGATCGCCGATTTAATTGCACAATGCCGCCCACAGATTTTTAATTATGACACACAATTCGCTACGCGGCCGCCAGTCGCCGGCGACGCGTTCCACTTGTGCGCAACGAAATTTATTGCACTTCTCGCCCGCTGCCAATGCTGCACGTCGCGAAGCGAGAAGTGCAACGCAATATGTGAAAAGTGGACAGTGGACTGCAGAGAAGAGTTTTTAATTATGGTCGCTTGGGTTGATCGGCTTTTCTTCGTCGATGGAATTCATCTTCTCGGAATCGGCTACTTACGCAATCATCTGAATTCAAGACTTTATGGTGTAATGGATGACGTTTTCGATGTCAACTGCAGTAGAAAAATTTATGACAGAATGGCCGCAATTAAAACTTCAAAGACAGAAGTTGGTTAGTTGGCTGATTTGTTGTGGATTTCATGAAAAGTAATTGTAATGCTTTCCATTTTCAATATGAAATAGTTCGTCCTTACTGACTGAGTAACTGATTGATTCATCATGGCACAGTCTCTTAGTTATTACACCGTGCGACAGTATTTTTCACACCGGGAAAAATCCATATTGGCGTGAAACTAGAGACCAAATATAGTAATACTGCGTACTCAGTTTTTCATTTCTATATCCTTTGTCCTTTTAAAAGGACTACAAAGCTTTGAAGGGGATACAAAATAAAAAATATATAAAAAATACTTAACCTCGTTAGAATATGGCAATATGTATATCAAATGAAAGAGGAAAGGCTCAAGAATTTAAATAAAATTGACTTTTTATATATTTGTAAAAAAAAGGATATGAAAAAGGTCCTTTGAAAATTTTAATCCTTTATATCCTTGAAAATTTACATAGAATTTTTTTGAAAAGTAAGTAAAAAAAAAAAAAGTAAAAAAAAGGCGGAAGCTGCAATTCTAATGAAGTAAAAAAATTCTAATTTATTTGAGTATCATTATTTTAAATAATAAAAAGATACATAATCAATGAAGCGCGAATAATGAAATTTTGACGCGTGATCAAAGAGATTTTTGGTTTTAACATACTTACTTTTCAAGAAAATTCTATATAAATTTTGAAGGATATAAAGGATTAAAATTTTCAAAGGACCTTTTTCATATCCTTTTTTATATTTTTTTCTTTTTTATCCCCTTCAAAATTTTGAAGTCCTTTTAAAAAGACAAAGGGTGTAGATATGAAAAACTGAGTGCGCAGTATTACTATGTTTGGTCTCTAGTTTCACGCCCATATGGATTTTTTCCGGTATGAAAAATTTTTTTTATTTTTGTCGCTCGGTTTTATGGACAGTAATCTGTCTTGTCTGTCGACCGGCCGAAAACATTATTGATGTAAACAACAGTGTCGCCTAAACCCAGAAACAACAATTCATCATCGTTCCCAACAATTTAAGATTTCGCAAAGTATCACGCAGCGAATTTGGACAAAAGACCTGCACCTTCAAAAGTACGAGTTTTGTTAAAAAAAAGAGCCAAAAAAGATTCAAAAAATCAAAAATTTTCTGTAGAAGGCCTAAATCTGTTAATCCTGCAGAAACAATGTAATTAAACTTAAAACAAAGACAACAGTGTTCTTCCAATTAAAGACATTTTTAAAGTAGTTAGAAATGTGTATTGTGAATTTATTTAAAAAAAAATCAAGTTGTGACCCTTTTGAATTTAGTGTGCGATGAGTTGTCATTATCAGCCATTTTGCATGTTTATGTGTTGTGTGAGTGTTTTGTTGTGCTTTTAAACTTTTTTGCAATCAAAAAAATCGATAATTTACATCGTTGCTTGTTCGTAATTTTTTTAGCCAACAATAAGACCGTAATTATGCTTCAGTCTACGTATTCACCGGACTTGGCCCCATGCGACTTTTCTGCGTTCCCAGAACTGAAATAAACCCATGAAAGGACGAAAATATGCCACAATTGAGATAAAGAATCGCTGGAAGAGCTCAAGGACAAACAAAAAAGCAGAAGTGCTTTGAGGATTGGAAAGAGGGCTGGCACAAATTAATTATGTCTGAGGTTGATTACTTTGAATTGAACAAAATAGATTTAAATTAAAATAGACTGAAATTTGGTTAAAATGCTGCAGGTATTTTTACTAAAATCGGACCCACTTTTAGCAACATAGCAACTAGTTTCAGCAGCATAGCGATTTATTTCTGAGTTAATCAAATATTTTATGTTTGTCGTACGGTGCAATATATCTTTGTTTTATAGAGAGAAGTATTAAATTTTTTATATCTTAAACTAATAAAGTTAGAAGGACAAAATTCAAGGATGTAGTAGTATACATATTAGTCCTTAAGATATATTAAAAAAACAAAAAATTATTGGAAATTTGCAAGGATATTCAAGCATAAAGTTTTAAAAGGACATTTTCATTACCTCTTTGTCCTTTTGCACCAAAACATTAAATTTTTTTAACATTCTAAGGATTTTTCTCTTTCATTTGATACCCATATTGTTATTCTACAATGCGCTCAATTTTTAAAATAATTTTTTTGAAATAAACATGTCCATGAAATTTCAAAGTCCTTTAAAAAGAAATACTGACGTCAGAGAGAAAAACTAAAAACGCAGTTTTACTATATTTGGCCCCTAGTTTCGCGAGTATATCGATTTTTTCGTGTGTTTGGAAATTTTTTGATTTTTGCCGCACGGCGCATGCAGTGACGCAAACAGGATTTCATTGTGGGTGGTTTCGTACACAACTTTTGAGACAAATAGCATTTAAAACCATGTTTGGCACCCAAAATGTTTGAAAGTAAAAAATATTTGAGTGGATTTTTAGTTCCAAAGCCCTCCGTGCGTGCTCTACTGTAGACAGGGTTCGCCCACTTTTTAACAGGGTGACCATACAGGAGTAAATTTATGAAATACAAGAAATGATAGTTAGTTGATATTCGCTGAAATAATTTGTTTATGTATGTTTGCGGCTGGAAATGGGCAAAACACACCACCTTAAGCCACCATGGCTCACGTTGCCACATTTTGTTGTTGGCTTTTTTTTTATTTTTCTTAAGCTTGACACAACATCCAACTATGGGGACAACTTCTTGTATAACTGAAGATCTTTCAACTTTGCTGTCATTAGTATTGAAATAAACATTTGTTTGCTTCAAATTCAGGTTTTTAAAAGTCAGCCAGATCCAACTGTGGCACTTTTACGTTTTTGAAAAATTTTTCTATAACCAGACTCTAAAGGTATGAGTATTAACCATTTTCCGCAGATATTGCACCTAGCCCCTATGAATATTTTGTTTAAGAAACGAACTAAATACATTTTTTATTATAGCAAATCGCACACGAAACCTGTTATTAAATCCCCATTTGTTACGCATTTCACTGAATACTCATATTTAAGGCATTAACACGTATAGTGGAACCAAACACACACACACATACCATACATTCTCTGTCTGGCCAGACAGCCATTAAATTGAATTGGCGCATCCAGGAAATCGAAAGTCTATGCGAAATTAATGAAGATCCGCGCCAAAGTGGCGTTCGTTTGACTTGTGCCAGTCAAATACAGTAATGCAATGTCATTTAAATTAATTTCGCACACTTGCGTGAAATTAACATACACGAAAATGCACACACACACACACACACACACACACACACACGCATGCAAACCACAGCAAGCCTGTTGAGTCGGCACTCGCAGATGAAGAGGCCTCAGACGTCAAGTGGGCAACACGAACACGCAGAAAGCTAACCGCAAACAGCAGCGGCAGCAACAACAACAAGCCCCAATAATCAGCGTTGCATTTCGGTGCGCAGGATGCGCGCAATCGATGCAATTCTCGATACGTTACGTCCGGCAATGGAATGTTGACCGCCCTTCGATTGTGGCGAAGGCGACGAGCGAAAATGCGCCGTCGTTGCAATGTTATTCTCATTAAGTGCTGGGCGACAATTGCATTGGTGCCGATCAGCAACAACATCAACAGCGGCGAATATGGCAAATAAAAATAAAAATAATAAAAATCGCTGCGGCGATGCGCTTTGCGGAATTAAACTCCAGAGCGCGCACACCGGACACCAGATGTCGCGTTGCGCGATGCGTGAAAGTGTGATAAAATGTTTTCGAGTGCAACAACAACAACAACGACAATTACAATAATAGAAAACAACAACAAAAGCACTGGCAGCAATGAGCAAAAAATTAAAATTTTGTAGCAAAATTCCGAATACCGTCAACGCTGCGACAATTGCTGCAAAGTGTGTTTGCATCTGTGTGCGTGTGTGTGTGTGTGTGTTTGAATGGCTGTAAATAAATGTGAATGTGTCCGTCCGTGCGAGCGCAAATGGAAATTGAAATTAAAATCGCACCACATTTAAAATGCAACAAATGCTACACAACGTCCGCTTGGGGGCCGACCGGTGGCGCCTGCCGAATCAAGTCGTAACAATTACGACGGCAAATGGCGCGGAACTTCCGGTGCGGTCCCCTGCCTCCGTGTCAGTGACCCACTTAAGTGCCAGCACGTGCGATTTATTCGCATTTGCGGCTCAAAAGGCCAGTTTTTATTGTGAAATTTAAATCTGCAGCTGAAATGACGCAAATAATTGAGAGATATTTTAGCCCCACTGAATTTCAGTTTTATTAACGCAATCACTCGCATTAAAACAAATACATATGGCCGACTGCACACAGCCTAAAAGCATACTATGGTAAATTGCCTTTAAAGCTGCCTAAGGCGAAATTAAGCCAATGGCAAACGTACACATTTGCGAACATTTTCGATGCCAGACTGATGACACGAAACAAATATGCTTGATTGATTCGATTTCCGCTCACATCATGACTGCTAAAAAATAATTCAGTTAGACCGAAATCATTCACATAAATTGGCAAATACACAGAAAAACTGAAAAAAAAATGTTCGATTGACATTGTCAGCTACTTGTTTCTTACATTTTCGGAGTAGCTTTTCATAGAATTAATAGAATTGATTTTGTATGCTTTTAAAAAGATGGAATAAATTGTAAATAGTTCGAAAAGTGAAAGCTTGTCGCTTTCATTGACTTGGTAACTTCGAACAAATGGAAAAGAGCATCCCAGCTTAGCCAATCTGCAAATTAGAGCCCTCAGGATCAAACAGACAAGGCAGAGGGAACACTCGTTTTAAACAACAGGCGGCAGCGCAGAGAAAATTTTAAGGCTGCAATGGCTCAGGTGATGACCCTCAACCTTTTACGTAGAATCTGTCGCCTCTAGTTTGTTCTTCAAAAAATAACTAACCAAAAAAATTGTCAGATTATAACTACTAAATTAATTTGCAAGATTGCTTTAATTTTTGCTGATTGGATCAGTTTCGGGGAAGTTATTATGCAGCAGTCCGTGAAAGTTTAAATTAATTTGTAATATTTTTTTAACTCAAAACGAAAATAATTATAATTCTATTAAATATAATTACTAAATAAATTATAATTATTGTTATTATTAAATTATATTAATTATAATTATAATTAATAATAATAGTAATTATATTAAATATAATTATATTAATAATAATTATAATTAATAATAATAATAATTATAATTATTTTCATTTTGTGTTAAGAAAAATATTACAAATTTATTTAAACGAATTTATTATTATTTTTGTTTTCAATTATTAATTTATTATAATTATAATTAATAAATATAATTAATAGTAATAATTATAATTATATTAAATATAATTATTAAATAAATTATAATTATTGTTATTATTATAATTAATATAATTTATTATTATTTTTGTTTTCAATTATTAATTTATTATAATTATAATTAATAAATATAATTAATAGTAATAATTATAATTATATTAAATATAATTATTAAATAAATTATAATTATTGTTATTATTGTTGAGGAATCTGGCAACTTCAAAATATGTGTTACCCCTACAACAGAAATGGTTTTTCGAACAGAAACCGTTACTTTTGAACCTTTTGAACAGAAATCGAATTTGTATGTGAACGCTTGTATGCGAAACCATTTGTTTGAATTGAATCAGTCTGAATAAAACCACTAAACGAACAAGTCGTGTTCTTTTTATTTATCTCGTGGCTTCCGGGGATCTGCAATAGGTTATGGGCCCAGAGCCTTCGTCGGGATAAAGTAAAGTTGTCGATTTTCGTTTGTGAGTTTGTCGAATCAAAAAAAGAAAAATGAGTTCGCTTTACCAAATTGAAAAATTGGACGACGCGAACTACGACACGTGGTGCATACAAATGCAGTGTGTTTTGGTGCACGCGGAGATTTGGACAGTAGTGAGTGGCGAGTTCGCAAAGCCAGAAGCAGGGGCGCAGTTGGCCAAATGGAGAGCCGAAAACGAGAAGGCCTTGGCCATAATAATGCTCAGCGTCAAACCCTCACAGCTAGGGTATGTGAAAAACTGTACCAGTGCGTCTGAGGCATGGCAAAAGCTGCAAAGTGTGTATAAGCCACGTGGCCCAATTCGCAAAGTGAGCCTATATAAAAAGTTATTGACCCTCAGTATGTCGGGAGGTGCGTCAATGGCTCAACATATTCAAGAATTTGTGAAGGTGTCTGAAAGTTTGGCAGAGGTGGGCATTCAACTCAATGATGAGCTCTTGGTTATAATCATGATGTCTAGTTTACCCGGAAATTTCGAGAATTTCGTTGTAGCGATGGAAACGCGTGATGCCTTCCCCTCCTTCGAAGTTCTCAAGGTGAAGCTTCTAGAAGAGTACGACCGTCAAACTCAAAAAGAAAGCGGAAGTACAGTTAGCCAGCAAGCGTTTTTGGCGAAAGGGGAAAACAAGCAAAACAAGAAGCAGTTTAAAGGAAAGTGTTATAATTGCGGAAAGCGTGGGCATATGGCGGCCAAGTGTAGAGCGCCGAAAAGTGACGAAACAATGAAACAACGAAATGAGATGTGTTCCTTTTCAACGTTGGCGGCGGCAGATGCAGCAGCATTCAATAAAGCTTCGTGGTGTGTTGACAGCGGTGCGTCGATGCATATGTGTAGTGACAGAAAAATGTTCACTTCTCTCAAAAAGTGCTCGGAGAGAGTGATGTTAGCGTCAAATAACTTTGTGGAAGCTGAGGGAATAGGTACAGTCGAAATATATTCCAAATGCAAAATAGTGCTCAGTGATGTTTTGTTTATACCAAAAATGATAGGAAACTTTATATCAGTTGGAAAAGCCATCAGTAATGGTGTAATGGTAAATTTCTACAAAGACTGTGTCACCATTAAAAGCCAAAAGGGCGAGCTTGTGTTAAGAGCTCCCAAGCGAAACAATTTGTACATTTTTGAGTGCGCAACAGGCTTACAATCATGTTTCAGTGCGTCGACTGCGAGCGCTATGCTTTGGCATAAGCGGTATGGACACTTGCATTTTAAAAGTTTGTGCGAATTGTCCAACAAGAAAATTGTCAACGGACTAGAACTGAAAAATATACCCAGTGAAATAAATTGTGACGTTTGTATGAAAACAAAAATAAGTGCAAAGCCATTCCCGAAGAGTAGTGAGCATAGCTCAGTGAATTTGTTGGACTTAATTCACTCAGACGTATGTGGTCCTATGTCAAAAGCTTCTCTTGGCGGTGCACGTTACTTTGTCACATTTATTGACGATAAGTCGAAGCGCATATTTGTGTATTTTTTAAAAGCGAAGAACGAAGTGTTTGAAAAGTTTAAAATGTTCAAAAATTTAGTAGAGTGCCAAACTGAAAAGAAAATCAAAATATTGAGAAGCGACAATGGCACCGAATACATTAATCGTGAATTTGATAATTATTTGTGCGAAAACGGTATTCAAAGACAGTTGACGGTTCCACATACGCCGCAACAAAACGGGGTTGCGGAGCGCGCAAACCGAACAATTGTTGAGATGGCCCGTAGTATGCTTGTGCAAGCCGGTCTCAGTGAAACTTTGTGGGCTGAAGCCGTCGCGACTGCAGTGTATATACGGAATCGGGCGGTAACAAAACAATTAATTGATAAAACGCCGTATGAAGTGTGGACTGGAAATAAGCCAAATGTTTGTCATTTAAAGGTGTTTGGGTCAAAGGCAATTGGTTTGGACAAGACTCAACATCAGAAATTTCGCGCAAAGGGTAAAGAATATACATTTGTTGGTTACTCTCTGACAGCAAAAGCATATCGGTTGTACGATTGTGAGGAGAAAAGAATTGTTGAAAAGAGAGATGTCATATTTGACGAAAGCGTGGTCGGTGAAGAACATGTGAAAAGGGGTGAAGAAATTGAACTCGAAGAGTGTATGACACGTCGTGAGAAACAAGGGGAAAGCGACGCGTTGAATATCGAAGGAGGAAATGAAGTTCATCTTGAGGAGGAGCAATACGACACAGCATCAGAAGAAGGAGAAAATATGGAAACAGGCGAAGTAAGCGATATGCGGTGCGAAAGTGATAGCACGAGTGAGGATGGTCTAGCTGAAAAGCGTGGCAGAGGCAGACCGCGAATCGTTCGTACACGCAGCGTCGGACGTCCACGGAAGCAGTATCACATGATAAATTTTGCAGGCAAAGGTGAGATCAAAATTCCGCTTACAGTTTCAGAAGCGCTGTCAGATAAAAATTGTGAACGCTGGCAAGACGCAATGAAGAAAGAGTACGATGCGCTCATAAACAACGAAACATGGGTTTTGGTTGATTTGCCTCCTGAAAAGAGAAAAATTGGCTGCAAATGGGTATTCAATGTTAAAAGAGATCAACACGGCAATATTGAACGCTACAAAGCGAGGTTGGTTGCTAAAGGCTGCAGTCAACAGTATGGCGTTAACTACAGTGAAACGTTTTCACCTGTTGTGCGTTACGCTACTATACGCATGGTGTTCGCGTTGGCTGCAGAATTAGAGCTTCATATGCACCAACTTGATGTGTCGACGGCGTACCTGAACAGCAAATTGGACGACGAAATTTTTATGCAACAACCAGAGGGGTTCGTGAGCCCGAAATATCCAAAGCGCGTACTTAAGTTGAAGAAGGCGATTTATGGACTTAAGCAGTCTGGTAGACAGTGGAACCATCTGTTGGATTCAACACTGCGAGAAATCGGATATGAACCTTGTGTGAACGAGCCGTGCTTGTATAAGAAAACCGATGGCAGGCAGTACAACCTGATCGCTGTGTACGTAGATGACATCATCGTGGCGTGCTCCAGTGAGAGCGAATTGGTGAAGGTTAAGCAGCAGATTTCGGAGAGGTTCGAGGTGGTCGACAAGGGCAAAGTTAAGCATTTCCTTGGAATGGAAGTTGAACGTGTGGGCAGCGTGGGTGCTATTGCTGTAGGCCATACGCAATACATAAAAACCCTTTTGAAGCAGTACGGTATGGAAGAATGCCGCGACGCAGGTACACCATTGGATCCTGGGTTCCAGATTCAATGCACCAAAACAGATTGCAAAATGATAGACGTCATCGATTATCAGTCACTCATTGGTGCGTTGATGTATTTGGCAGTGACGACTAGGCCGGACATCTTGCATTCGGTCAGCAAGTTAGCACAGAAGAATCGTGAACCTCATGCTGAGCACGAGACAGCCGCAAAACATATTCTAAGGTATCTTTCAACAACTAAAAACTTAAAGCTTCGTTTCAGTAAGACTGGCAAGCAAGCAGTGGGGTATGTAGATGCTGACTGGGGCAGTAGCGTTGATGACCGAAAGTCCTACACGGGTTATGCTTTCAAAATGGCTGGTTGTGTGTTCTCCTGGGAAAGCAAAAAGCAAGTAACCGTTGCGCTGAGCAGCACCGAAGCTGAATATATGGCGCTGACAGCAGCAGCTAAAGAGGCAGTATATCTTAAGGGGTTATTACAAGAGTTAAATTGTTACAACTGCAATGATCCATTCACAGTGTATGGTGATAATTTGAGTTCGCAGAATCTGGCAAAGAATCCTGTTTATCACAATCGAAGTAAACATATAGATATAAAGTATCATTACATAAGAGAAGTTGTAAACAGTAATGTAATTAAATTGAAATATTTATGTACGAACGAAATGCCAGCAGATATATTGACAAAGAACCTTTGTAAAGCAAAACATGTAAAGTTAGTTGATTTACTTGGAATGAAATAATTTTTTGTGTGTAACGAAAAATCATTACTGTTGAGGAGGAGTGTTGAGGAATCTGGCAACTTCAAAATATGTGTTACCCCTACAACAGAAATGGTTTTTCGAACAGAAACCGTTACTTTTGAACCTTTTGAACAGAAATCGAATTTGTATGTGAACGCTTGTATGCGAAACCATTTGTTTGAATTGAATCAGTCTGAATAAAACCACTAAACGAACAAGTCGTGTTCTTTTTATTTATCTCGTGGCTTCCGGGGATCTGCAATAATTATTATAATTAATATAATTTTATTTAATATAATTATAATTATTACTATTAATTATATTTATTAATTATAATTATAATAAATTAATAATTGAAAACAAAAATAATAATAAATTTGTTTAAATAAATTTGTAATATTTTTCTTAACACAAAATGAAAATAATTATAATTATTATTATTATTAATTATAATTATTATTAATATAATTATATTTAATATAATTACTATTATTATTAATTATAATTATAATTAATATAATTTTATTTAATATAATCATAATTATTATAATTAATAATAATAATAATAATCAATAATAAATAGGGGCAATTTTATTTATAAATTTATTTTTGTTTATTAAATTTTGATTTTTTTTCTTTCTTCTTTCTTTAAAAATTTAAAAACAAATAAAAGTCACGGACATTTTCTTTCAAAAAGCCATGCAATAACTAAAATAGTGAAAGACCACAAGCAGTAATTTTGAGTTTTCTGGGCATTCCAGTGTTAAAGGACAAAAAAAAAGGTTAGACCAAGGATCACACTTTTCTAAGTTGAGGTAATTTATTTTGCAAATGTGAATTTGATGAATGCAGTAAGAAATGAAGAACGGATTCAGCGTCACTTTCTATGATTTCTGGAATCTACAATTAATGAAAAACCATAAAGGAGTAACTGGAGTCCCTTGGGCATTCTAGTGTTTAAGGACTAAAAGAGGTCAAGGGTCACACGCTTCTAAGTTGAGGTAATTTGTTGCCAGATTGATGCGATTTTGATGATTACAGTTAGAAGTGGTAGAATAGATTCGGCACAAAAAAAATCGGTTTCCGAGCCCATTTTAACTAAAAGCTAAAAGGACACCCACATTGCTTATGCTTCTTGGGATCATCAATTGAAATATGGAAAATTATTTTGAGGTTAGTTTAAGGTTAAGTATACTCGGAGGCCTCTAAGGCCCGAGAAGTGTGGAAAGGCGCCTCTTATTCTGGGTTCGGTAGTTTAGTGCAGACCAGACCTGTTAACTGTATTGAGAATCTAAAGCAATGCTCGACTCCAGGTTCGATTCCCTGTTGTGAAAAATTAATTTTAAAATTGTATTGTACTCAGAGCTCAGACACGGATCTGAAAATCTTAGAGTCGAAGTATCAAAACAACAGTTGAAAGGCGTATTCTTGGCATTTGAAACTTTAATGTACTCAATAAAAAATGTATTAATTTTTACAAAGTTCTTAAACTAAGCAAAAAAAAACAAGCTTTTTGAAAAAAATGAATCAATTATGAAGTTGCCAAAAGGAACAAAATTCTGCTTGTTGTATGTTCCAAATGAAAACAATCCATTCTAAAGGAATATGCAATATTCAAAATTTAAGGTGACATTAGGTACTTATTTCAGTATTTGTGCTCTGCCAACGTGTATTATTTTCTTTTTTTACATACAAAAAACAGTTTTTATTTAAAAAAGAGAAAACCTATAATAATAATAAATCCTTTCCGTTAAAAATAACTTAGATTATTATTTTTTGTTTTTTTCTTAATGGTGGGCAGGAAGGCTACAAGTCTTCCATAGCGCTCAGTCCATTTATAAAAAAAAAATTAAATTAAAATTATTACTTAACTTTCAAATGCGTAGATCTGCCTCAAGGTTGGGTGCATTTATTTATTTGTGCATATCATCAAATTAAACTCCGATATAATTGTTTGGAAGTCTTTTTGCGAGATATTTATTTGAAGAGATATTTTTTCAAAATGGTTTTCTGTTAGTAATTTTCGATAAAACAAAAGCCTCTATTTATTACGCAAACTAGAAAAGACTTCATTTACTATATTTAGAGTTAAAAAAATATTGTCATTTAAATGTAAAATTTAACTTCACATTTTTTATTGCCAAAACTCAAAATTGTATATTTTCGTAGTAAAATGTTTATTGATATTGATTGACTTTGTTAACCCTTAAGTCCTTCAAAACTTAATTATTTTCGAAATCATTTGAACTCATTTAGCTTAGTTGGGAAATCACTCTTATAATGACATCAGTTTCATTGATATCGAAGAAATAAAATTTTTGTATTTTTGTTCCACTTCGAAACACTTTTACAGATGGTGACAACTAGGTGGAGGGAGAAGGGGCAACCAAAAAACACACACAATTGACTTCAACTCCAAGTCAAACCAGCAAACATCCACTTAAGCACAGACAATCCACCCTTTCAAAACTCGGCCGCAAAGCTACACAAACCGGCACAAGCAGCCAAAAGCAAAAATAAAGCCGAAAACCACAGCAACTGGATGAGCGGCGCATCTAACTTTTTTCGAAATTGCGTCCGCAAACTTTTAGTGGCACACCATTACCTTCGCTCCGGTCCGCTCTAGCTGCAGCTCCACTCCACTTTACTCCCTCCAATCGGTTTTTGCCTAAATTGCTTAAGTAATCTTTGAATGAGGACGGGACGGGGTGCGCTCAAAAATTAACCACACGCACCAGCAGGTGGCGGCAACAGTGGCCGGAGCGAGCGGCCGGCGTGGACGGTATCAGCAGGGGGCGGCGTAGGTAGGCACAGAGCACAGCGAGCGGCATCCTGGGGCGCTGACAGTGGCACCCAAAATTTGTGACTTCCTTTCCGGCAACGAACGCAGCCACGTTGACCAAAACACGGCAGAGAGAACGCACTGCCATTTGGTCGCAATGAAATTTAAGCAAAGGTTAATAATTCGTAATATCCTGCGCTTCCTGCGTACACTGTACATCCTTTTGTGCATCCGCTGTGCCACTGGCACTGCCGCTACCTTTGCCCTATTTTTGGCGCTATGTCTGTGGCCGACGCGACGCACTGTGCTCGCCCAACGACGGACAGACGCGCGCAAATTTTTTGTGCCGCTGCCAAAGTCGAACCGAAACAGAGCACGGAACGCGCTCAGCGTTGCATGCCACATTTTTCATTGTTTTCATGCCACATGCCTGTGAAAGTCAAAGGATTTGCCTTTAGTGCATATACACAAACACACACACACTCTCGCTACAGCCAGGCTATTTACTTGACTGTGCACTACACACACACAAATACACATATTTATTTATTTATTATTTATATATTTGCATGCCCGAGTAATTGTGCCCATTGTCTGCGTCTGGCGAATGAGTTTGCCGCATTTTAACCGCCAACGTTTTTCTACTTTTTTCCCATAGCTTTTAGCACGCAAACACCCGAAATTCCTACCACAAAAAAAAATACAAAAATAAGTCAAATAGATGATGACTTCGTCCTTCAGCATTTTTTTCCCGCGATGACTTTTGTCGATTTCACGCCAAATGTCAGCGAAAATTGAAAGCCACTTCCCGGCCGAGTGGAACAAAATACTCGGTTGAAGTTGAACAGGATAACGCGGAGAGCGCTGAATAGCTGCGTTGCGCAAAAGAGCGCTGAAGAGAGCTGAAGAGCGCCCGAGACTGCGCAGATGAACACTGTTAAATTATCTAGAGAGCGCGAAATTCCGGAGTGCGCTGAATGAGCGCAACGCCTGAATTGAGAGATTTGCGCGAAATAACTGGCAACATTTGAATTTGACAATTTTGGCGGGCAATTTTTCGTAATGGTTTAAGTGATGGCATTAAAATAATATTCAGGAAAACAATTATTATTAATTATTAATTGCAATAAATAAAAACCAAAAAAGCTTTAATATAAAATTTGGTTTTCATTGGCTCGTTAGCAAGCGTTATCAAAACTTTTTTAAGTTAAAAACTTTTTTATATAACTTTGTCTATGCTAAATAAATTCTATATAATGTTGTTTTTTCAATTTCAATATTAATTTTCACATGTAGCATTGTCCTTGAAGTGTCCAATAGATTATTTGTCATCACATAAATATTATCCTTAATGCAACCACACGACCCGGCACTCAATTGCAAAAGTGGGTAAAGTTGTGTAGGTCAGTTACATGCCAACGTTCATAAATTGGCGCTGTTGAATTTTCAAATTTGTATGGCAAAAGCTGACTTGCGCCATAAAAGTCGCAGCCCAGCTGATTCTGACACTGCTTGACACTGGCCACTGTGCTTCGGCAATGCTACCCCTGCGCTTACAAGTTTTATCCGGACTGTCCCTTTACAACCTGTTCGCCTGTGCAGACTCGTCAGACTCTGTGCTTGTGTCGTCTTGTTTGCGTACTTGTTGAATCTGCAAAGTTGCCGCAACATGTTTAGCAACTTTTCTTGGTGCACAAATGTATAGAAGCAGTGCGACTTGATTGGGAAACTTGCTTCAAACCGGGTTGTGTGGGGCCAACTGACGAGTGCAGCAAATGCTGTAAGGTCATCGTATATCAGAGTTAAAGGAAGCTCCCTCTAAGCCTGGTAAAAAAATGAAATAGTGAAATGAAAATGACTTTTATATTGCAGCTTGAAAAATAAAAGTCACTGGCTGATTTTGATTGATGACTTTTATAAAAAAAGTCACTGACTGATTTTTATTGATGAATTTAAAAAAAAAAGTTTTTCTCAAAAAAAAATGTCACTGACTGACTTTTTTAAATGAAAGTCATCAACAATTTCTATCAGACAACTAAAATAAAAAATGTTATTTGTGACCTAATTAAATAAAAATCTAAGATAATTGTTATTGTAGGATTTTCCTGAATCAGGTTTGAGATGTTTAGCACCGATGTATTGAGAAGAGACCATCTTAGCTCCTTGGCATCCCAGGATCTATTCAGATTTCTCCAGAGGTCGGGTAGATTCAAAACACATTAACAGGGAACATCAAGTCGTAGTACAATGGACGTATGTAATATCTGACTGTTCCAAAAAGGGTTTAAAAAAATTACGATTTTAAAAATATAAATAGAAAATAATTCTTATTTATACAATTTTACATAAAAATTACAAAATAAATGACAAATTTTCAAGTTTGATTCTCGGTGCCAAAAGAAATCTATTGGTATATCTCATTTAGTTTTATGACATTTCCTTCAGAATAATTTTCTCAAATATGATTTTCATAAATAACTGTTATTTTCGATCCTTGGTTGTTATAGTTAGCAACTTGAAGCACATAAATCCATTTCAAGAATCAAGAACGATTCTTAAGAGTCATTTTGGCAACTAAGCTGTGAGCCGAACATTCTTCATAATGTCGAAAATGCAATGATTGCTTAAGCAACTCCAACTATTGGGAGAACCTGATGTCTGAATCCATCGTTCGACCCAATTACAATTCAAAGACTCAGCACAAACGTTAATCTGTCGGAATCAGACATGGGTCATACGATAATTCTGACTCTCCCAGAGGAATGTGAGGAGCTCCACTACTGTCCCCTCAATTCCAATTCAACAAAAACTTCTCCAGATTGAAGTTCTTGGATCGGAACAACTGAGAAGAGGGCCTTTGTGCTATCGACTGACAATTTATGTTAAGTCTTCAATGAGAGCTCAAAGCTGAAGAGAGCTATGGATAGAGATGTTTTTTAAAACTCACTCAATATAAATTACTTTTTCAAACTGCCGAACCACTGCAACATGTTTCAAGTGTGGATTTCAGTCATTGAAGCTACCTTGAAATGGGTCAAAGAGAACAGTATCGCAGGATCTCAGGAGCAGATGTTAGTATACTGTCAGACAGCTAGTGCCATACTCTGTCAAAAACAGTGTTCAAAAGCAGTGATCATCTGCGATAAATCTTTTGGCGCAACAGTTGAGCATTTAAACCCTTCTCCTGTACTCATGGATCTAAATTGCCCAAACTATTTGGTTTTTTATATAACTCTAGAAACCCCATTGAATTGTACCTAAGATCCTTTGTGACTACCGGGTCACAGAGACATTCCAGCAAACAGCACGGCAGACAAACTGTCCAGACAAAGCACGAGCAAAGAACTTTCTTTTGAATTCGCTAGCTTGGGTATTGTAGAAATTACAGAAAAAAATAAATGGTGGCAATCATCGCTAACAGTGTTTGGGTGGTCTCAGAGATATGCAATACAACGCAACCAATCTGGCTGAAACGGTACCGGATTTAAAATCAGCTTAGCCTAAACGGGGAAGCGTTGAGAGAAGTTGTGGGAGTTATCACCAGTCAGTGCATCTTCAGACAGCCAATGGACAATAAATAAGGACTAGAAAGTAGATTTGAGTAGGAAGAAACGTTCACTCATGTTCGGTTCTTGGGACCAAACAAAAAAAAACACTCTAGGCTTTACCACACGGCCAGTCTTGCTGTTATATCAGAAGTTGACGCTAAGGCCTTAATTTTTCATTTTAATTTTTTTTTATTTTTATTCTTTCTTAAGGAGTTAAACTGACTTCATTAGAAGTTGACGCTAAGGCTTAAATTTTCATTTTTAATTTTTCTTTTTTAAATTTTTCTTTTTTAATTTTTCCTTAAGGAGTTCAACTGACTTCATTTAATTTTTTATAATTTTATTTAATTGCTTTCTGAAGGAACATATTTCTTAAATTTTACTATTTTAAAGACCCAATTTAAATAAATTAGGAAGATTGTAGTGATCGGGCATTCTTCTGTTAACATTAGTGTCGAACGAGTATCTCATTCGAATACTTATTTCAATCTTTGCTTCCAGTGCACAGTGATTCGTTCCATAGCCAAAATTCAAAAAATTTATAGTCTCAGAATTTAACGATTTTGATGTAATTTGAAAGGTAAAACTCCAACTAAGAAAACTCCAAAAAAATCTGTGCTAAAAATTAATTAGTGTGTGTGTGCAAAAGCGGCTCAAAGTCGAAACTTTTTTCACAAAAAATCTCATACATGTTTTTTGTTGTTTAGCCTATTGAGTAAAAAAATCGTAAAAATATATCATTAGCTACAAGTTGCTAGAACTTTCAATATAGATTAAGAAATAATGTGGCCATGTTTTCTCAATATTTGCAAAGCTGAGGCTTTTACTTCACTTTTATTTTAAAAATTTTTTCTAAATTAAAAATCTGAAAATGAATTTTTCGATAAATTTCATTTTATTCATCCTAAAAGTATGCATACTTCAGCATGAAAAATGAAAAAATCTGCAAAAAAGCAAAACATACGTCTATTATTATCGTTTTTATTGCAAAACTAAAGGGTCCTAAGACAATTTCGGTTACACTTTGCAATTATCAATGTTGATGTTACCGATTAATGTAAAATCTGAAAAATCTAGCCAACACACTCGTTGCTATAGCTCACCAAATATGATGAAAATTGCAAATTTAAGTCTCAGACATTGCCAAACTACAAACGTTTAAGAAAAACAAAATGGAGATTTCAATTATGATTAACTACTATACCAAATTTTATAAAGAACGGACCACTCCTTCTAATTTTGTCTCGCGGTTGTGTGGAGTTGATTCACTGTGCAGTGGCACAAATCAGCCAACTAGAACACTTTGCACTCTGCACACTTTTTTCAAGCAACACATTTTTCTTTCAGCAAATCAAAGCTAACAATCGCAAATATTTTTCTTATTTTGAGTATATTTATTGATCTTTTACGCCAATTTTGGCATTTCTCCACTGTTTATGTTAAAATGTTTATGGGCAAATTATGCAAAAAGCAGCCAAGTGCCGCAAAGACCGAACTTTGATTACAATCGATTTATTTGCAAATTTTCTTCATTACCCTTTAATAAAAAGGCAAAATGCAATTTTCGTTTGCATGATTCATGAACATTCTCCAGATACAAACATATACATATACACACACACACACACACACACACAAGGAGATGATGAGGCTCGCTGCGTGCAGAATGGCGGCGACAAAATGCAAAAATACCGACGGGGCTTTATGTTGATCAATAGGAAAGGAAGAAGATAAAAATAATAAGAAGCAGCAGTGGACGAAAGCAGAAGAAGCGTAATAGAAGCAGAAGTCGGTAATGGCGAGTTGGGTAAACCGCAAAATCCGCAGCATTAAACGGCGGGCAGCGTCAAAAGGATTCTTATGCGAGCTCGGAGAAATGAATGAAGATAAGCACTCAACGATGACAGCAGCGACCACGTAATAAGTTCGAATTCCATTAGGCAAAGTGGGACGAAGAGAAGAAGGCAACTACGCTAAACGGATGAGCTTCGCAGAAAGCCCAACTATTCACTTTGCCGATGCATTATTCAATTACAAAAACCCACAACCAAACAAAACAACAACGAATCGACTAATAAAGTATAAGAAAGCACTAAAATGCAACAACTGCAATCGCAACAATCAAAGTGCATGAATTAAATTGGCATTTGAATTAAATAAAGAGTAAAAAACGCACTCACACACACACACACACAAAGCGATATGACAGCAAATCCTTGCAAGCACACACACACACAATTTACTGCACAGAGCGGGCGCCCCCCTCACGGCGCACAGCAGAGCAGAAGTGCAATTACATGTATGCATACATTTATGCATGAGTGAGTGAATGTGGTAGTAATTTCCAGTAATTTAACATTACATTACGATACCGCCCGATGGAGAACGCTGCAAGGGGCGCAGGATACGGCAGCAAAAAGTTACTTCCGCACCATAAATTGCCAGCAAAAGCGTTGATAAAGTAGAAACGTGCAGCGGGCGGCAGTTTGTAGGAGCGTTGGAGAAGCGTTGTCTGAGCGCAGTGTTGGCTGCTGAGCGGTTAGAGCTGTCACAGGGGCGGATTCACAGGCGGCATTTTACAACTACTCGAATTTAGCCCAAAAGTGTGTTATGAAAAATATTTTAACAGCTAATTTACAATTATCTGCGCTTTTATAAGTATGCTAGTTTTGTAGTATACTTTTGGGCTGACTGGCATATTGATATTTTAAGCGCGCCGAATGCGACACTGGTTGAGCAAAGAAGTGTTCAACACTAGCAAACGCAGCAAAATGTGTAAACAAACTGACACACACGTATGAAAACTTTCATACACACACACACACACATACATATATAGAAATATTGAGCATATAAGCAAACATTTGCATCCGGCATTAGAGTAACTTGCATTTACTTATACTTAGATATGAAACAAAAACAGAAACTATTTCTATAGCAACTGCAACAACAACAACTGACAACAGCTGTAACGCCAACACCATCAAGGCCAATAATATTAGCCATGATTTTCAGAACCTGAGTAAAAAGCTATTCAGACAGACAAAGCAACACGTTCATTATTGCAATTACGCCCAACAACATCAAACTAAACAATATCTCATACAGACACACACACACAAACATAGTGGAGTTATTGAAATTGTATGCGTGTTGCTGAAATCAAGAAGCATTTCTTAACCCATTGCTGCTTAATGGGTAAAATTTTACACATGAAAACTGACTTTTTAAAAAACTCACAGAAAAGTTCGTGGTAGAGATATCTCAAAATCATAGGGATGGTTGGGGTAAAGATGGAACTACCTTAGTCTAGTAGAGGTCACCCTAAAATTCCGCCATCTAGCTAGAGTTACCAGACTCCAAAAATTGTGAATTCTGGAGGTGGAAAATGTGGCGTAACGTAGTAGCCTTAGAACTTCACAAAAATCTGCCTCCTAACTCACTTGTAAACAATACATCTTTTGTTCACGTGTTTAGCTGATCTCTTTAAAAAGTATGGAAAAAAGCTACCATTGCACAGTGATTCGACTCCATACAACCGCGGGACAAAATTAGAAGGAATAGAATATTTTGTTTTTCTTAAACTCTTGTAGTTTGGCAATGCCTGAGACTTAAACTTGCAATTTTCGTAATTTTTGGTAAGCTATAGCAACAAGTGTGTTGGCTAGATTTTTCAGATTTTACATTTAATCGGTAACGTCAACATTGATAATTGCAAAGAGTAACAGCAATTGTTCTATTTTTGTTCTAATTTTGTTTTTTTGCAGTTTTCTTAATTTTTCATGCTGATTGCATACTTTTAGGGATAACAAATAAATTTTGACGAAAAATAGGTGTTTAGACCACTTTTCAAACTGAATTATTTTCTGAGATCGGAAGATATCGGAGGATGTAATTACATTATCCGACAAAGAAAGAATGCTTCTTAAAATAAAAAAAAATCCAGGAACATACTTTCACATACTTTTTAGATATTTTCCTCTAAGTTTTGCCAATTTTCAGATTTTGAATTTAGAAAAATATTTTGAATTAAAAGTAATGTAAAAGCCTCAGCTTTGCAAATTTTGAGAAAACATTAAAAGCGAAAATGGCCACATCATTTCTTAACCTATATTGAAAGTTTCAATAACTTCTTGGCAACCATTTTTTTTTAACAATTTTTTTACTCAATAGACTAAAAAACAGAAAATTTGTGTTTAAATTTTTTTGTAAAAAAAGTTTCAACTTTGAGCCGCTTTTGCACACACACTAATTAATTTTTTGCACAGATTTTTTGGGGTTTTCTTAGTTGGAGTTTTAGCTTTCAAATGACATCAAAATCGTTAAATTCTGAAACTATAAATTTTTTGAATTTTGTCTATGGAACGAATCACTATGCATTGCTGCCTAATGGGTAAAAAATACCCAATGAATATCTCAGCAACGTGCAGAGATAGAAAGCTGAAATTTTATTTCTGATCATTTTGGGTCAATTCCAGATCGTGTATGAAATTTTATCAAAATCGTATGGGCGGAACTGGTACCCGGCTTTAATGGGTTAACCCTGCCACGAATTTCCTATCACTCAGTAATAATGTTCATCTTAATGCTTAATGTTCATAATGCTGCCTTTGGATACCGTTTGTCTTAAAAAGTTATTGGCCAAGCCTTCGACCATAAAATTGCTCAATCCAATTTTATGTTGGGGCCCAGAGAAGCCCATTTCCTACGTCCATCTGACTTAGTTCAATTGTTAACTTATTTTCTTCTGTGCCGACATGACTTCCAGGTTCCATTTGATTAGAAATTAGAAGAGTGTGTGCAGTATAAGCCACACCTCCATTAGTCTGAAAAAGGCCCATTGGTCTCACAGTGGTGGAGGTATATGAAAATGTATCTTACCTGGACTCACTCAATAAATCTATTCGTCTTCTTGATGAAGTTTCGCAGATTCCCGAGCACATCTTTACGTTGCTCAGTCTAGACGAAACTAGATTCTAAAATGCGGCGACCTTGAGAGCTAAGCAGTGACATAGGAAATGTTCTATCGTCTCTTTTTCTTTTTCTTCATCTGCAGACATCATGAGCGTTGGATTGTATGACTCCAAGAAGCAAAAATTTCCTCTAAGACTACTTTAAAGTCATGCGATCTCGTGCGGTTTTAAGAAGACTATATATAGAACCCTGAGATGTCTGACTGCATTAATTGCGAGATATAGAAAATTCACGAGACACCTAACACATCTCAACCTTTTTAAGGAAGTTATCTGCGGACTATGCTTATAGATCGAGGATCAGTCATCTCTATTAGGATAGCCATACGTAAAAGAGATGATGTCTTAGAGAAGATGGTTTATGGATCACTAGTCGCAAAAACCCCTTTCAAGATAACAAGTGATGTGGTAAGAGAAAGATCTATAATTATGACGTACCTTCGGATAGTTAAACACGAACAGCGAGACGAAAAGAGGCCACTAGGTGCTTGTCTTCTGTCAGAATAGCAGGTGTGGTCCATTGTATTATGGTTCATGGACTATTTCATGGACATGTTTATGGACTACCAAATAACTCTCGAAACTATGGTCTATATCCCAAAAATGTGACCGTCCAGGTTCTCTTCTTAATATCAGGTGTACAACTTTGCTTCCGCCGTTTTTTTCCAAAATTAAAAGCTTTATGGCGAAAAAGTGCTTACAGATGTATTATTCAAAGTATTTTCCGTCGCTAGCGACAACTTTCTCCCATCTTTCCGGCAATTTTCGGATCCCGGCTCGAAAAAAGGAGTCCTCTTTTGACGCTATCCATGAAGCAATCCATTTTTCCAATTCTTCGAAGGATTGAAAATGTTGATCTGCCAGGCCGTGTGCCATCGAACGGCGGGTGGGGCAAGACTTCCCATTTCAGCGTTTCCAGGTACTTTTTGACCACTTTTGCGACGTGAGGCCGAGCATTGTCGTGTTGGAGGATGACTTTGTCATGTCGCTCTTGATATTGTGGCCGCTTTTCTTTTAGCGCGCGACTAAGGCGCATCAGTTGCGTTCGGTAGCGATCTCCTGTGATGGTTTCACCCGGTTTTAAGAGCTCGTAGTAAATCACACGAAGGTTTTTGAAGGTTTTTTCTCTTCCACCACCATGTTTGTCTTCGACATCGAAATCACCATTTTTAAAACGTTGAAACCACTCCCGACACGTTCTTTCACTCAGAGCAGAATCACCGTAAGTTTCTGATAGCATTCGATGCGCTTCAGCTGCATTTTTTTGCGAATTGTAACAGAAAAGTAAAACTTCCCGCAAATGGCGAGAATTGGGCACATAAACGGACATTTTCGAGCGTGAATAATACGAAAACAAGAACAACTGTCACTGAAACGGCGATGACAATTCGTTAGGCACTGTCCACACTCACTTTAAAGGCATTACCATCTATGTATTTCAACCAGCCTCAGCCGGTACAGCCACCTATCGGAAAACGGCGGAAGCAAAGTTGTACACCTGATACATTCGCATATGGTTCGAAAAAGACGTATTTTCGTCTTTCGTACTAAGAAGAACAAGATTCTAAATCAATGGCGCAGGGTTTCCTACCATCTAAAACCACCCCACGGTTGGAAATTCGCTGAATCAGGTCACTTAACAAGGACTTTGTTCAACGGCATAAAATAATAATATGCACAACAACAATAAAAGTGCATGCAAATATTAAACAAACAATAAAAAAACAACATTTAGTGGAGTCGACTTCAATAATTAGCAACAACTAAAACATGAAGGGAAATCAGCAAAAATAAAACCAATTGTTGCTGCAGCAGCCAACTTTGCAAAAGCTACTTGAAAATAACAGAAAAAACAAAACCAAAAACTATAACAACAAAAACAAACAGATGAAACAACTGAAGAGCAGCGGAAATTGCAGCAACAACAGAAACAACACCACTAACAACATTAACCAGAACAACAACAACAACTCGCTTTTGTAGCAACAACAATGAGCAACAATGCAGATTGGAATAATATTCACAGCAAGCGGAGGAACAACAACATCAACAAGACTAATGGCACCAGCAGCAGCGGCAACGGCAGCGACAGACGAAGCATCACCAGCAAAGCACAACAGGAACTGCAACAACAAAACAACAAGCAACAGCAACGTTAACATTTAAATTACAATAATAATTTCCATTTCTAATTTCCTTTGCTTTTCTTTCCGGCTGCCGGTGTTGGTGTTTTTTCCATTCCGCCCACCTCGCCAGCGCGCCGCTTCGCCGTCAGGTTTCCGTTGCTGCAGTCGATGGCATTCAAACCGGCGAAGGATAAATGCAAATGCATTCAGCGAGCGAACTATAAACGTACTTTTATGTATTTCAATGGCTGAGCACACGTCTGTACCTATGTGTGATTGTGTGTGGGAGTGTGAGAGTGTTTGTCTGAATGTATTTTCTATGCCGTTTTAACTGAGTAAAAACATTAAACTAAATTGCACGTCGAAGAGGCTCACGCCCCATCAAACCCCACAAGCGTCAAACATATCGAACGCGTCGCACAGTACGTTAGAAGCGGAAAATCTTGGCCAGCAGGTTAATCGCACCAGCGACTCAACGGAAATGAACGAAGGCAAAACGAGGGCAATGACATTGCCCGTCAACCGAGCATTATTCCCCCCAACAACAATAACAATAACAAACATTAAGCCACAAAAGCGCCGCTTCGTGCTTGCTGCCTGCCGCACGACTACACCGCACTAGGCAAATCTATTGCAATACTTTTTGTCCTCACTTGTGTGTGTGTGTGTGTGTGTGTGTGCGCCTGAAGGTAGGCAACTGCATTTTACGCGGCGCTTTTTTGCATTGCCACGGCAAGTGGGTAAATGCCACAAATGCAAAATCGATAATTTTATATTATTCGCTGCACCGGCGCTGGAGACGAAACATCGAACGCGTCGAAAGCCCATCTAAAGTCGCATGCACCTTCGTGTCGGAGTTTTTGCGACTGTGTTTGTATGTATATGAGTGCATAACTAGGTATTAAGAAATTGATTCAAGTATTTATAGTTCTTCTTTTTGTTTTCAATGTCGTGAATCGAATTGCAATTACTGCGATTTGCTGCTTATTGCGTACTAAATCGGGAAAAGTCGTTACACTCAGTGAGCGCCTAAAGGTGTGCTTTACTCTGTATTTATGAATCTTTTTGTCGCATTTTACGTTTTAATATTTGGGGCATTTCACGTCAAGCGGACAACCCAAAAAAATGAATTTTGTTTATATTCTGGTCAGTTATACTTCTAGTAGACGTGGATGTGTACACCCAATTTTTTTTTCGTATGATGTTTTTTTGCTGAGTTATGAGCTTCTAAAAATTGACTAAACATAAAGTCATGAATTTTTGGATGCTCATTATCTGTATCAATTAATTTGTAAAAAAAACTAAAAAGTATTGTTTCTGATAGTATAAAAGTTGTTGTTTTTGTCGAATTCTAAATTTTAATTTTTTTTACGTATAGTAAAACGGAAGTGAAAATTTGAAATCGATATTTGAGTAACTTCGACACTTTTTTTTTAATTATTTTAACGTAAATTAAAGCTTCAAATGTACTCATTCTCCACAAAAAAAATTAAAACCTGATCTCCAACCGTTTAAGACTTAGAGCACATTTTAGTGTAAAAATCCATTATTTTCAGCTATGTGTATGTACTGTATGTGCTGTAAGTCTAAAACGGTTGGAGATCACGTTTTAATTTTTTTTGTGGAGAATGAGTACATTTGAAGCTTTAATTTACGTTAAAATAATTAAAAAAAAAGTGTCGAAGTTACTCAAATATCGATTTCAAATTTTCACTTCCGTTTTACTATACGTAAAAAAAATTAAAATTTAGAATTCGACAAAAACAACAACTTTTTTACTATCAGAAACAATACTTTTTAGTTTTTTTACAAATTAATTGATACAGATAATAAGCATCCAAAAATTCATGACTTTATGTTTAGCCAATTTTTAGAAGCTCATAACTCAGCAAAAAAATATCATACGAAAAAAAAATTGGGTGTACACATCCACGTCTACTAGAAGTATAACTGACCAGAATATAAACAAAATTCATAACCTCATTTTTTTGGGTTGTCCGCTTGACGTGAAATGCCCCATTTAGTAAATAATTGTGTGTGTTTGTATGTGTTTCTTTGTAAGAAACACATTGATTACATTATGTCCAAAGGACTTAAATTATGGTTCATTCCACGTATTCCTAGTAAATTTTTTATAGACCTACAAAAAATACTTTGCTTTTACTTTGAAGCAACTAGAAAAGTTATTGGTTTTTTCACTTTCTTTTCTAGAACCAAATGCAAGGCAGATAAACTAACTGAGACTAAAACACAATCAATGGTCAAATCTTATCGTTAGCGTCCCTCTTGTGTCGAACAAATGTTGGACAAGAAGAGACAACAAATTCTATGCTCCCAACTGAACTGTCCAGTGTTGCTTTCGACCTGAGAAATTTGGGAAGCACCAATTGTTTAGTAGAAGGTTAGGTTAGGTTAGATTAGGTCACAGAGGGGATGTGTGCTACATGCACTCACACTCGGAGACCCTATTTAGGACTCGATGCTCTTCCCTATCTGTTGGGTTCCCTTTAGATCCAGACGGGATTTTTTGGGAACCATTTGGTCTTAGCGAGACAATTATCAGATCAATAACACCGTGCGACAAAAATTAAAAAAAATTTTTACACCGGAAAAAATCCATATGGGCGCGAAACTAAAGACTGCGTACTCAGTTTTTCATTTCTACATCCTTCGGCCTTTTGAAAGGACTTCAAAATTGAAGGGGATAAAAAATAAAAAAAATACTTAACCTCGTTAGTATATGGCGATATGTATATCAAATAAAAGAAGAAAGGCTCAAGAATTTAAATAAAATGAATTTTGTATCTATTTGTAAAAAAAGGATATGAAAAAGGTCCTTTGAAAATTTTTACCCTTTATATCCTTGAACATTTACATCGCATTTTCTTGAAAAGTAAGTATGTTAAAACCCCAAATCTCCTTGATCACGTGTCAAAATTTCATTATTCTCGCTTCATTAATTTTGTATCTTTTTATTATTTAAAATACTGATACTCAAATAAATTAGAATTTTTGTACTTCATTAGACTTGCAGCTTCCGCCTTTTTTTTATAACGTTCGAACCAATAAAGTTAGAGTAATGAAACTTTGACACGTGATCAAGAAGATTTTGGGTTTTAACATACTTACTTTTTCAAGGAAATTCTATATAAATATTCAAGGATGTAAAGGATTAAAATTTTCAATGGACCTTTTTCATATCCGTTTTTTACAAATCGATAAAAATCAATTTTATTTATATTAAATTCTTGAGCCTTTCCTCTTTCATTTGATATACAGTGTACCACAAAAGTCTTCGTACAATACCTGGTTAAGAACTAATTATTAAAAAAACTAAATATTTGTAGGAATTTTTAAAAAGTGTCGATACAGATCTGTTTATTTAGCATTTATTTTTAATACAACAACAAAAACCAAAAGATTTCATTAAATAGTTTAAAAGTTTTAAACCAAAAACAAAAAAAGTCGCTTATTTACTTCCAATAAAGTCTTCGTACACTTAAGCCATGATGCAATTATAAAGGTGAGATATTCCTTGGCAGCTTGTTTTTGACACTGTCTTATAGAACGAGAACCAATGTTGTCTAGTACGCATTCAAAAGAAGGGGAAAAACGACGAAGTAAATTAAAAGTTTCAAATACAAATTAAAAATAGTGATTGCAGCAAAAGGTTAAGGTTAGTTTATTATTTTGCGCATTTTATTTGATTTTTTATATTGATTATTTTTTATCTTTCTATTTAAAAATTTTATCCTAAAATGAATGCGACATTTAAAAAATAATTTTTTAACTTCGCGGGGCAATTCGACATTGGAGGCTTCGTCAAGAAGTTTGTCGCTTATTTTTTCAAATACCGCTACTTCACAACTATTAATTTTGTTAAAGGCATTCTCTAATTGTATTATTTTTCTGAGAAAGCCCTCTTGTGAGGGCTTCCTCAGGCCCACATGCGAAATTTGATCAACCCACGTGAAGGTTGCGTCAGATGCGTGAAATTGACTAAGATTTAATTTCTTCAAGATATAGCCTGCAACATACTCCAACGCATCCTCTTGAAGCTCATCACAAGATATGTCTTCGTGCATGGCAATCTCCTGTGCTGGTATTTCAAAACCTTCTTCAATAGATGTTTCCAAATTTGTTTCACAATCAATTTCTATTAACTTAAGCCAATTAGTGGCATCGGGCTCTGTGTTTCCTTTAAGCTGAAGCACTTCCGTGTTTCTAGCTGTCAGGAACAAATATAAGAAATTTCTTAAAGAAAATGCATAGTTAGCCTTACCCAATAAATACTTTCTCAACCGATATATAAACTGCATTGGCGTTGGATGGTCAAAAAGCCCGCCTTTGCTTCGTAAAGCACCAAAAAAGTGTGCTCCACACATCTCTGCGTTGCTCGTTTTGAGGGACGTGATACAATTTAGCGCGATTTTGAAGTGCGCTGTGGCACAATGAGCAGCTAGAGCTTGGCATTTTTTAAAATTTGCACAACGGTTTGAAAAATCTGATGTTTTTTGACAATTGAAATTACAGTGATACCAAATTTCAAAGTCAATACAACGATTAAAGGAAAGCACCATTGTTATTTGTATCGCCTATAGAAATGTATGCTGAAATTGTTTCCCCCTTTTTTTTTAAAAGCAAAAAATACAACATTCTTTTCATCGACGTTTCTATAAGAGAGAATGTCAACCAATTTTTTCAGTTTTCTGTCAATGAAGAACTCACCTTTATAATTTCATCATGCACTTAAGCTATGTCTGTCCTTTTGCCCATAATAATAATTTATTGAAAACTATTCTTTGAAAAAGCAATCAAACGAGACTTCCATCATTCATTCGTAGGATGAAAGTCAGATTTGAAGCAATTTATTTTAAAATATTATAAAAAATGCCTGGAAAATACTTGTCAGTTGAAAAGCGTAAGCTTATATTGAATTTGCACGTGAAGCAGCAAAAATCCTACGCGGAAATAGCTAAACTCGTTTCCCGCAGCCGTTCTACTGTGCAATCGGTCATTGGGCGTTTTAAATACGAAGGCCGCGTAGTGAATAAGCCTAAATCAGGACGGCCTCCGATTCTCACATGAGGAGATCACCTGCAAATTAAGCGTATGATTGCAGCGGATCCGTTTATAAGTGGACCGAAATTAAGCTCAGAGTTCCTTCAATCGAAGAAAAAAAGTTCACCCGGAAACTGTGCGAAAAGCCGTGATTGATGCCGGTTTTATGTCTCGCACTCCTCGCCGAAAGTCATTGGTAAATTTAATCAATCGCAAAAAGCGTTTGGGCTTTTCTCGTGACTATCAAAATGCATCTCCTGAGTTCTGGCACAACGTTATATTCTCCGATGAGTTCAAATACAATATCTTTGTCTCTGATGGCAGGCTCAAGGTCTGGAGAAAGACGGGAGAAGCTTATAATCCAAAGAATACTATCAAGACTGTTAAGCACGGCGGCGGCGGAGTAATGGTATGGGGTTGCATGGCTGCCAGCGGCGTTGAAAACTTGGAAACAATTAAAGGAGTCATGGATAATCGCGCATACATTGACATTCTCAAGAGAAATTTGAAGCCAAGTGCGGAAAAGTTGGGTTTATCTGAGAACTTGTACTTCCAGCAAGATAACGACCCTAAACATATGGCACTTAGCACCAGGCTGTACTTGCTGTACAATGTTCCACATTTACTAAAAACACCACCGCAGAGTTCAGACCTCAATCCTGTTGTGCACATGTTGAATATGCTTGAAAAAAAGATAAGGACTCATCATATTTAGTCAAAACCTCAGCTGCAACAGGATCTTCAGGAGGAATGTACACAAAAACTTGTAAAGTCGATGCCAGATCGCCTTAAGGTCGTCATTAAAAACAAGGGGTATCCAATTAAATACTAATACAACATTTTGTAGGTTTTCATAATTCATAGTTAATTAATTTCGTGTGTACGAAGACAAATGCGCAGACATACATAGCTTAAGTGTACGAAGACTTTATTGGAAGTAAATAAGCGACTTTTTCTGTTTTTGGTTTAAAACTTTTAAACTATTTAATGAAATCTTTTGGTTTTTGTTGTTGTATTAAAAATAAATGCTAAATAAACAGATCTGTATCGACACTTTTTCAAAATTCCTACAAATATTTTTTTTTGTAATAATTAGTTCTGAACCAGGTGTTGTACGAAGACTTTTGTGGTACACTGTACATATCGCCATATTCTAACGAAGTTAAGTATTTTTTATATTTTTTTTATTTTTTATCCCCTTCAAAATTGTAAAGTCCTTTTAAAAGGACAAAGGATGTAGAAATGAAAAACTAAGTACGCAGTATTACTATATTTGGTCTCTAGTTTCACGCACATATGGATTTTTCCCGGTGTGAAAAATACTGTCGCACGGTGTAATCTGTTCATTAGCTATTTTCGCGAGTTCTCGGTTAGTGGATGTTTCGAGTCGTTTGTAAGATTTTTCAGATAACATGGTAAAATAAATTCAAATGACATCGAAAATAATGAAGTCTTTTGTGAATGACGAAGTTTACAAAAGCAATTTTGATGGCGAACAATTGATCTTATTAGAAAGCTCTGAAAAATTTAATTAGGAAATCTTATACATTTTAGCTGAAAACGTCAGTTATTTTCGAGTTATTTCAAGTATTAAATACTGGAGATGAAGGAGATGGAGATGAAGTAAGGAGATGAAGTTAAGGAAAAGAATTTCATATTGGAATTCTCGTGGTTCCGAGACCCGTAGATATGCTTTGTTTGGAGAATATGTTACAGTAAACTCCACACCAATCATTCGCAAACACTTCCTACTACAATCATAAAAATTGAAGGTGTCATTGTTGAAATGTCACGCAAATAACATTAAACAGTGATTGAAAACTTTCTCTAAAGCTGAGTGTCCAAATAGAACGATTAATGATGCTTTGTAGATGCCACAAAAGAACAATAGAATCCCATCTATTAAAAAATTTAAATATTACAAAACTTATTATAAAAAATTCTTTAATATTGAGCGCGATACGTCAAAATTCGATCAATATTGTTCACAATCACAAATAACAGGGACTGGTATTGTGTTGCATTAAGTTTGGTTGGTTGCCACGTTTTTAATCTGCCAGCACAACCTTCAAACATTTTGTTCCATACAGTAATCCACGGCCAACAACATGTCGCTGTTAAACTCCGAAGCAACTTTGGCATCCCCTGCAAATGAAAACTTGCTATAAAATCTACCCCAACAACTCTTGGGGGTTGATTGAACATTAGAAACTGTGTAACCATGCATTGGCATCACTGGCAGTTGGTTGGCTTTTATGACCCGTTGTGATATCAGTGGTAGTTACAAATTTCAAATATTTTCTCTTTGAATTGAATTTCAATTTGGTAAACGTTAAGATGGAAACCTAAGTAAATAACACTGCACAACAGCATATCTGTTGCATGGAGTTTTTTACATGAATCTGAATCGTTTTTCCACGCTGTTTTCAAAACCATACTCCGTTTTTATGTAACAGCTCTAGTTTTCGCAAAAAATGGGCGTGTCACTTTTTCGAATTTTCCTCGGCTTTTTTCTCGTTTTCAACTGTAATTTCCGATCGACATGATTTTTATATAGTTGCACTAACAACATCTCACGCCATCTTTTCTGACATTAATTAATTTTATGCGTTCTAAATTGGCTTGTAATAAGGTTTCAAAGTAGGAAAATATTGAATTTCAAGGCGTTTTTTCTGATGGCGAAAATTGTACAGATGTTTCATAAATCAAGTTACGAAGTATATGAATATCTTAAGAAGAAACATCAAACAATACAACACAGCCAAATTATTTGGCGGAATGCACATTCGCATGGAAATAATAGCAAAAATGTACCATAGCTATTTTCACCACTTTCATCACAAAATTTGGGGCCTCAAAATATGCAAAGTTTTTAATTTTTTTGTTTTGAGCAATTCAAAATCTTTCTGTTTTTTGCTTGTGTTTCAGACTATAAATGTAACATATAAAAGAGCATATTTTGAGGCTCCTAATTTTTTTAAGAAAAAGTATGAAAAATTATGAAAATGACTATGGTACATTTTTGGTATTATTTCGATGCGAATTCCGCCAAATAATTTGGCTGTGTTGTAATGTTTGATGTGTCGGCTAACTCGTTATTTGATTTACGAAAATTGTGTATGTTTTTGACCATCAAAGAAAACGCCTTAAAATTCCATATTTTCCGACTTTGAGGTCCAATTACCGCGGAATTTTAAAACTTATAAAAATAAATTGCATCGGAAAAGAAGCCGTGCGGTGTTGTTAATGCGATAAGGTGAAAATCATGTCAATCGGTTTTATGGTTTAGAAATTACGATCAAAAATATGGAAAAAGGAGAGGAAAAACTGAAAAAATGACACGTACCTATATCTCACTAACTAGAGCTGCTAGAAAAAAATCTGAGGGTAGATTCGAAATCAACGCACCCAAATTAGTAAGAAACAGTAGAAAAACTCCATGCAACAGAAAAAAAGTGTTTTTTGTTGTGCTGTGTAATCAAAAAATAAGAATAAAATAAAAAACTTGTGATCAAAATCGTAGTATTTTTGTGCTTCACGACCACGTTGCCATTAATAGATACTCAACGAGTATAGAAAAACAATTTGTATATTAAAATTTATATGCAATACGTAAGTGAAAACATGGATCCAGCTTTAAGATTTAGTTTGGTTATAGTTAAAGCATAAAGCCATGTGGAACAGAATCGGTACTGAAGTACACAGTAACTCTCGATTTTGTTTTAGAAGACTGGGTAGAATGGGGTTTGGGTAGAACACTTGATTCTACCCAAACGTGCGAGAGTACTAAGTTCGCAATACTTAGTAAGAACTTGGATATTTAAATACCTATCTTTCAGCTTAAGTCTTTTATGCAAAATTTTTTTTGTTTTCCTTTTTCACACAGAGAAGCTCTCTATGAAGTTAAGGCAAACCAAACTTTCCATTGTATCGGCTCATAAATCCTCGATTGTTTGAGTTAATGTGAACAATTTTATATTTGTTTTATTATTAATAATAATATCATTAATTCAAAACCCTGATTTAGATTTTACTAGTCGTGTCCATATTGCAACGGATTCTTAATGGAATTTCCAGTAGAATTACGTTTCGATACCCCAACCATTTTGAAGATAAGGTGTTTAAATACCCAAACCCGATGATTGGCTCCTTAATCGTTGTCAGTAAGACGATCAAAAATCGACTGTGATTAGAGAACCCAGTAAGTAATAAACTTTTCATACCTGACTGTCAGACAATCGTCGATCTTCTAGGGAAATCATATTTACTTACCAAAATTTTTGTAACCACAAATATATTTAAAAATATATTTGAAATGTGTATGTCCTTAAAATTTTAAAGTCCTTAAGAAAGGACTTTGGGTCAGAAAATGAAAAACTGACTATGTCAGGCTACTATAAATGACCTCTAGTTTCACGCCTATATCAACATTAAGATGGGTCTCGGCAAAAAAAAACTTTTTTCGCACGGTGTAATAAAAGTAAAGTTCGTGTTTTCACTCAGTGCATCATAACTTTGTTTAATTTTTCTTTCGATTCTATTGATGTTAGGCTTAATATTTGCACAAATAATTTAATTTAATTTAATTTAATTTAATTTAATTTAATTTAATTTAATTTAATTTAATTTAATTTAATTTAATTTAATTTAATTTATTAATTTAATTTAATTTAATTTAATTTAATTTAATTTAATTTAATTTAATTTAATTTAATTTATTTAATTTAATTTAATTTAATTTAATTTAATTTAATTTAATTTAATTTAATTTAATTTAATTTAATTTAATTAATTTAATTTAATTTAATTTAATTTAATTTAATTTAATTTAATTTAATTTAATTTAATTTAATTTAATTTAATTTAATTTAATTTAATTTAATTTAATTTAATTTAATTTAATTTAATTTAATTTAATTTAATTTAATTTAATTTAATTTAATTTAATTTAATTTAATTTAATTTAATTTAATTTAATTTAATTTAATTTAATTTAATTATATTTAATTTAATTTAATTTAATTTAATTAATTTAATTTATTTAATTTAATTAATTTAATTTAATTTAATTTAATTTAATTTAATTTAATTTAATTTAATTTAATTTAATTTAATTTAATTTAATTTAATTTATTAATTTAATTTAATTTAATTTAATTTAATTTAATTTAATTTAATTTAATTTAATTTAATTTAATTTAATTTAATTTAATTTAATTTAATTAATTTAATTTATTTAATTTAATTTAATTTAATTTAATTTAATTTAATTTAATTTAATTTAATTTAATTTAATTTAATTTAATTTAATTAATTTAATTTAATTTAATTTAATTTAATTTAATTTAATTTTTAATTTAATTTAATTTAAT
Organism: Melieria picta; assembly: GCA_964056695.1. Classification (NCBI taxonomy): domain Eukaryota; kingdom Metazoa; phylum Arthropoda; class Insecta; order Diptera; family Ulidiidae; genus Melieria; species Melieria picta. The sequence continues at coordinate 45,206,442 of OZ057399.1, forward strand.
TTAATTTAATTTAATTTAATTTAATTTAATTTAATTTAATTTAATTTAATTTAATTTAATTTAATTTAATTTAATTTAATTTAATTTAATTAATTTAATTTAATTTAATTTAATTTAATTTAATTTAATTTAATTTAATTTAATTTAATTTAATTTAATTTAATTTAATTTAATTTAATTTATTTAATTTAATTTAATTTAATTTAATTTAATTTAATTTAATTTAATTTAATTTAATTTAATTTAATTTAATTTAATTTAATTTAATTTAATTTAATTTAATTTAATTTAATTTAATTTAATTTAATTTAATTTAATTTAATTTAATTTAATTTAATTTAATTTAATTTAATTTAATTTAATTTAATTTAATTTAATTTAATTTAATTTAATTTAATTTAATTTAATTTAATTTAATTTAATTTAATTTAATTTAATTTAATTTAATTTAATTTAATTTAATTTAATTTAATTTAATTTAATTTAATTTAATTTAATTTAATTTAATTTAATTTAATTTAATTTAATTTAATTTAATTTAATTTAATTTAATTTAATTTAATTTAATTTAATTTAATTTAATTTAATTTAATTTAATTTAATTTAATTTAATTTAATTTAATTTAATTTAATTTAATTTAATTTAATTTAATTTATTTAATTTAATTTAATTTAATTTAATTTAATTTAATTTAATTTAATTTAATTTAATTTAATTTAATTTAATTTAATTTAATTTAATTTAATTTAATTTAATTTAATTTAATTTAATTTAATTTAATTAATTTAATTTAATTTAATTTAATTTAATTTAATTTAATTTAATTTATTTAATTTAATTTAATTTAATTTAATTTAATTTAATTTAATTTAATTTAATTTAATTTAATTTAATTTAATTTAATTTAATTTAATTTAATTAATTTATTTAATTTAATTTAATTTAATTAATTTAATTTAATTTAATTTAATTTAATTTAATTTAATTTAATTTAATTTAATTTAATTTAATTTAATTTAATTTAATTTAATTTAATTTAATTTAATTTAATTTAATTTAATTTAATTTAATTTAATTTAATTTAATTTAATTTAATTTAATTTAATTTAATTTAATTTAATTTAATTTAATTTAATTTAATTTAATTTAATTTAATTTAATTTAATTTAATTTAATTTAATTTAATTTATTTAATTTAATTTAATTTAATTTAATTTAATTTAATTTAATTTAATTTAATTTAATTTAATTTAATTTAATTTAATTTAATTTAATTTAATTAATTTAATTTAATTTAATTAATTTAATTTAATTTAATTTAATTTAATTTAATTTAATTTAATTTAATTTAATTTAATTTAATTTAATTTAATTTAATTTAATTTAATTTAATTTAATTTAATTTAATTTAATTTAATTTATTTAATTTAATTTAATTTAATTTAATTTAATTTAATTTAATTTAATTTAATTTAATTTAATTTAATTTAATTTAATTTAATTTAATTTAATTTAATTTAATTTAATTAATTTAATTTAATTTAATTTAATTTAATTTAATTTAATTTAATTTAATTTAATTTAATTTAATTTAATTTAATTAATTTAATTTAATTTAATTTAATTTAATTTAATTTAATTTAATTTAATTTAATTTAATTTAATTTAATTTAATTTAATTTAATTTAATTTAATTTAATTTAATTTAATTTAATTTAATTTAATTTAATTTAATTTAATTTAATTTAATTTAATTTAATTTAATTTAATTTAATTTAATTTAATTTAATTTAATTTAATTTAATTTAATTTAATTTAATTTAATTTAATTTAATTTAATTTAATTTAATTTAATTTAATTTAATTTAATTTAATTATTTAATTTATTTAATTTAATTTAATTTAATTTAATTTAATTTAATTTAATTTAATTTAATTTAATTTAATTTAATTTAATTTAATTTAATTTAATTTAATTTAATTTAATTTAATTTAATTTAATTTAATTTAATTTAATTTAATTTAATTTAATTTAATTTAATTTAATTTAATTAATTTAATTTAATTTAATTTAATTTAATTTAATTTAATTTATTTAATTTAATTTAATTAATTTAATTTAATTTAATTTAATTTAATTTAATTTAATTTAATTTAATTTAATTTATTTAATTTAATTTATTTATTTAATTTAATTTAATTTAATTTAATTTAATTTAATTAATTTAATTTAATTTAATTTAATTTAATTTAATTTAATTTAATTTAATTTAATTTAATTTAATTTAATTAATTTAATTTAATTTAATTTAATTTAATTTAATTTAATTTAATTTAATTAATTTAATTTAATTTAATTTAATTTAATTTAATTTAATTAATTTAATTTAATTTAATTTAATTTAATTTAATTTAATTTAATTTAATTTAATTTAATTTAATTTAATTTAATTTAATTTAATTTAATTTAATTTAATTTAATTTAATTTAATTTATTTAATTTAATTTAATTTAATTTAATTTAATTTAATTTAATTTAATTTAATTTAATTTAATTTAATTTAATTTAATTTAATTTAATTTAATTTAATTTAATTTAATTTAATTTAATTTAATTTAATTTAATTTAATTTAATTTAATTTAATTTAATTTAATTTAATTTAATTTAATTTAATTTAATTTAATTTAATTTAATTTAATTTAATTTAATTTAATTTAATTTAATTTAATTTAATTTAATTTATTTAATTTAATTTAATTTAATTTAATTTAATTTAATTTAATTTAATTTAATTTAATTTAATTTAATTTAATTTAATTTAATTTAATTTAATTTAATTTAATTTAATTTAATTTAATTTAATTTAATTTAATTTAATTTAATTTAATTTAATTTAATTTAATTTAATTTAATTTAATTTAATTTAATTTAATTTAATTTAATTTAATTTAATTTATTTAATTTAATTTAATTTAATTTAATTTAATTTAATTTAATTTAATTTAATTTAATTTAATTTAATTTATTAATTTAATTTATTTAATTTAATTTAATTTAATTTAATTTAATTTAATTTAATTTAATTTAATTAATTTAATTTAATTTAATTTAATTTAATTTAATTTAATTTAATTTAATTTAATTTTAATTTAATTTAATTTAATTTAATTTAATTTAATTTAATTTAATTTAATTTAATTTAATTTAATTTAATTTAATTTAATTTAATTTAATTTAATTTAATTTAATTTAATTTAATTTAATTTAATTAATTTAATTTAATTTATTTAATTTAATTTAATTTAATTTAATTTAATTTAATTTAATTTAATTTAATTAATTTAATTTAATTTAATTTAATTTAATTTAATTTAATTTAATTTAATTAATTTAATTTAATTTAATTTAATTTAATTTAATTAATTTAATTTATTTAATTTAATTTAATTTAATTTAATTTAATTTAATTTAATTTAATTTAATTTAATTTATTTAATTTAATTTAATTTAATTTAATTTAATTTAATTTAATTTAATTTAATTTATTTAATTTAATTTAATTTATTTAATTTAATTTAATTTAATTTAATTTAATTTAATTTAATTTAATTTAATTTAATTTAATTTAATTTAATTTAATTTAATTTAATTTAATTTAATTTAATTTAATTTAATTTAATTTAATTTAATTTAATTTAATTTAATTTAATTTAATTTAATTAATTTAATTTAATTTAATTTAATTTAATTTAATTTAATTTAATTTAATTTAATTTAATTTAATTTAATTTAATTTAATTTAATTTAATTTAATTTAATTTAATTTAATTTAATTTAATTTAATTTAATTTAATTTATTTAATTTAATTTAATTTATTTAATTTAATTTAATTTAATTTAATTTAATTTATTTAATTTAATTTAATTTAATTTAATTTATTTAATTTAATTTAATTTAATTTAATTTAATTTAATTTAATTTAATTTAATTTAATTTAATTAATTTAATTTAATTTAATTTAATTTAATTTAATTTAATTTAATTTAATTTAATTTAATTTAATTTAATTTAATTTAATTTAATTTAATTTAATTTAATTTAATTTAATTTAATTTAATTTAATTTAATTTAATTTAATTTAATTTAATTTAATTTAATTTAATTTAATTTAATTTAATTTAATTTAATTTAATTTAATTTAATTAATTTAATTTAATTTAATTTAATTTAATTTAATTTAATTTAATTTAATTTAATTTAATTTAATTTAATTTAATTTAATTTAATTAATTTAATTTATTTAATTTAATTTAATTTAATTTAATTTAATTTAATTTAATTTAATTTAATTTAATTTAATTTAATTTAATTTAATTTAATTTAATTTAATTTAATTTAATTTAATTTAATTTAATTTAATTTATTTAATTTAATTTAATTTAATTTAATTTAATTTAATTTAATTTAATTTAATTTAATTTAATTTAATTTAATTTATTTAATTTAATTTAATTTAATTTAATTTAATTTAATTTAATTTAATTTAATTTAATTTAATTTAATTTAATTTAATTTAATTTAATTTAATTTAATTTAATTTAATTTAATTAATTTAATTTAATTTATTTAATTTAATTTAATTTAATTTAATTTAATTTAATTTAATTTAATTTAATTTAATTTAATTTAATTTAATTTAATTTAATTTAATTTAATTTAATTTAATTTAATTTAATTTTAATTTAATTTAATTTAATTTAATTTAATTTAATTTAATTTAATTTAATTTAATTTAATTAATTTAATTTAATTTAATTTAATTTATTTAATTTAATTTAATTTAATTTAATTTAATTTAATTTAATTTAATTTAATTTAATTTAATTTAATTTAATTTAATTTAATTTAATTTAATTTAATTTAATTTAATTTAATTTAATTTAATTTAATTTAATTTAATTTAATTTAATTTAATTTAATTTAATTTAATTTAATTTAATTTAATTTAATTTAATTTAATTTAATTTAATTTAATTTAATTTAATTTAATTTAATTTAATTTAATTTAATTTAATTTAATTTAATTTAATTTAATTTAATTAATTTAATTTAATTTAATTTAATTTAATTTAATTTAATTTAATTTAATTTAATTTAATTTAATTTAATTTAATTTAATTTAATTTAATTTAATTTAATTTAATTTAATTTAATTTAATTTAATTTAATTTAATTTAATTTAATTTAATTTATTTAATTTAATTTAATTTAATTTAATTTAATTTAATTTAATTTAATTTAATTTAATTTAATTTAATTTAATTTAATTTAATTTAATTTAATTTAATTTAATTTAATTTAATTTAATTTAATTTAATTTAATTAATTTAATTTAATTTAATTTAATTTAATTAATTTAATTTAATTTAATTTAATTTAATTTAATTTAATTTAATTTAATTTAATTTAATTTAATTTAATTTAATTTAATTTAATTTAATTTAATTTAATTTAATTTAATTTAATTTAATTTAATTTAATTTAATTAATTTAATTTAATTTAATTTAATTTAATTTAATTTAATTAATTAATTTAATTTAATTTAATTTAATTTAATTTAATTTAATTTAATTTAATTTAATTTAATTTAATTTAATTTATTTAATTTAATTTAATTTAATTTAATTTAATTTAATTTAATTTAATTTAATTTAATTTAATTTAATTTAATTTAATTTAATTTAATTTAATTTAATTTAATTTAATTTAATTTAATTTAATTTAATTTAATTTAATTTAATTTAATTAATTTAATTTAATTTAATTTAATTTAATTTAATTTAATTTAATTTAATTTAATTTAATTTAATTTAATTTAATTTAATTTAATTTAATTTAATTTAATTTAATTTAATTTAATTTAATTTAATTTTTAATTTAATTTAATTTAATTTAATTTAATTTAATTTAATTTAATTTAATTTAATTTAATTTAATTTAATTTAATTTAATTTAATTTATTTAAATTTAATTTAATTTAATTTAATTTAATTTAATTTAATTTAATTTAATTTAATTTAATTTAATTTAATTAATTTAATTTAATTTAATTTAATTTAATTAATTTAATTTAATTTAATTTAATTTAATTTAATTTAATTTAATTTAATTTAATTAATTTAATTTAATTTAATTTAATTTAATTTAATTTAATTTATTTAATTTATTTAATTTAATTTAATTTATTTAATTTAATTTAATTTAATTTAATTTAATTTAATTTAATTTAATTTAATTTAATTTAATTTAATTTAATTTAATTTAATTTAATTTAATTTAATTTAATTTAATTTAATTTAATTTAATTTAATTTAATTTAATTTAATTTAATTTAATTTAATTTAATTTAATTTAATTATTAATTTAATTTAATTTAATTTAATTTAATTTAATTTAATTTAATTTAATTTAATTTAATTTAATTTATTTAATTTAATTTAATTTAATTTAATTTAATTTAATTTAATTTAATTAATTAATTTAATTTAATTTAATTTAATTTAATTTAATTTAATTTAATTTAATTTAATTTAATTTAATTTAATTAATTTAATTTAATTTAATTTAATTTAATTTAATTTAATTTAATTAATTTAATTTAATTTAATTTAATTTAATTTAATTTAATTTAATTTAATTTAATTTAATTTAATTTAATTTAATTTAATTTAATTTAATTTAATTTACTTTAATTTAATTTAATTTAATTTAATTTAATTTAATTTAATTTAATTTAATTTAATTTAATTTAATTTAATTTAATTTAATTTAATTTAATTTAATTTAATTTAATTTAATTTAATTTAATTTAATTTAATTTAATTTAATTTAATTTAATTTAATTTAATTTAATTTAATTAATTTAATTTAATTTAATTTAATTTAATTTAATTTAATTTAATTTAATTTAATTTAATTTAATTTAATTTAATTTAATTTAATTTAATTTAATTTAATTTAATTTAATTTAATTTAATTTAATTAATTTATTTAATTTAATTTAATTTAATTTAATTAATTTATTTAATTTAATTTATTTAATTTAATTTAATTTAATTTAATTTAATTTAATTTAATTTAATTTATTTAATTTAATTTAATTTAATTTAATTTATTTAATTTAATTTAATTTAATTTAATTTAATTTAATTTAATTAATTTAATTTATTTAATTTAATTTAATTTAATTTAATTTAATTTAATTTAATTTAATTTTATTTAATTTAATTTAATTTAATTTAATTTAATTTAATTTAATTAATTTAATTTAATTTAATTTAATTTAATTTAATTTAATTTATTTAATTTAATTTAATTTAATTTAATTTAATTTAATTTAATTTAATTTAATTTAATTTAATTTAATTTAATTTATTTATTTAATTTAATTTAATTTTATTTAATTAATTTAATTTAATTTTATTTAATATAATTTAATTTAATTTAATTTAATTTAATTTAATTTAATTTAATTTAATTAAATTTAATTTAATTTAATTTAATTTAATTTAATTTAATTTA